>JASVEL010002075.1:0-497341 GCA_032618575.1 Nicotiana noctiflora | reverse complement strand
TACTTAATAGCAAATTGCTTCACTTTTTACTTCAATTTTTTTAAAATTCAGATATAATTTAATTTTAATATATAATAGTCAACTTAATTTTATTTCTTTGTCAAATCCCTTCCTTAAACTTAAAAGCTTCAAATTGTAATTTATCGCGTTTGAGAAGTAAAAAAATGCAAATCGTTCTTCCACAATTTTCTTCAACAATCACTTTGACAAAGTAGTGGATATCCGTCAACTCTTATTCGGCAATGACAATTAAGTAAGAGTTTGAGGCTTTTCTTCAGTTCTTTAACTATTAACACACCCTTAATCTTGAATTGTTTACTAAGATTTTTGATAATTTTTTTAAGTTTGAACACCTTTTTTATCAAAGAATCTCATTGAGAAAAAGTTCGAAATTTTAAAATTTGAAACAGTCTTAAATCAAATATCTTCCCTTTCCGTAGCACATATTTCGTAAAGAAATCTCTCTTTGTTCGCTACTTTCTTTTTCTTTAGAACTTCTTTTTATTTGCACTTCGATGATAAGTCATCAACTCATCATAATCATTGAGTTTTCAAAGAGTTGGCCGCCAAATTTTATCGCTAATAATTAGCATACAATGGTGCACCCGTCATACTCAAATCCTGGGTCCGCCTCTGATTAAAAGTTTAGTTATATTTAAAATTTTAAATACTGGTAGGAAAAAAAAGGAGCTAAAAAGACAGCAAGTGCATGTTGCTTCATTTTGTGTCCTAATGAGTTAAGGGCGTGTTTGGTATGAAGGAAATTTTCATATTTGATTGGCTTGAATAAGTTAAAAAATATTTTCTTATTAAATTATTTTCCTCCAATCGGAGAAAAATAATTTCCCTATCAAAAAGAGGGAAATCTTTTCCATAATCTTTTCTCAACCTTACCCACCATATTTCGCACTTCACTCTCACCTCCACCCCATACCCTCTAATATCACTATTTGCTACCACCACTCCTGCCGCTAGACCCCTACCTAATACTTTCCCCTGGCCATATATATATATATATATATATATATTTGCTTCCTTAAGAAAATCATTTACAGCAAATATTTTCCAAGGGATATGCTGCCCAAGCGCCAAACACATCCTAAGAGAAATGAGGTTTTTAAAATAAATGGGACCCAACATAGATACTTAAGCATGTCCATTTCTAACCGATAAGCAATTGCCATGCTAATCATGTATGATTAAAAATTAACTACATGATTTTGCCAATGCACGTGCTAAGACTTCCTTTCTTATCTTATCGAACTATTCCTCACTTTACTCATGTGAAAATGGTTCATTTTAGTTCACTTTACAATTTAACTTTTTTGAATTGATGAATTTCATTATTAAAAGTACTGTAATCTCCTCTAAAATGAACTATTTTTCATGAGTTTGTATACGGTCGAAATTAGGTTCGTCTATTGTATAATCAATCGAGACAGAAATATGACAGGTTAAAAGTTCAATCTCGGATTATATCGAACCGAGATGCGAAACTACATCGTTGAGCTCGTGACCCCAGGACCGAACAAAATCGAGACCAAATAAGATCGAGAAAAATTTGCCAAGCCGAATAACAGAAGACCGAATCCGTGGTCGGATGGAAATCATGGCAATTATCTCGGCACGTATCAAGGAGATGTCGAGATATCAGGAAATCATGAGATTTTTTACCTTGTATAGAATTGTATCAAGAGTAGGACATTCTTACTATATAAAAAGGGGTTTGATCATTTGTAACACACCTAGAAATACGCAACACAAAGCAATATACTGTTATTTCTAGCTCTTATCATCTTGTTATTCCGGTCTTATATCATAAGAGGAATTTCTTGGTTCAAGAGTGATCGAACTCGAAGGCCAAGGTTGTCAAATTTGTATGGTTTGCATTCATTCTCTTACCATCAATTTCAATATTAATCTATTTTCTTAATTTGTATCAAGTTATATAACGTATCTTTAAAACCACGTATGAATTCAATTGTTATCCGATTTTGAGGGTAAACAGTTTGGCGTCCACTGTGTGACTAAGGAAATTAGTGATTATTTGGTACAAAATTTCATAACACACACTATTTTACATTTGTTGTTTGGAGTATCTTTGATTCTAGGACCAAAATGCCGAACTCTCAGTCGGCACCCCTTCACGTTGACAATGATTTCAGTCACCACAACGAGAATTATAATATAGCCCCAGAGAACGATGTACCCCCAGTCGATCTCGATGGAGTTTCGGCTGTAGATCCAATTCACATCAACTCACATGTAGCACCAACGCAAATTTGGTCGTCCATCTTGAGGGAAACGTCCGTATGGATGTTCGATCAGTCGTTCAAAGCACATGGCGGTGAATAGGATGCGATCACCCTGCCGATAATCATCGAAATGTTGCAGTCTCAACAGGCTATCCCAGCTCCAAAACCAAAATTGCCCATTGAGCAAAATCAAGCTCGAGCCATCCCAGGAAGTTGTCCATATTGTCAAATCAACTTCAAGGAAATCGAACGAGAAAGAATCGAGGACTGACCATGTAATCATAAATATGCTCGAAGAACTAACAAAACGAATCCAGTCGCGAGAAAAGAAGATCGAGGCAAATGACACGAAGGTGGAAACTTACAACTCTAGGGTCGATCAACTCCTGGGGGCACCACCAATATTGAAGGGTCCATATTCCAAAAAGTTCGTGTAAACGTCTTTTCCCCTGAGCACAGCTCCCAAGCCAATCCCCAAAAAGTTTTGCATGCTCGAGATTCCTAAATACAATGGAACAATCCTAACGAGCATGTCACCTCTTACACATTTTCTATAAAAGGGAATGATCTAGAGGATGACGAGATCGAATCTATCTTGTTGTAGAAATCCAGAGAAACCCTATCAAAGGGAGCTATGAAATGGTACCACAATTTACCACCTAATTCTATTGACTTATTTGTTATGCTTGCAGATTCTTTCGTAAAGGCACACGCTGGGGCCATCAAAGTGAAAACTAGGAAGTCGGACCTTTTCAAGGTAAGGCAGAAGGACAACGAAATGCTCAGAGAATTCGTGTCTCAACTCTAAATGGACGGATGGACCTGCCACCGGTCACTGATGATTGAGATGTTCAAGCTTTCAACCAAGGACTCAATGTTCGAAGCTCGGTGAGTTCGCAGTAGTTGAAGCAGAATTTGATAGAGTACCCAGATATTTCTTAGGTTGATGTGCATAATCGGTATCATCGAATATTAGGATTGAAGACGATCAACTTGGGGCTCCTTCTGGGTACTTTTATCCTATCAGACCCGTTGACAGAATTAAGAGGGAATTGACCGGGAATCGAGGTTGAACAAAGATTGATACCAGCTATATAGTGAAGATCATAAGATTAGCATATCTGGTCAAAATCCTATACGAAATGAAAGAAGAATTGATCTAGGCTAAAGCTCTCGAGGGCTCATGAGCAAGAACGCCTTTGACAGGCCTATCGCACCTGAAGAATCACCTTGATTATTAGAATACAACTTTAGTTTTGATATAGCTTCCATCGTGTCAACTATCGGATGCCTCAAAGATACCAAATGGCCTCGACCTTTATAAATTGATCCATCCCAAAGAGATCCCAATCAAGTGAGAAAATATCATGAAACTCATGGATATAGAATGGAATATAGTCGACGGTTAAGAGAATAAGTAGCTTGTTATTCAACAACGGGCATCTTCGGAAGTTTTTGAGCGACGAGCCAAGAATCATTTCAGAAACATGGATTCCAATAAACAAAATGAGCAAGAAGAACCTCAACACATCATCCATATTATCATCGGAGGGGTCGATGATCATCAAGTCCTGATGTTAAAGCGCACCAAAGTATCAATCACCGGGGAGAAACGGACACAAGATTACATACGGGAAGAAACTTTATCCTTCAATGATGAGGAAGTAGAATGAATCATGCAGCCCCATAATGATGCATTTGTAATATCTGTACTCATGAATAAAACTCGAGTTAAACATGTGTTAATTCATCCAGGTTGCTCGACCAACATCATTCAATTGAGGGTCGTAGAACAACTCGGCCAACATGACCAGATCATATCGTAGACCGAGTGCTAAACGAATTCAACATGGCTAGTGAAACTACTAAGGGAGAAATAACGCAACCGGTAAAGGCAATCAGAACCATCCAGGAGACCAAGTTTTATGTGATTGAATGGGACATGAGGTATAACGCCATGTTCGGAGACCGTAGATGCACAACTTGAGGGTTGTGCGCTCGAACCTTCACCAGGTGTTAAAATCCCCAACATTGGAGGGGATTATAATGATCTACAGGGAACAACCTGTTGAGAAGAAATTTTTTCCATTTATGAAGTGATTCCAGTATCAACACTCTCATCGATAAAAGAGTCCGATTCGAAATCAAAATGGGAAGCCAAATAACAATCGCCAACGCCGGCTTGGCCTAGTTTGATAAGTAGGGGACTAATGAAGATGATGATTATGAGGTTCCATGATCCTTCATAGTCTCTAATGATTCCAACGCTACTAAATTAACGGTCGAAGAGCTGGAGCAAGTCATACTGATCAAATATCCGCCGATAAAAAGGTATACCTGGGCATGGGGTTAACTCCCGAGCTCATGAGAAGACTCATTCAATTTTTTATAGCTAACATGAATTGTTTTTCTTGGTCCCACCTTGATAGGACAGGGATCCCACTAGAGATTACCACTCACAAACTAAGCCTGGACCCAAAATTCCATCTGTTCAAGAAGAAAAGGAGACCACACTCTAAGATCAAGCATGCTTTCATTAAGGATGAGGTAACTATATCCCTTAAAATAGGATCCAATCGGGGAAGTCAAATACCCGGAATGGCTATCAAACTAAGTAGCAGTCCCTGAAAAGGGGGAACAAACTGAGAATGTGTATGGATTACAATGATTAAAATAAGGCATGTCCCAAGGACTCTTTTCCTTTCCTAACACCGATCGCATAATCGATGCCACGGCCGACCACGAGATCCTAAGTTTTCTCGATAACTACTCTGCGTACAACCAAATACGAATGAACCTAGATGATCAAGAAAAGACCTACTTCATCACTAAGTACGGCACATGCTATTATAACATAATGCCATTTGGGTTAAAAAAATACCGGTGCCACTAGCCAACGCCTAGTAAACTGGATGTTCGAAGAATAAATAGGAAAATCTATGGTAGTTTACATTAATGATATGTTAGTTAAGTCTCATGCAAGCAGATGACCATTTAAATAATTTGTAGGAAACTTTCAGTATATTGAAGAAGTACAATATGAAGCTTAATCTGGAAAAATGTGCATTGGAGTCAAATCAGGTAAATTTTTCGGGTTCATGGTATCCAACCGAGGAATCGAGATCAACCTAGGCAAGATCAAAGCTATTGAAGATATCATGGTAGTGGACAATGTGAAGGCCGGGTCAAAGGCTAACGGGGTGCATACCCGCCCTAGGGCGATTCATCTCGAGGTCTTACAATAAGAGCCATCGATGTTTCTCATTACTGAAAAGAAAAACCACTTCATATGGACCCCGAAATGCTAACGGACCTTGGAAGAACTCAAGCGATATTTATCGAGCCCGCCACTACTTCACACATCAAAGGCGGATGAACAACTATACTTGTATTTGGCAGTATCGCGGTAAGTAGAGTCCTAGTTTGGGAAGAACAAGGTATGCAAATTTTGATTATTATATTAGTTGGACCATAAGTGACACCGAAACTAGATAGTGCTCACTTTGCTAAGCGCCTTTGGAAACTGAAATCGTAATTTCAGTGCCACCCTATATGTGTTGTCATAACTTACCCATTGCGAAATATAATGCATAAACTCAAACTCTCGGGACGATTGGCTAAATAGGCCATAAAAATCAGCGGGTACAATATTGAATATCGACCCCGGATAGCCATTAAGTCTCAAATTTTGGTAGATTTTGTGGCCAACTCCATGCTGGCCTTAATATCCAAGGTTGAAAGAGAGTTATTGGTAAACTCGGGGATGTCTTCAGGAATCTGGACCCCCTATACGGATGATGCATTGAACGTGAAGGGGTCCAGACTTGGCATCATACTGAAGCCACCCACAGGCAATATAGTTAGACAATCCATTAAAACTGTGAAATTTGCTAACAACGAAGCCAATTATGAGGCCATAATTACAGGTCTCGAACTGGCAAAAAGATTAGGAGCGGAGATGATCGAAGCAAAGTGCGACTCCCTTTTTGTGGTAAATCAAGTTAACGAAACCTTTGAACTGGCTGGTATGATTAGACAGAATATTTGATCGATGTTGTTTGATGTGATTTGAGGCCTCGATCAGGTCTGTGTTACATTATGGTACTGGATGGTGTGATTAGATGGGTTATCGGCGGTCTCGGGTGCTTTTCGGGTCATTTTCCCCATGATTTGCTACTACTGATGCTAGTTCTAGTGTCCTTCATCACGAACACATGGAGACGTAGGCTTTCGCAAAAATAGATTTGTACTCTAGAGGAGAATACTCATCGCAAATGCGACGCAGATATTGCAAATGCATAGGAGTACCAGAGGAAGCTACGCAAACACGAAGGGCCAGTCGCAAATGCGTAGAAGAAAGTAGAGGAGTTGAGCCTGAGGTCGTTTGTCCTTTGAGAATGCGGAGCCTGAAATCCGAATGCGAGGGGGCCAGAGTAAGTTGAGAATCACAAATGCATTCAGAGGGTCGTGAACGGGATGAGGGTCAGGCCTGAGGAAATTTATTTTTAAAGAGGGATTTAGCCCATTTCAGTCATTTCTCTCTTGGTTTGGGCAATTTCGGAGAGGCTTCAATGGGAGATTTTTATTATCTATGTCAAAGTAAGTGATTCCCGCCTACTGCATGTTAAATACTTGGACTATATTTAGATTTTAACATGGAAATTTGGGGTTTCGATAAAAAACCTAGAATTGGAATTTTTTAATTTTGACTACGATTTTGGGCATGAAATTGAGAATAAATTATATATTTGAGTCTATAATAATATAGGTAATGACTATCTTCGGAAATTCTCAAAATCTGGGCACGTGGGCCTGAGGGTAACTTTATCGACTTTTCGAGCAGAATTGAGAATTGTTATAAATGGGATTGTAATTAGTATTAGGGTATATATTTATGGAATTTCACATTTATTGACTAGCTTTGGAGTGATGGGCATTGGTTTGAGTTGTTGTAAGATCTTTGGAGCCGTTATGAAACTTCAGGGCGAGGTAAGTTTTTTCTAACCTTGTAAGAGGGAATTAACCCCCACAGGTGAATCAATTTATTATGTACTTCTATTTGTGAGGGATGTAAACACACGAGCTGACGAGAGTCCCTATATAGCTATTATTTATGCTTAAGTCCGGGTAGTCTAGGACCCAAATCATGTTATACTTGCGTTGTTTGCACCCTACTTGTTAATTTTATCACTTAAATCATGTTGGAACTTTATAAAGTAATTGTAAAAGATTAAACTTCATTTACTTGAGTTTTGGACTGGTAACTTGGCCATTAATGAGAATTGGTATTTCTTTGAATATTAGCCCCTGAATAATCTTGAATCTATATTTTAATATATTTTCTTTTCTTGTGGAGTGAGTCGAACACCTCGATAGAAGATAGATGCATCTATGGTTCGTGTCGTTCAATTCTCGGCGGTGCACAATTTATATATTTGTATGTTGGATCGGGTTGTATAACCTCGGCATAATTCGTGCGTAAAAAATTCTTGGAGTCCAATTATAATTGATATTTTCTATTTGGCTTGAAAGATTAATTTGT
This sequence comes from Nicotiana noctiflora, assembly GCA_032618575.1. Lineage (NCBI taxonomy): Eukaryota > Viridiplantae > Streptophyta > Magnoliopsida > Solanales > Solanaceae > Nicotiana > Nicotiana noctiflora. The sequence goes on along the minus strand of JASVEL010002075.1, from coordinate 489,544 downwards.
TAAATAAAAAATTATATTTTAGATTTACTATCAGTGAAGGAGTTGTTTATTTACTTCTTGTTATTGATTTTTCAGCTGTATTTATATTATCCATGCTTAACTAAAATTTTGGTACATTATTGTTAGCCGTAGTAAGTATCGAATCTGATCTCTTGTCCCTACTTCTTCGAGGTTTGACTATAAACTTACTGGGTATGAATTGATTTACGTACTTACGCTACACTTATTGTATATTTTGTGCAGGTACATATATGTCTAATGGTCTTGTGGGTGCAGAGGCGCGGCTATCGCGGGGACTTAGGTAAGATGCATCCCGTGTTATGCATCTACAAAACACAGAGTCTCCACCAGAGTTGTTTACTTTTCTTGTCTAATTTGTATTTTAGACATATGTTGTATATTATCATATTTCTAGTTAATGCTCAAGCACTTAACATCGGGGTTTGGGAGTTTCTACAGGTTGTTTATCATTGTAGTTCGTGTAAGTATGATCATTCACTTTGTAAATTCTAGTTTTATACTATATAATTAATGAAAATTATGAATTCAAATTACAAAAATTAGTGAGTAACTTGATAGGTCATTGTTGGCTTGCTTGACGGCAGTGTTATGTGCCACCACGACCTTTAGAGATTTTGGGTCGTGACAGCTTGGTACAAAAGAATTAGGTTCAGTTGGGTCTTACGAGTCATGAGCAAGTCTAGTAGAGTCTTGCGGATCGGTACAGAGATGTATTGACATATCTTTGAGAGGCTACGGGGCTATTAAGAGCACTTCCCTTATTGATTCCTCATCGTGCGATTTGATCCCTTCGAGGCTTATGCCTTTGTTTCCTTTCTATCCATTCTTATGTGGTGTTGAGCACTTGTGTCAATTGGGCATGACGTGGAGCAGGATGTTTCTCCCTGCACCTTCGAGCAAGTTATTATCATCTTCTTGCGAAAGGATATTCAGTCATTTCAGCTTAGTACCTATCTTTTTTATAGGATTGAGGCTACGCACAGATTGCTATGATGTTCAGATGTTGTTATTGCACAGTGTTGGTGTAATAGTGGGGTGTTTATTTATGTGTTGAGGCAATGAATGACTTGAAAGGAGGATTTTCCAACACATGATTTGGAGGTTCAACGTTTATTTTCATTATAGAAAAGACAATCAGACTATGAATTTTGAGGTTTGGGCTGGTGAAGTAACAAGACATGATATTTTCAAGTGTGGTGGAATTTCCATCTGTGGTGTGGTATCGTTGTCCTTGTTTGAATGTATTAAGTTGCCGGTGTTATGATCTTATTCAATTCGCGTATGGGGTAGAGTAATGTGAAATAACATCGGGGAGGTGATCGTCAAAGAATAGCGGTGTGCAACGGTTCAGAACTGAATCGGTGTTTCTAATGTTTATGTCTCGAGAAAGATGATCTTCTAGGAGGTTTAGAGTTTATAGCAATTCACTGGTTCCCATTCTACATATATGGATTTGATTTGAGGCAACATTTGGGCACTGAAGAATGCAGAAGTTCATGGCAGAAAGTGTCTTGATAATTGGATTACTAACATGTTAGGTATAAAAAGTAGAGATCGAGCACTTACTCAAAAAAGATGGTTTGGTTGAAGTGGAGTGATATAGTAGCATATAGATTCTGTGATAGAATAGCTACATGACTTGAGAGAAAAGTTTGGAGTGATTTGTGATTCATAGTGGTTATTGGCTAGGTCTACGGACTTAATTTGGAATGTTGGCTACTATACTGAGGAAGATTGGATACAACAAAAAAGAGTTTGCTTGATATGAAGGGGAATTCAACATGACTTTGGATTGGAATGTATTATTGCAATTTTGGTTGATGTCAATAGGGAGTGAACGAACTTGTACAGCTGGTGAATGAGCACAGTCTAAGGGGGTTCACTGATTTCGTGGTAATGGCACCTAGTGTAGTGTCATTTGACAATATCGCCATGAAAATTCCATAGGTGGGTTATCTCCTGTGGGCAGGTTAGCGGTTGCATGGTGTTGATGAAGCTTCTACGAAGTATTCTACTAGCTATCTGGTAAGAGGCCGAATATGTGAATGTGGCTAGTGATTCAGAATATTTATGAAATATTTAACAAAAATCTTTCAATAGACTTGGCGAGTTGATTGTGCGAGATCATGGTAATTGGGAAGGAGAGATCTTGGTAGGTCCATGGTTATGCAATTGTAGCTTTAAGCTAAATAGGGGAGCCCCAACATCTACAGTTGGATTGTGCGATTGTCTACTTGTGCGATTTCTAGTCAATGGTGTATTGGTGGGTCTTTATGACTAAAGAAGAAAACATCAGTGGTAATTCAAGCAAATGATTTGAGGAATGTGCGCTATATTTGGGCCTTATTAATTCATATTTTGGGAAGAATCAAAGTTTATACTTCTTGTGGGTGTAATGTACAAGGAAAAGAATTCAGCCGGGTGCTTATTTGATAGGATGTTCACGTGCTAGAAGAGCACTAGAGTTTAACTTATATTCGGGGCCACGTCAAAGCGGGTGGCTCTCTCAGTGGTACTTGTGGGTTCAAGAATTTACGTGCAATGCCTAAGGACTTGAGATGTTCTAGGGTATCGTTGCGTATGTAATACAACATTGGAGGAAGGGAGAAAGTAGTTTATGATGCACGAAAGATCTTGTAGAACGGGTGTACCAGTTGGTGATGCTATTATGCACGTAAGGAGAATATAAGATGGTTCATGCGTATTGAGACGATGTGGTCTCATGGATTGGGTCACTTGAGACGCGTATTGTTAGGTTTCATTATGTTTGAAACAGAGCTATTATCATTTCTTGGGCAAGTCTTGAGTAAATTAGAAGAACTGGTTCAATTAGAAATGGTTGAATCAGTACGATAGTGGCAGTGATTAACTTCTTCAGCTCAAAGTCATACATGTAGTTTATGGCTATACACTTGGGATTAAGCGCCACCATAACCTGGTTGATTTGGGAGGTATTTGATTCGAATGGCTTTATGGTGTGAAAGGATTACGGAAGAGTTATGGCAGTTTAGATCACGACTTGAGGTTTGTATTTTGTGCGGTTTGAGAATTTAGTTATGTGTCGTGTTGGTTCTTCTGATTGAGTTGAGTGAAAAGTTTTCTAGCCAAGGAAGTGTTTATTTTACTAGTAGTTTGGGAGTTATGATGAGTTCTGGCAATCTCGTATAGCAACATGTTAGGTGCAATGAGCGGTATGGGAAATGGGAGTGCAAGGTCAGGACTGTGGTTCAGTGTTAATAGAATGTAACGAGCTTGGATGAGCAAGAGTGAATTTAGATGTTAGGAGAAAGCTGGCATTTTCTTTAGTGCCACCTGAGGATGGTGTCATGTGGAATAGGCTTTGTGAATTTACTTGCGAATTTTTGATTCACTTTAAAGAATTAGAATGGTTGGTGGTATGGATGTGCTTGCTTTGCTACCTGAGCGGAATGGTCGTGGGAGCATGCCCCACATGGAGATTTATATAAGTATGACATGTCAGTCACTGGATGGTTAAAGATTGAAACCAAATATAGAGGTTATGGTAATATCGCAAGTGCGAGAATTTATGCCTAAGAGGCATTTTGTTCCTTGGGATGTGGACCATATGAATTTGTTTCGGATTTGACGGTTGTTATTATGTGTCATAAATAGGTCATTGTGGATCTCGAGAGTTTATTTGCCCAAGCATGATAGGATCGAAATCGGCTTGAGGTCTATTAATGTGTCCAAATGTGGATGTGTACTCTACACTAGCCTGGGTGTGTTCATTCAGCATAGCATTCCTCATGGAGGAGTATTCGGGCATTGGATGTTATTTTCGTCGTCAGCTATTTCATGTAGTGCTCTATTGTGCCATGTGGGTTGTAAGACGATTTGATTATTTTCATGTGTGTTGAGGTCCCGCATAGCGATGTGTTATATGAGCAGGATGGGTCTTGAGAAGTTGATCATATACCGCACCTTAGTTGTGCTTGAATTTTGTAGCGTGTGACTGTCACGACCCTAGTTCACCAATTGTGAACATGTCGTGATGGCACCCAGTCCCCACGACTAGGTAAGCCTAACACGTTGCGGAATATACAAGTTATAAAATACTTAAATAAGGAACAGCGGAAAATAACACAAAAAAGTATGTAATCCGTGCCGCTTGGCACATACATCCGTCATACAATAAATAGAACACTACCAAGATCCGGAACCCCACGGTAACACAGACTAAAGAGAAATACAACTGTGGCTCTAAGTGTGAAGAGTATCTAACAACGAAATGAAGAAATGTCCACTAGTAATACTAGAATAGAAGGGAAGCCTCCGGATCCGCGGACGTGGCAGATCATACCTCGAAGTCTCCCAGAAAGCTGCGGAATCACCTAGTACGAGCCTCCTCTGATGTACCCGGATCTGCACAACAAAAGTGTGCAGAGAAGAGTAGCATGAGTACACCACGGCGGTACTCGGTAAGTGCCAAGCCTAACCTCGATGGAGTAGTGACGAGGAAGGTCGGGGCCCTACCGAGAATAATAATAATAATAATAATAACAAAATAAACAGTTTAACAGATAACAACAAAATTTCCAAAATAACAACATTTACTGAAGCTGTCTACAATCAAGCTAATAACAAATAACCAACTCGATAAACAAGTCCAGGATCTGTGGGAATTGAACCCACAGTCCCATTCTCAGTACCCCCGGGTCTCCGGGAATCGAACCCGCAGCCCATGTCTCAATAATATCACAATAACTCGGGATCTCCGGGAATCGAACCCGCAGGTCCCTACCAATAAATAACTCGGGATCTCGGGAATCGAACCCGCAGTCCCTACCAATAAATAACTCGGGATCTCGGGAATCGAACCCGCGGTCCCTACCAATAAATAACTCGGGATCTCGGGAATCGAACCCGCAGTCCCTACCAATAAATAACTCGGGATCTCGGGAATCGAACCCGTAGTCCCTACCAATGTCACGTCGGGTCTCTGGGAATCGAACCCACAGCCCTGGTCTCCGGGAATCGAACCCGCAGTCCACAAACACAACCAATTAAGGAAATCCACAGAGAGAAATAATTATGCTCAACTATAACTTCACCGAAAAATAGTGCCAATAATTAACAAGGAATTCAAACAAGGCAGTTAGGCAACCAAACAGTTAAGTGCTACCTAATCATGCTCTTCTAACCACTACCGGGTAAAACATCAAATTAACAACCAAAGACAGGGATATCGCTAATCGAACATTTTTGAATAAAATACGTGTTCATCAACCAGCGCATGTACACGCCCGTCACCTCGCGTACAAGGCATTTCAACTATCACATAATATCCTAGGGGTAAAAATTCCCCCACACGAGGTTAGACAAGCCACTTACCTCAATTTCGGTACAAAACCGCTAAGCAATAACCCTCTTGCCACGAATGTCGGCCTCCACAAGTGTAGAATCCGATAAAAATCAATAGAATCACATCAAAATAGGCCAATTGGGCATTACCCAATCAAATTAACTCAAAATTCACCAAAACCCACAAGTTGCCAAAACCCGACTTTCGGTACGCTTATCGAAAAATCACAAAAATTATATATTCGGGTTCCTTATCTCAATACGAGTCCGTGCATATAAAATTTATCGAAATCGGACTCCATTTGCCCACTCAAATCAGTGTTTTTCTTAAATTTAGGCCTAGGGCTCAAACCCACCTTAAATCTTCCATTTACGGGGATTTAACCAAGGATTTCATGTTAAAATGATGTAATTAAGCCACAAAACTTACCTCCAACGAATCCCCGATGAATTACCAGGCAATTCCCGTGAGTTTCTCTCTCTAGAACTCAAAAATGGCGTTTTTGGGTATTAAACCCGCGACTGGTTCTGTTCTGAACTTAACATCACTGCCAGCCTCATTTCTTCATCGCGTTCGCGACGCCTCTCACGCGAACGCGATGCCTTCCTCCTCTTCTTCATTGCGAACGCGGCACTCTCTCACGCGTCCGCGAAGATCAAATCCTCAGCCTCCTGACTTTTACTCAACGCGAACGCGACGTGAAGTCACGCGTCCGCGATGCCTTTCCTTTCCCTCTTACGCGAACGCGACCCACCCCTCGCGAACGCGATGACCAACTGGCCTCACCCTTCGCGAACGCGGCATTGGCCTCGCGAACGCGATGCCTTACTGAACCTGGCCTTCGCGAACGCGGAACCTTCCTTCGCGAACGCGAAGGCTTGTTTTATGCACAGTGATCTGCAGATTTCAGCAGACCATTTCATGCTTCCAAACGCCGGATGATGGTCCGAATTCATCCCGAGGCCTCCGGGACCCCAACGAAAACCACCAACATACTCCAAAACACGATACGAACTTATTCCAATCATAAAAACACGTCTAACAACATCAAAACCCATAAATCACATCGATTCAAGCCTAAGTTTCTTCAAAACTTTCAAAACTAACATTCAATCAAAAACCCGGCCAAATGACGTCCAAATGACCTGAAAATTTGCGGACATATCCAAAATCACATAATGAAGCTACAGAAATTGTCGGAATTCCATTCCGACCCCCGGATCAAAATCTCACCTATCGTTCGGATTCGCTAAAATTTCAACCTTCGGCATTTCAAGCCTAATTGAGCTACGGACCTCCAAAATATATTCCGAACGCGCTCCCAACCCCGAAATCACCTAACGGAGCTAATGGAACCATCGGATTTCCGTTCCGAGATCGTCTTAACATTGTTCCGGCTACGAACCGTTTTCTAGTTTCAAAGCTCTTATTTAGGGACTAAGTGTCCCAAAATGCTCAAATTTTTGGAACCAACTCTCCCGGCAACTCACAATAGCAGAAATGAACTTAGGGGAACAGTTAAATTAGGGATTGGGGCGTAATTTTCTAAAACGACCGGTCGGGTCGTTACATCTTCCCACACTTAAAGATTCGTTCGTCCTCGAACGAGCATAGAAAACATACCCGGAGTAGTGAAAAGATGAGGGTACTGGCTGCGCATATCCTGCTCGGTCTCCCAAGTCGCCTCCTCGACCGGCTGGCCCCGCCACTGAACCTTTACCGAAGCGATGTTCTTTGACCTTAGCTTCCTAACTTGCCTGTCTAGAATGGCTACTGGCTCCTCAACATAAGAAAGATCCTTGTCTAGCTGAACAGATGTGAAATCCAATACGTGCGACGGGTCGCCATGGTATCTCCGGAGCATGGAGACATGAAATACGGGGTGAACTCCGGCTAGGCTGGGAGGTAAGGCCAACTCATAAGCAACCTCCCCAACACGCCTCAAAATCTCAAAAGGGCCAATAAATCTAGGACTCGGCTTCCCTTTCTTCCCAAACCTCATAACGCCCTTCATGGGCGAGACTCGAAGCAGAACCCGCTCACCCACCATAAAAGCCACATCGCGAACCTTCTCGTCCGCATAACTCTTCTGTCTAGACTGGGCCGCACGAAGTCTGTCCTGAATCACCTCGACCTTGTCCATAGCCTCCTGAACCATATCAGTACCTAGCAACCTGGCCTCGCCCGGCTCAAACCAACCCACGGGAGACCTGCACCTCCTACCATATAGGGCCTCGTACGGTGCCATCCGAATACTAGACTGGTAGCTGTTGTTATAAGCAAACTCCGCCAGTGGCAAGAAGTGATCCCATGAACCTCCAAACTCAATCACGCACGCACGGAGCATATCCTCCAAAATCCGAATAGTGCGCTCGGACTGCCCATCAGTCTGGGGGTGAAATGCTGTGCTCAGCTCCACCCGAGTACCTAACTCCTGCTGTACAGCTCTCCAGAACCGTGAAGTGAACTGAGTGCCTCTATCTGAAATGATGGAAACTGGAATACCATGCAGCCGAACTATCTCCTTGATATAGATCTCCGCCGGTCGCTCCGATGAATAAGTAGTGCTCACCGGTATAAAATGGGCGGACTTGGTCAACCGATCCACAATAACCCAAATAGAATCAAACTTCCTAATAGTCCGTGGAAGTCCAGATACAAAGTCCATGGTGATGCGCTCCCATTTCCACTCTGGAATCTCAATCCGCTGCATCAATCCACCCGGACGCTGATGCTCATACTTCACCTGCTGGCAATTTAGGCATCTAGAAACGTAATCAACTATATCCCTCTTCATCCGCCTCCACCAGTAATGCTGTTTCAAGTCCTGATACATCTTCGCGGCACCCGGATGGATGGAATACCGCGAACTATGGGCCTCTGCTAGAATCAGCTCTCGAAGGTCATCTACATTGGGCACACAGATACGGCCCTGCATCCTCATAACTCCATCTTCCCCGATGGTAACATCCCGAGCATCACCACGCCGAACTCTATCCTGAAGGACAAGCAAGTGAGGGTCGTCGAACTGACGCTCCCTGATGCGGTCAAATAGAGAAGACCGAGAAACCACACAAGCTAGAACCCGGCTGGGCTCCGAAAGATCCAGTCTAACAAACTGCCTGGCCAAAGCCTGAACATCCATCGCCATAGGCCTCTCCGAAGCTGGTAGATATGCCAAACTCCCCAAACTCTCTGCCCGACGACTCAAGGCATCAGCAACCACATTAGCCTTGCCTGGATGATAGAGAATAGTAATATCATAGTCCTTCAATAGTTCCAACCATCTCCTCTGACGCATGTTCAGGTCCTTCTGCTTAAGCAAGTGCTGCAAGCTCCGGTGATCAGTGTAGATCTCAGAAGGAACCCCATATAAATAATGACGCCAAATTTTCAAGGCGTGAACAATGGCGGCTAGCTCCAAATCATGAACAGGGTAATTCTTCTCATGCACCTTCAGCTGTCTCGACGCGTAGGCAATCACCCTACCGTCCTGCATCAATACCGCACCGAGTCCAACTCGTGAGGCATCACAATATACAGTATAGGACCCCGAACCTGTAGGCAACATCAATATAGGGGCCGAAGTCAAAGCTGTCTTGAGCTTCTGAAAGCTCGCCTCACACTCGTCTGTCCACCGAAAAGGGGCACCCTTTTGGGTCAATCTAGTCATAGGTGCTGCAATCGAAGAGAACCCCTCTACGAAACGACGGTAGTAGCCCGCCAAACCAAGGAAACTGCGAATCTCAGTAGCGGAGGAGGGTCTGGGCCAACTCCGCACGGCCTCCACCTTCCTCGGATCTACTCTAATACCATCACTCGACACCACGTGGCCCAAAAATGCCACTGAACTCAACGAAAATTCACATTTAGAGAACTTGGCATAAAGCTGCTTCTCCCTCAGAATCTGAAGCACTATCCTCAAATGTTGCTCGTGCTCTTCCCGACTCCGAGAATATACTAGAATATCATCAATGAAGACAATCACGAACGAGTCCAGATAAGGCTTGAACACACTGTGCATCAAATGCATAAAGGCTGCTGGGGCATTAGTCAGCCCAAAGGACATCACGAGGAACTCATAGTGACCATACCGGGTCCTGAAGGCAGTCTTCGGGATATCTGGCTCCCGAATCTTCAGCTGGTGATACCCGGAGCGCAAATCAATCTTAGAAAACACATGTGCGCCCTGTAACTGGTCAAATAAATCATCAATACGGGGCAAAGGATACCGGTTCTTCACTGTAACCTTATTCAGCTGACGATAGTCAATACACATACGCATAGAACCGTCCTTTTTCTTCACAAACAATACAGGAGCACCCCAAGGCGAAACACTGGGTCGAATAAAACCCTTGCCCAATAACTCCTGTAACTGATCCTTCAACTCCTTTAATTCAGGAGGAGCCATACGGTACGGTGGAATAGAAATGGGCCGAGTGCCCGGCAACAAGTCAATAGCAAAGTCAATGTCTCTGTCAGGCGGCATGCCCGGAAGATCAGCTGGAAATACATCAGCAAAGTCACGTACCACAGGAACAGAATCAATAGAGGGAGGGTCAATACTGACGTCCCGCACATAGGCAAGATAAGCAGCACACCCCTTCTCAACCATACGCTGAGCTCTGAGAAAAGAAATAACACGGCTAGGGGTGTGATCTAGAGTACCACTCCACTCAATACGTGGAATGCCTGGCATAGCCAGCGTCACGGTCTTGGCGTGACAATCAAGAATAGCATAATGGGGCGACAACCGGTCCATGCCCAGAATAATATCAAAATCGACCATCCCAAGCAGCAATAGATCCGCTCTGGTCTCAAAATCACAAATGGTAATCAAACACGACCGATATACGCGGTCCACAACCAAAGAATCACCCACCGGAGTGGAAACATAAATGGGGGCACTCAAAGAATCCCGAGGCACACCCAAATGAGAAGCAAAGTAAGAAGACACATATGAAAAAGTGGAACCAGGGTCGAATAGAACCGATGCCTCCTTGTGACTAACCAGAATAATACCTGTGATAACAGAGTCGGATGCAACAGCCGCGGCGCGATCAGGAATAGCATAGAATCTGGCCTGTCCCCCCTCTCGAGGGCGGCCTCTAGAACCCTGACCCCCGCCCCTGGCTGGCTGGGCAGGTGGAATAGCAGCTGGAGCTGGAATGATAGCCTGCTGACCCTGAGAGCCACGCTGATGCTGCGAAGACTGGTGAGGTGCCCCCTCCTACGCCTGGGGCACTCCCTCACCAGATGGCGAGTATCCCCGCACCCAAAGCAAGCTCTGGGAGGACACGGTGACTGTGACTGACCGGCCTCTCCCCCACTAGCTTGACCTCTGGAAGGACCCCGCGCAGGAGGTGCACTGGAAACTGGGGGAGCATAATAAGGCTCCTGAGGTGCTGGAAGACCTGGAGTACTACCTGCTGCGGGCAATGCCGAGTGAACTGGTCGACCGGAATAACCCCTACCAAAACGACCTGTTGATGAAGTGCGGGCTCCAGAGAAATGGCCCGACTCACGAGACCTCTTGGCCTCTCTATCTCCCCGCTCTCTAGGGAGCATACTCTCGATCCTCCCGGCAATGCTAACTGCCTGCTGATAAGATATATCTGTCTCCAACTCTCTGGCCATGCTGGATCGGATAGGCGGAATCGGGCCCTCAATAAATCTCCGTACTCTCTCCCGAACCGTGGCTACCAAGGCCGGTGCATGCTTGGCCAGACGGGTGAAACTGATGGCATACTCCGATACTGACATGGAGCCCCGTCGCAACCGCTCAAACTCCGAGCGCCAAGAATCCCTAAGGCTGTGTGGAACAAACTCCCTCAAAAATAGATCCGAAAACTGCGTCCAAGTCAATGAAGCAGACTCTTCCGGACTATCCAACTCATACGTGCGCCACCAATCATAAGCGACCCCCTACACTGAAAAGCGGTGAAGGAAACCCCGCCGGTCTCCACAATCCCCATAGTACGAAGGATACGATGACACTCCTCCGGAAAACCCAATGCATCATCTGAAGCCAGGCCACTAAACACCGGAGGATCATATTTCTTGAACCTCTCTAATCTACGCCGCTCGTCCTCGAAGGCGGTCGGTCCACCTCCCGGTTGTCGTCGGGGCGGCGGGAGGCATAACCAAAACATCCGGAACATGTCCCACCGGCACACGCTGCTCTCCGAGTAACGGCTACGGGAGTCCGGGCCCCTCCCCCGACCTGAGATGTGGCTGCGACAAGAGGAAGCAATCCTGCTCGGGCCAAAGTGGTATACATGCTCATGAGCTGAGCCAGGGTCTCCTGTAGTGCTTGGAGTAGTAGCAGTCGTAGTCGGTGTACCGGTGCTCGCGCTCCAACCTGGTCTACCGGTGGCACCTCGGCCGGCAGCGCGCGATGGTGCTCGTGGTCGCACCTCGGGCGCGTCCTCGTCCTCTACCTCGGCCCCGGCCTCGAACGCAGCAACGGGGGCGCGGGTACCGATCATCGCGGTTAGCTCGTGTCCTCGCCATCCGTGAGAGAATAGAAAGCGATAGTTTAGATTTTTGATGCCAAAAATGTCGCACGACAAGGAATCCAAAAGAAATGAAGAGTTTCCTAAACGGTTACATAGCCCCTCGTAGATAAATACAGACGTCTCCGTATCGATCAGCGAGACTCTAAGTAACCGGTCTGTGTCCCGTGACTCCTATGAACCTAGAGCTCTGATACCAACTTGTCACGACCCTAGTTCACCAATTGTGAACATGTCGTGATGGCACCCAGTCCCCACGACTAGGTAAGCCTAACACGTTGCGGAATATACAGGTTATAACATACTTAAATAAGGAACAGCGGAAAATAACACAAAAAAGTATGTAATCCGTGCCGCTTGGCACATACATCCGTCATACAATAAATAGAACACTACCAAGATCCGGAACCCCACGGTAACACAGACTAAAGAGAAATACAACTGTGGCTCTAAGTGTGAAGAGTATCTAACAACGAAATGAAGAAATGTCCACTAGTAATACTAGAATAGAAGGGAAGCCTCCGGATCCGCGGACGTGGCAGATCATACCTCGAAGTCTCCCAGAAAGCTGCAGAATCACCTAGTACGAGCCTGCTCTGATGTACCTGGATCTGCACAACAAAAGTGTGCAGAAGAGTAGCATGAGTACACCACGGCGGTACTCAGTAAGTGCCAAGCCTAACCTCGATGGAGTAGTGACGAGGAAGGTCAGGGCCCTACTGAGAACAATAATAATATGATGATAACAAAATAAACAGTTTAACAGATAACAACAAAATTTCCAAAATAACAACATTTACTGAAACTGTCTACAATCAAGCTAATAACAAATAACCAACTCAATAAACAAATCCAGGATCTGTGGGAATTGAACCCACAGTCCCATTCTCAGTACCTCTGGGTCTCCGGGAATCGAACCCGCAGTCCCTACCAATAAATAACTCAGGATCTCGGGAATCGAACCCGCAGTCCCTACCAATAAATAACTCGGGATCTCGGGAATCGAACCCGCAGTCCCTACCAATAAATAACTCAGGATCTCGGGAATCGAACCCGTAGCAGTCCCTACCAATAAATAACTCAGGATCTCGGGAATCGAACCCGCAGTCCCTACCAATAAATAACTCAGGATCTCGGGAATCGAACCCGTAGTCCCTACCAATGTCACGTCGGGTCTCTGGGAATCGAACCCACAGCCCTGGGTCTCCGGGAATCGAACCCGCAGTCCACAAACACAGCCAATTAAGGAAATCCACAGAGAGAAATAATTATGCTCAACTATAACTTCACCGAAAAATAGTGCCAATAATTAACAAGGAATTCAAACAAGGCAGTTAGGCAACCAAACAGTTAAGTGCTACCTAATCATGCTCTTCTAACCACTACCGGGTAAAACATCAAATTAACAACCAAAGACAGGGATATCGCTAATCGAACATTTTTGAATAAAATACGTGTTCATCAACCAGCGCATGTACACGCCCGTCACCTCGCGTACAAGGCATTTCAACTATCACATAATATCCTAGGGGTAAAAATTCCCCCACACGAGGTTAGACAAGCCACTTACCTCAATTCCGGTACAAAACCGCTAAGCAATAACCCTCTTGCCATGAATGTCGGCCTCCACAAGTGTAGAATCCGATAAAAATCAATAGAATCACATCAAAATAGGCCAATTGGGCATTACCCAATCAAATTAACTCAAAATTCACCAAAACCCACAAGTTGCCAAAACCCGACTTTCGGTACGCTTATCGAAAAATCACAAAAATTATATATTCGGGTTCCTTATCTCAATACGAGTCCGTGCATATAAAATTTATCGAAATCGGACTCCATTTGCCCACTCAAATCAGTGTTTTTCTTAAATTTAGGCCTAGGGCTCAAACCCACCTTAAATCTTCCATTTACAAGGATTTAACCAAGGATTTCATGTTAAAATGATGTAATTAAGCCACAAAACTTACCTCCAACGAATCCCCGATGAATTACCAGCAATTCCCGTGAGTTTCTCTCTCTAGAACTCAAAAATGGCGTCTTGGGTATATGAACCCGCGACTGGTTCTGTTCTGGTTTTAATTTCACTGCCAGAACTATTTCTTCTACGCGATCGCGATCTTCTTCACGCGATCGCGATGCTCATCCTCTTCTTCATCGCGAACGCGGCACTCTCTCACGCGTCCGCGAAGATCAAATCCTCGGCCTCCTGACTTTTACTCAACGCGAACGCGACGTGAAGTCACGCGTCCGCGATGCCTTTCCTTTCCCTCTTACGCGAACGCGACCCACCCCTCGCGAACGCGATGACCAACTGGCCTCACCCTTCGCGAACGCGGCATTGCCCTCGCGAACGCGATGCCTTACTGAACCTGGCCTTCGCGAACGCGGAACCTTCCTTCGCGAACGCGAAGGCTTGTTTTATGCACAGTGATCTGCAGATTTCAGCAGACCATTTCATGCTTCCAAACGCCGGATGATGGTCCGAATTCATCCCGAGGCCTCCGGGACCCCAACGAAAACCACCAACATACTCCAAAACACGATACGAACTTATTCCAATCATAAAAACACGTCTAACAACATCAAAACCCATAAATCACATCGATTCAAGCCTAAGTTTCTTCAAAACTTTCAAAACTAACATTCAATCAAAAACCCGGCCAAATGACGTCCAAATGACCTGAAAATTTGCGGACATATCCAAAATCACATAATGAAGCTACAGAAATTGTCGGAATTCCATTCCGACCCCCGGATCAAAATCTCACCTATCGTTCGGATTCGCTAAAATTTCAACCTTCGGCATTTCAAGCCTAATTGAGCTACGGACCTCCAAAATATATTCCGAACGCGCTCCCAACCCCGAAATCACCTAACGGAGCTAATGGAACCATCGGATTTCCGTTCCGAGATCGTCTTAACACTGTTCCGGCTACGAACCGTTTTCTAGTTTTCAAAGCTCTCATTTAGGGACTAAGTGTCCCAAAATGCTCAAAATTTTGGAACCAACTCTCCCGGCAACTCACAATAGCAGAAATGAACTTAGGGGAACAGTTAAATTAGGGATTGGGGCGTAATTTTCTAAAACGACCGGTCGGGTCGTTACAGTGACATTACCCGTCTCCCTAAGATTTGAATTATGCATTTGGGATGCTTGTGGTTGATATTCGGGCATTTTGTGAGTATAAGGGTTACAACTCGATGTGTGTTTTCTTTAGATTAGTATGTGTGGATCGCTGGCACGCTGCCATAGGCAAGCTATTTGGGTTAGGTGGCACACCGCCACGGGTATGTTATTTGGATCGGATAGCACGCCACCATGGGTATCATGGTTGGATATGGTTGCATGCTGTAACAGTGTCATATGAGAATCAGGTTGCATGCTGAAACAATGGGATATGGAGTACAATCCCCTATACCTATTCTTGTGTGTTTTGTCACTCATTTTCTGAGGAAGGCTCATGACAACTTTTCAATTGAATAATTATTTATGTGGATTGAGTAGTTCCTTCCAGGTTTCATTTTTCGTATGTATCACATTCGAGTTGGTAGCTCGTTGGCACATTGTGCCATCATATGAGACTTTGGTAGTGTTTGAGATGGCTAATCGCCTGGGCGACTTGTACTGGGTGAGATGAGATAATTGGACCTGGGATCAGTGCGATCAGATTTATACAAGTCATATTGAAGAGCAACTATCGTTATTTAGTTCGTAACGAGGTAGTAGTTCTTGTCAGGGGGAGAGACTCAGTGATTTATTAACTCGGCAGTTGGTTATAATTTCTAAATATCTCTTCCACCGTGGTAGTATTGCAAGAGTTGGAATAGGACTTATATGTGTCATGATGTGTGTTGTGGGCATCAGATTCATGGAATTGCGGTTATTGTTGTAAGAGGATGTTATTTTGGTCATGTGAATTCTAAGGTTCGTGGTGTAAATTCAGAAAAGGTAAACAATCATGTTTTGGTACAGTGTATAGTGACTGATACGATGTTCGTATGTCAAAAGAAGGCCCGGTGGAGAATTCCAAATGTTAGAATTTGGCTCAAAGTCTCATTTAACTAAATAAAAGGGAGGATCTTCAGACTGGCTTAAGCTAATATTCACAACTAGGTTATGGTAGCACGGGTAGGTGCACGAGGTGTTGAACAATGATTTCGGAAAACTCTGGAGTAGTTAATAGCAGATTTGAGGACGTGGGGGATAATGTAATGACCCGGTTGGTCGTTTTGAGATCTAGCATGTTGTTTCGTGGTTTGAGGCCTTGTGTAGCTCCACTTAGGTATTATTACTTGTACGTGTGGTCAGAATTGAATTTCGAGAAGTTCGGAGTTAATTTGGAAAAAACATTATCATTTCTAAAGTATTAAGTAGAAAGAATTGACTAAGGTCTCACTTTTCATTAAACGACCTCAAAATTGGGTTTTGAAAGCTGTAATAGGTTCGTATGATTATTTTGGACTTGAACGTATGTCCATATTGGGTTTTGAGTGACTCGGGAGCATTTTAGTGCTCATTACAGAAAGTTAGCATTTTGGAAATTTTTTATAAGTTTGGGTTGAAGTGTATTTTAATGTTCGATGTCCGTCTAGAATTTTGAGAGTGGGGATAGCTTCGTATGGTGATTATGGTGTTAGAAGCGCATCTAGATGTGAATTTGGAGGTTCGTAGGTCATTTCAGGTCATTCTA
Source organism: Nicotiana noctiflora (assembly GCA_032618575.1). NCBI lineage: Eukaryota > Viridiplantae > Streptophyta > Magnoliopsida > Solanales > Solanaceae > Nicotiana > Nicotiana noctiflora. The sequence continues at coordinate 472,991 of JASVEL010002075.1, read as the reverse complement.
CAAAAGTTGGAAATTCGAAGGTTTTTGTGAAGCTTGATCGGGAAATTCAAGATATGTGATTTCCACCTATTTCAAGTTAAATACTTGGATTATATAGAGATTTTAACATGGAAATTCATGGAAAATTAGTGAAATTTTAAAGGTTTTGCTAGAAAACCTAGAAATTAGTATTTTTAAATTTTGACCACGAATTTTGGCATAAAATTGAGAATAAATTATGTATTTGAGCTTCTAATATTATGGGTAATGACTTTCTTTGGAAATTCTGAGAATCCAGACACGTGGGCTCAAGGGTGACTTTATCAACTTTTCGGGCGGAGTTGGGAATTTCTATAAATGGGGTTGTAACGAGTATTAGAGTATACATTTATGAAATTTCATATTAATTGACTAGTTTTGGATCGATGGACATCGGTTTGAGTTGTTGTAAGAGCTTTGGAGTTAGTTATGGAACTTCAAGGCAAGGTAAGCCTCTTTTCTAACCTTGTAAGAGGGAATTAACCTCATAGGTGAATCAATTTATTATGCGCTTCTATTTGTGGGGTCTGCGTATGCACGACGTGATGAGAGACTGTACGTAGCTACTAATTATGCTTAAGTTCGGGTAGTCTAGGACCCAAATCATGTTTAAATTTGTGTTGTTTGCACCCTACTTATTATTTTAATCGCTTAAGTCATATTGGAATTTGATAAAAGAATTTTAAAAGGTTAAACTTCATTTTTTGAGTTTTGGACGGGTCACTTGACCGTTAATGAAAATTGGTATTTCTTTGAATATTAGCCCCTTAATAATCTAGAATCGGTTATTTTAATATATTTTCTTTTCTTGTGGAGTGGAATGAACACCTTGGTAGCAAATAGATGCATCTATGGTTCGTGTCATTCGACCCTCGGCAGTACAAACTTTATATATTTGTATATTGGATTGGGCAGTACGACCCCGACATAATTCGTGCGTAAAAAATTCTTGGAATCTAATTATAATTGATATTTTTTATTTGGCTTGAATGGTTAATTTGTTAAATAAATAAAATTAAATTTTGGATTTACTATCAGTGAAGGAATTGTTTATTTACTTCTTGTTATTGAGTTTTCAGTTGTATTTATATAATCCATGCTTAACTAAAATTTTGGTACATTATTGTTAGCCGTAGGAAGTTTCAAATCCGATCTCTCATCACTACTTCTTCGAGGTTAGACTAGATACTTACTGAGTATGCATTGATTTATGTACTCATGCTACACTTGCTACGTATTTTATGCAGGTACATATATGTCTAGTGGTCTTATTGGCGCGGAGGCATGACTAACGTGGAGATTTAGGTGAGCTACATCCTGTGTTATGAGTCTGTAGCGCACAGAGTCTCAATCATAATTATTTACATTTTTCTATCTAATTTCTATTCTAAACAGATGTTATATCTTATCAAATTTCCTAGTTAATGCTCCTGCACTTGTGATACCAGGTATAAGTAGCTATTTAAATTTATTATTACACCTCTATATATGTATATTTTATAAAAGTTTTTCTAAAATTTTATGATACATATTAGTCATTTATATTTTTAATCTATTTCTTTGCTATTATAATCATCTAATTATTTGCCTTTACATTCTAGTTTGCTTGGTAGTTTTCTTTTGCTAAGTACAAGAGATTATTTCATATTAAAAATAATCGATTTTCAATTGAGTACTTAAATTATTCATCACTATTTGATTCAAATGTCATCAATATATCTTGGTAAATGATAGATTTCTCAAAGACTAATTGATTTGATAGTTTTACGTTGAAAATGTAGTTGCTGAAATGTGTGTTTGGTAGTGTACATATCACATTTAAGAAAAAAAATAGATAAATAACTGAAAAAACCGACTTAATTGCTTAGGTTTGGTTCTAATATTTGAAAAATCGACTTACTTGGTTTGGTTTCTTTTTAGGGAAAAATCGACCCAAACTAAATCATGAACACCCCTACTTCTAGCATATCAGCTTTGTGGATCATGGTGTTTGAGGACTGAAGAGATCCGGTAATGTTAATCACCCCGGGTACATCTTTCAAGGTATTTTCCTCTACTCGAGGAGTATCAACCTCGATCTCCCTCTCCACCTCTCTAGCTAGTGGCAGTGTGGTGCTACCCCCTTTTAGTTCGGGATCACCTGCTAAAGCTCAATCATCAACCTCCTTGTGTCGAGATGGTTCAATTTTAGCACCCACCGATTCGGAGGGCCCTTGTATCATTACACTTACCCACACACGGATCTTTTTCTTCTTCTTCAGACTTGTTCCTTAGCCGGTGGAGTGAGTTCAAGGGTAGAGTGCAGGTGCTTCCTTTGGGCTTGTGCGGCCTCCATTTTGGATTTTTCTTTTTCGAGTTTAGAGAACACGACCATACCAACTCGGGGACTGTTATCTTAGGCTAGCCTAGATACTCGAGAAAGCAAGCCCACTAGGCGACGCCCAAGCTAAAAGGCTACGACCATATTAACACGAATCAGAGACGTACGAGAACCATAACAAATTATAGGCCTCCAATTTTTTTTCATAACTGGTTCTAAAGGCCACCCTCAACAAACTATAATCTGAATTACTTACTTTTCAAGAAATTTCCCGGTAACACTGAACCCCCAAGATTCCTCAAAAGAGAATAATGTAAAGGAAAAGTTTGTTTGAGCTTTCACAATCTAAGTTATTTTATGCTAAGACATTCCAGCCTTTGTCAATACGAGTAATGAAGCAAAGAAAAAAGTTAAAAGCCGAAAGGTAAAGAAAGCCTTATATATATTTACCCAATAATCTCTTTACAAATGATAAATGGCCTAATACAAAAATCTACAACGGCCGAAACGGCCTAAAAAGATGCAAAAAGCAAAAAATAAAAACATTTAAAGGCCTAAGTGGCATGGTCCTCATCGGAGGCAACATCTTCATCCTGAGATCTTTCCCACGTTCATACTCTCTTAATCTCTCAAAATCTTCCTCGGGAAAGGCCAACTTTTGGGCCCTGGCTTCTTCTGCTTTTGAATTCTCGATTTCAGCCAGTACGACAAAGTTTTGAGCGTGGACTCCCTCGAGGGCTTCCCGTCGAGCTTTCCACCTTGTATGCTCCACCATACTTTAGCCTGCGTCTGAATCTCCTCGACATCAACCTTGTACTAAGCCACTTTAGTGTCAGCCTCGGCCTTGGCTACAACCACCTCTGATTTGGCCCCTCGAGTTCCTTTGCAAAATTATCTTTAGTAGAAATAGCTGTGTCTAATTGAGATTGTAGTTCCTTTCAATTTCTTGACCTGCACCGAGGTCTGTCTAATTGAGATTGTAGTTCCTTTCAATTTCTTGACCTGCACCGAGGTCTTCTCTTTTGCAGCCCAGAGCTGGGTCTCGGCCAACTCCAGTTGTGCTTGGACAACTTACTTTTTCAAGGCTAAGAGGTCTATATTCTCTTGAACTCCTGAACCTCGACTTATACCTATGCCTGGAGCTGCCCGATCTATTCAGGCCTTTGTCAGACATGTAGGATCGGATTGTTAACCATTATGTCCAACTCGTCTTCACTATCATGAAGTACTCGAATTACCTACTCGGCCATCTCGATATGATCCCTTCTAGCTGTTTCTAACTCGGCTTGGAGCTTCTTACTTAGAAGCTTGTAGGTGTCCTTCTTCTTAGTAAGATCCCGAACCTCAACCTCTGATGGCGTAACACTAAAGCATGCAAGCATAAAGGAAGGTGTAATGGTTATTTACAACCTTTAATTTAAATTACATAAGAAAAAAGACACCTAAAGTTACTTGTTTTAATGCTTGTTGAGCTTTATTGAATAGGCAGGGGGTTTCCACCTTATCCATCACTATCTGATCTTCTTCGGTCACGAAACACCGATGGTAGATGGCGACCCACATGGGGCATAGAAAACCTGAGAATCCTCTAGGATAGATAAAACTATAGATCGTCTTCATTCAGGGTTGACACTCAGGGTCGGGAACCGGTCCACTAATTTTGGGCTTGAGGAAGACCCGCTGGCTCCCGGTGATAGTACCTTCTTTGTCACTGGCAAGTTTTCGAGCAGAGTGATATCCTCCGAGGCAGTATAGTCTAGCCCATATAAAAGGTGTGGATATTCGTCGCCCCCTAACACTCCTCGTAAAAACGACCTTCTAGCATATGAGCCTTATGGATCATATCATTTGAGGACTGAAGAGATCTGGTAATGTCAATCACCCCGAACGCATCTTTCAAAGCCTTTTCCTCTATTCGAGGAGTGTCAACCTCAGTCTACCTCTCCACTTCTCTAGCTATGGGAAGCATGGCATTACCCCCTTCTAGTTCGGGAACACCGGCTAAAGCTCCCTCATCGACCTCCTCGTGTCGAGATGGTACAATTTCAGCACCCACCGGTTTGGAGGACCCTTGTATCACGACACTTACCCGCACACTGGCCACTATCTTGGATTTCTCTTCTTCTTCTTCTTTCGACTCATTCCTTAGCCGGTGGACTGAGTCCGAGGGTAGGGTGTCGATGCTTCCTTTGGTCTTGCGCAACCTCCTTTTTGGATTTTTTTCCCCAAGTTCGGAGAAATCGTTGCCCTTTTTCTCTTATTTTCATCAACCTGCCTCGGAGCATGGGACTCGAAAGGCACATCTTTATCACCGGATGGAGGCCTCATAACAATGTCTTTGGAAGACCTACAAAAGAAAACATAGCCATTTAGAATCTAGCAGTGCAAGAAGAAAATCAAACATCATACAATCATAAAAGAAATCTTACCACGATTACGGGCCTCCGACCGACAATTTGACAATTCATGCCATGCGCGCTCGGAATATGGTTTATGTGATACAAAGTCCTCGACCCAATCCTTGAGTCAAGGAGCCGCTTCTAGCATCCAAGCCATAGCTGCACCACAAAAACATCGATGAGAAGGGAGGAAAAGGAAGAAATAATAAATGAAATCTTTAAGGTGAAGTTATACTTACGCTTCATGTTCCATTTCTCGGAAAATAGCATGTCTTCAGCAGGGATCAAGTCTGAGCTCCTTGCTCGAACAAATCGACCCATCTAGCCTCGTCTCAGTCCTCATCTATACTAGAGAATGGGACCCTGGTGGCTTGGTGAGCAAGTTTGATTAATCCCCCTCGATAGAGTCGGGGACTGTACAGATGCATAATATGATCGAGGGTGAAGGGACACCCCCTATTTTGCTTACAAAAAAATGAAGAAGAATCACTATCCTCTAGAAGGAGGGGTGAATTTGATCGAGGGTCACCTCGTACCTCTTGCAGAAGGCGATAATGACCGAGTCTAAGGGACCCAATGTGAAAGGGCAAGTGTTAACACTTAAAAAACCTCCACGTGGGTAGTAATTGCTTCCTCGGGTGAAGGCGCCACCACATGCTTATCAACCCAGTTACAATCCTCTTTAACATGGAAAAGAAGACCTTCTACGATCGAGCAAATCTATCTCGAGACTGGTTCACATCGACCCGGTATCGAGGAAGTTTTTTTGACCTTGAAATCAGCAGTGGTCCTACACCCTCCAGGAACAAGCTCTTCAGGGTGTGGTTTCGCCGCAACCCTGTCGCCGGCAGGCCGTGATGAAGAGGCAACCTTCTTTTGTGGGACATTCTTAGAAGTTTTTGCCATCTTAGAGCAAAGATGATGAAAAAGAAGAAGTAATTAAGAAGGTACGCTTAACAGTTTACAGAAGTTCAAGAAATTTGGATACAAAGTTGGAAAATGAAGAAATTTTTGAAGGACAAGAATGAAAGAAGCTTTGGACATAAAGTTTGAATGAACGAAAATCGTGATATTTATAGTGTGCTAATGACAGTTCAAAACCTATAGCCGACCAAACTGACACGCATTTAATGCCTTGGTAACTGTATCGACGAGACGTTTTAATAACTGTTTGTCGCTTACGTCATGGTTTATCGAAGCAGGATTTTGAGGTTTATATCGTTTATCGTTGTCTTTTCTCCGAAAAATTAGGGGACTATCTGTATACGGTCGAAATCGGGTTCGAATCGAGGCTGAAACATGATAGGTTAAAGTTCAATCTCGGGTTATATCGAACCGAGGTGCGAAGTTACATTGAGCTCGTGACCCCGAGACCGAACAAAATCGACACCAAAAGAGATCGAGGAATATTTGTCGAGCCGAATAATAGGAGGGCCAAATATCCGCGATAGATTGGAAATCATCGCGGGAATCTCGGCACGTATCAAAGAGAGGCTGAGATATTAGCAAATCATGAGATTTTTTACCTTGTATAGAATTGTATCAAGAGTAGGACACCCCTACTATATGAGATGTGATCATTTCTAACACACATTGAAATACGCAATACAAAGTAATATACTGTTATTTCTTGCTCTTATCATCTTATTATTCTGTTCTTACATCAAAAAAGGCATTTCTTGGTTCGAGGGTGATCAAACTCGAAGGCCAAGACTATCCAATTTGTGTGGTTTGCATTCGTTCTCTTACCATCAATTTTAATTTTAATCTATTTTCTTAATTTGTATCAAGTTATATCACATATCTTTAAAATCGCATATTGTTATCCGATATTTAGGATAAACAAAGCTCTAGTGTTAGTGCATTTAAATTTCAAATATGAAGCTGATATAGGTAAGATGATCACTGCTAAGTCATATAATAAATTTCAATTAAAAAAAATTGAAATATAATTATTGTTATTGTGTACATAGAAACTAATGTTTTACAGTTAACATGAGATTGGAATATAATTATTAAGTTGTCATGTTTACTCAGAGAGGATATTATTAATATTTTCTTTTCTTTGTATCTTGCGTATATCAGTTGTATTTTTTCCATTTATTTTAATAGCTTAGGTGGCAGCATGATGAGAAGTTACCAAAAATTTTAATCAAGCGTGCACCGATTCTTAATCAAAAAAATTTAATGAACTAAAAACCGGTCGAATGCTTTAGTCCGTGTACATACACACACATATTCCGGATTTAAAAATAAATAAATTTGACATCTATATTTTTAGACTATAATTATCTTTAGTTTTCCTTTTCTGAAGGAATGAGGGTGCTCGTGAATAATATAATGGAGAAAGGGAGCGAAGTCATTTGGTGAGATTTGAATTAGATGTAGAGTGAAATTACGAGCTAAATTGCAATTTTAATATCAATATAATCTATAGAAACTCTCAAACCAAAATTTAATTAATTATACATTAATTTGTGATTTTTAATTGAGGAAAAAATTATTTGTATTCTAGTTTATTCTCGCCTTGTTGTGGGCGGGAATTACGTGCAATTTGCTTTTGCGACTTGTTTTCAAAATCCTTTTAAATCTTTTTGAAATCTTTATTCAACTAAATACCATTAAATTACACTAAGTATTTTCAATATTTGCAGAGATCGATAAAAAATATGAAACAAAACCACTAATACTGGACCAAAATAGGAACTAACTTTCCCTATAGGTTTGCTTTGAAACACAAACTGGACCAAACTTGAAACAGTCTACATAGAACTAACTTTCCCTATTTTCCCAAACTAATAGTAGTGGATTACCACGAAAAAGAAAAAAAGGAAAACCTATAAAGGAAATATATAACTAGAATTAAACCCATCTTAATCGAATTTGAGCTTCTCAAGCTATATGCTGTTAGGGAAAAACAATGCATTTCCCACACTAGCTGCACGAATTTTTTTTCTCGTCAAACTTTTTTAGGAATTGAAAGGCACAAAATAATCATAAAATTTGGAACTCTATTATTTTTATAATGTTTTGTAATTTCCAATATATATTACGTACTGCTTATTATCAGATTCAAAACTGTTTTGATACTCCTAAAGTATTTTCGGTCAGAAAATTTAAACCATGCATAAACAGATTCAATTATCCAGTGCAAGTGCCACATGTTGATAGAACAAGAAAAGTGCACAGCCTTTCGTTTATGAGAGAATCAGATCCTAGACATTTCGTAACTAATCTATTCGTAGGTTAGCATCAAACCAAATTAACTCGGGGTTATCAGTTAGTGATTCGCTAAGGTCGTCACCCATAGCCACTGTTGGTAGCCTAAACAACCAACTATGTTGCTCCAATTCTTCAAAAATATAATTAAGTGTGTATAGAATTTTCTAAAAATAATAATTTTTAGAAGATTTTACACCGGTACCCAATTTATAAAAAGTTAAATCCCTCTTTTTATTTGCCACGTGTTTCCATACATTCCTAGGGCTTGTGCAGTAAACGCAAGGAAACAGGACCAGGGCAAGTTGGGCTGTTAAGGACCTAGCCCCCACACTCGGTCTATGGTCCTCCTTTACATTCTCATTTCCTTTTTCTATTATTTTGCTTATGTTCATTACAACATGATTTTGAATCACAATTTCATTTATCTTTTCATTGTACGCTTATAGGCCGTTTGGTCAAGCTTTTAAAATCAGCTTATTTTGATAAATATTTTTCATAAAAGTACTTTTGGTGAGAAGTAGTTTGTCTAATTAATTAGAAAAATACTTTTGAGCAGTAATTAATGTTTTGGCCAAACTTTTGAAAACTGCTTCTAAGTGTATATGTTTCTCAAAAGTGCTTATCAGAAAAATGCTTTTGGGGAGAAGCTGTTTTTCAAGCTTTTGCTTCTCCTCACAAACACTTTTTTTCCTTCAAAAAACTTGGCCAAACACCTCAATTTTCGATCAAAAGTGCTATTGGCAAAAAAAAAAAAAACACTTTTGACCCAAAAAATAGCTTGGCCAAACAGGCTATTAGACTGTTATTCATGAAGAAGAGAATAAAAGATGATCATTGACATCAAATCCAACTCGTGACACTATAATTTGAATCATAATTTTTAGTCATTTAATCACATTCTAAAATTACAATCTTAAAAGAAAATAGATAAAAATTGAAACTTCTACATAAAAATCATATGAACCTCGAACATTTTGGTTGCTAGAGCGAAACTGTAATAGAGAATATATACATGAAAGATTAATTTGAAAGAAACTTGATCATTCGAGTTAAATATTATTATAGAGGATGATTGCTATTAAAAGATTAAATATTATAAGTATTTTTTTATAAAATCTTTTTTTCGTCTTTTACATTTTAGTTTGGGTGTACATAATTTTAGTATAGTATGATATGATATGACAATTAAATACTATAAGTCGAATTACAATGTTTGATGTTTTTGACCATCAAACAATACAATTGGTGTAGAAAAATAAAATTACTATTCATGAAAAGTAAAGTTGAATAAAATTATATGACTCGGGCCACCACTGACCACCTGCTCCTAGCCGCCAGGGGTTGGGTTTTTTTGCCGTATGGTCTGTGCCCCGTCCCCCGTAGGTTCATTTTCTTCTTACTTCCCAAGTTTTTGGCAAGCAAAACACAGACACAAAAAAACCCCCAAAACAGAAAGTGGTAAAAACAAAACCAAAATCAAAATCAAATCCTAACTCTTCATTTCCTCTTCTCTCTCTAACCAAAAAAAAACTCGTCTGCTTTCTCTCTCTTCATTTATCAATGGCGTACCTGAATAACCCCACTGTTCTTCAGCCGCCGCTTCTATTTCTTCGAACCACCACAGCTTAAAGTAAAAAAAGCCTTTTGCTTTGCTCTATATGTATAGTATCTTCTCTACCTGTAAGTATTCTACTATTTTCATTTTTTTTTTTGGCGTTGAATTTTGAACTTCCGTTATTTTTGTTTCCTCTATGATAGCTTATACTGTTTTATTTATTTATTCATATTTGTTTTAATTTATTTGTGGTACTTTGTACAGTATGAATTGAATTCGAAATTGCTAGTACGATTTAAGTTTTGATTTCTGGTTATGATTTCTTCGAATTTAAGCGGTGGAGTGAGATGAGAATATGCAAAATCGTATTGACAATACTGCTATTAGGTATTTAGTCTGTTTGAACAGTCATTAGAGGTTAAAGTTGCAATTAACTGGAGGTCAAAGCTCAAACTTTAATTCTAATTGGAGTTTAGAGCCTTTATTTTTGATTTATCAGTTTTATGAGTTTGTTTGTTTGTTTTGCTTTTGTAGGAGAAAGGAGCTGTAAGTTTTATTGCTTCTAGGGAAATATATGGTGGATTAGTTTCCTTTCCATTTCGAGATTTGGATTTTTCGTTAGGCAGTTGAATGATTGATATCTCTGCTTCTCGGTTTTGACTGGTGACTTTTGATGCTGTTTCGCGGTTGGGGCGAGTGAAGATTGATTGCTGTTGGAGTACTATTGTTGCTAATGGCAGAAGACGGCCTACGTATTGGTGGCCTTTCTTCTGGGTTGGCTGTGGTATTGAATGGCGAAAATAGGAAGGAGAGTTCCCAGAAAACTCGTCTTGTTTCGTATTGTGATGATTTTGGCGATCAATCTGTGGAGAGAACCCTTGAGCACATCTTTGATCTTCCGTACAAATCTATCAAGCCACTTTCTAGTGCAATAGATGCTAAAGTGGTTCGTTCAGTAATAAAGAATGAATTCCTGAAGTACCAAATGAATCTGAAGACTGGTATGGAGAGAAAAAGAGAAGGCATTTTGACTGCTGCTGATGGTTGTAAACATCAGGTTATTCAAATAGAAGAATCGAGCATATGTGGTGATCTTCGGATAGTCAAACCGCCCTTGCTCGTGGAGAGTCATTCTTTATTCAGCAGTGCAAGGGCCAATGCTTGTGTCTGGAAAGGGAAATGGATGTATGAAGTAACTCTTGAAACTTCTGGTATACAACAGCTAGGCTGGGCGACTCTTTCCTGCCCATTCACTGATCATAAGGGTGTGGGTGACGCTGACGATTCATATGCATATGATGGAAAAAGGGTCAGTAAATGGAATAAGGAAGCTCAGTGTTATGGTCAGCCATGGGTTGTTGGTGATGTGATTGGATGTTGTATTGATTTGGATGGTGATGAGATATCATTTTACCGAAATGGAGTTTCACTTGGTGTAGCATTTATTGGTATTCGTAAGATGGTACCTGGATTGGGATATTATCCAGCAATTTCTCTTTCTCAAGGTGAACGTTGTGAGTTAAACTTCGGGGAAATTCCTTTCAGGTACCCAGTGAAAGGTTTTCTTCCCATTCAGCCTCCACCAACCAGTAGATCACTTGCTACTGATTTACTTAATTGTTTTGGAAGGCTAATTGAAATGCAGCGTGTGGGAAGGGCAGAGTTCAGTTCTGTTGAAAAATTGCGAAGATTGAAAAGGTTTGTGTCATTTGAAAAACTTTCTCATCCTGTTTCTCGTGGGATATGCGAGGAGTTATTCTCTGCACTTGCTGCTGAAGATGGAAGCACAAAGTACATAGCATGTGGTCCACTTTTATCACTTATAATGGAGGTCTTTAGGATACATCCTCCACATGACTATATGAGTTTGGACAGCATACTCGACTCTTTGCTAGAATTCTCCGAGTCGAGAATTTTGTTTGAACATATTATAAGTGCACTTTCGACCTTATGTAAAACAGCACTGTGGAGCCTCACAGACTGTCCTTATTCAGGTTCTTATACATATCTGGCCTTGGCATGCCACATCTTAAGGCGGGAAGATATGATGATACTGTGGTGGAAATCTTCATATTTTGACCATTTGTTTGAAGGTTTTTTGTCTCGGAAGAGTCCAAATAAGCAGGATCTTCAAGGTCTGATGCCTTCTGTATGGTGGCCTGGCTCGTGTGAGGATATGTCAAATGAGGCTAGCCTGGTCCTGACTACAACCGCTTTGGCAGAAGCAATTAACAAGGTATTCTATTTGTGAATGGAACTGAACTTATGTTGGCATTTTAATGTGCTTCTCTCCTCGTCCTATGCCGTTCCATTCTCATGTTGGTTCTTAGTCTAATATTACTATGTTATACTTGAATAAGATGGTGGATATCCCAAGAAGGTCCTGTAACAAGTTAAACATGATCATTTGTTCTATAATGTCTTTAAAGGATACGTGAACGGAATATTGTTTGTTGAAATGGAAGCTTTAACCCTTTAATATGGTATTCAGCAATATAAGGAGCAGCTGAAGGTTGATGTCCTATTCCAGTTTCACTATTATGATTGAACTGCTTGCTGAGGAGGAATAACACCATAATTTTTGTATGTAGCAATTTAAAAACTACTCCAACCTGTCAGCCAAAAGCATGACTTGACTATTAAAACTGATATTTCCTTACTTGATCAACTTTAATAGGACCATTTATCCATCCAGCAATTTGGAAATTATTGCAATTCTTTCAGCCAGATGTTCTAGAGCTCTGACTTTAATTGTAGCACTCCTACTTTATCCAGTTTTTGCACTGAGTTGAACCGGTCAGAATAAAGAGAAAAACTTTTGGTTGACTTGCTTAGGAAATTGTTCTGAATCTTCATCCGTAAAGCTGGCTTTGGACTTCTATGTAAAAATATTTCTCCATGACGCACATAAAAACAGACAAGAAATCTAACCTTTTGGAGCCTTCACAATTCTTTTTTATCATTTTATGTTGCTTGGTCTTTTTGTTGGCAAAAGGTGGCAATTTAGATTAAAAACATCACGCCATTAGTCATTTGTATTCAAACTTTTCCATGTAGTTCCTTAAATTATATGTGTATCTTCACAATAAGGCTATGCAAGTAAGAAACTGCACCACCTCGTCCTGCATGATTTTGGGTGGATAAAGTCTAACGTTCTTCATAATATTATAGTTGCTTGGCTACTCTTTTTTAATCATACATTTGGACAATGATATGATGGATTTTAGTGTATATATGGATCATCTTTTTGCCCAGCTTTTCTGTGGCTTTTGAAATTTCCCTGGTTCCTGTGCTAAGTGCATCAACCAGTTTTTGCTGATCATGTTTCATCAAAGAATCATTGCATCACACACGCGCATCCCTTCTACTAGAAAGTCTAGAAAGGCTTGCTATTTCATTATATATTTTTTCATCCACAAGCAAATTCAACCTATTCCTTCTGCAGGTTGAAGAGAAGCAGAGGGACCTCTGCCGCCTGGTAATGCAGTTCATGCCACCTACAGCACCTCCTCAGCTACCTGGCTCTGTATTCAGGACATTTTTACAAAACATTCTACTTAAAAATAGGGGTGCAGATCGAAATTTGCCGCCTCCTGGTGTTTCAAGCAATTCTGTGCTTGTTTCTGTGTTTAGTGTCATACTCCATTTCTTGTCTGAAGGGTTTGGGGATATTTGTGGTTGGATGAAGGACTCTGGAGCATCTGATGTTGGTTTTCTACACAGAGGAGGCCAGCAAACTTTTCCTGTAGGCTTGTTTCTCAAGAATGATCCTCATCGGGTTGATATTCCTAGACTTGGTGGTTCGTATAATCACCTAGCAAAGTCCTATCCTATTGGTAGTGAGCAGCAGGAGGAAGTAATTCGGTGGGAAGAAGGGTGTATGGATGATGAAGAAGATAGGGTTACACATCTAAGTAAGCAGAAGCCATGCTGTTGTTCTACTTATGATGCTGATTTTACAAGAATATCAAAAAATCCTATCAGACACATGACAAAAGGTTCTCGGGGACATTGCAGCTCTATTGGTGAGAGGTCTGCCCATGTTGCTGCAGAATGCAGCACCAGTAGTTTGAACGATGACATAGCGGATAAACCAAGCACAAGTGACCAGTCTGAATCAGACTTTGGTTTCCGTCCTATGCAGCAAATGAGATATGTTTCCAGAGAGAACAGCATTTCCTCAGCAACACTGAAAGAAGAGGAGCTACTTGATGCCATGCTCTTGCTGTATCATTTAGGTCTTGCACCCAACTTCAAGCAGGTGACTAGATTTTCCCCTTACTAAAATTAGTGATTAAGCTACCTTTTTTGCCTATAATATTTGAGTGGTGCAGATGAGGTAAAGGCACCATGAGTTTGATCTCTTGGCTGTTCCCTATCACTTCATGAAATGAAGGGATTTATGTTGGTGGCATTTAATTAAGCTACTTTGCAGAACCGTAAGCTAAGGTAGTGGCCTTTGATGTGCATTGCACCTCCTTTTGGCCCGAGTAAAGTATTAAAAGCAACCACCTGATCAACATTTGGCCTTGCAAAATAATGTCCTGTATATGATTAATGATTAATGATGACATATTTCTAAGTTGTCCTGCTTGTTTGAAATTAATATCCAATGCTATGATTAGCGATCTCATCTATTTTTGTTGTCCCCCTAGTTAAGGTGTTATATGTGAATTTGATAGTGTACTGCCTGAGGGATATGGCCAGAAGTCAAATTTCATGTTTTAGATGTTAGATCAGTTATACGTGCTGTCTCTCTTCATGAGAATGTATTTCATGATATATTATGTTTCAAAATAGTGGCGAGGTTGACGGCCCTAGCAAATAGTAGTGTTGTCGAAGGCTCACTTAAAGCGCACTTAAACCCTGAAGCGAGGATCAAAACATGTTGAGCGCTTGATCTCGCTTTGGGGGCGCTTTAGCCTTAATCAAGGCACTAAGGCATACTTTTCCTTTGCCAATGAGTGTAATCCTGAAAAGGTGACACTAAACAATTGATATTTCATTTTATCATAATTCTTTTTCAATTTTTTGTCTTTCATTGGTCTTGGACTATATATATATATATACTTTTTCTCCAGCTGCACCCTTTTTCTTTAAAGCCCATGCTTTATTTGCGCTTTGCGCTTACAGCCCAACGGACTTTAGAGTTTTTTTTGCGCTTTTCGCCTTTGATAACACTGGCAAATAGTGGGAGCAGGATTCAGGTAGGTTGACCGGCCAGTTTAAAATTAGTCTAACCATGATGAATTCTCTTATACCAAATAGAAGGGACATAAATTGAACGGAGTGGACATAGAAGATTCATGCAAATATGAGATTGACGAGGGTCTATCTGCTTTTCTCTTGTGTGAGGACATGGCTCCTGATATTTTTCCTCATTTTTGGTTCACATGTTTGTCGAGGTCTTCCGGAAACAGTCTCTTTGCTTCCAAGGTAGGGATAAGGCTGCGTACATCCTAATCCTACCCTCCCCAGACTCCACTTGCGGGAATAAACTGGGATGTTGCTGTTTTGGTTAATATGTTTCTGTCCTGCCAGTTCAATCAACCTTTCTTTTCTTATTCCATTCTGATGTCACTTGAATTCATTGCTGCGGAAGAACGCTTTCTTCCTTGTCATGTTTCATGGATTTACATCATATTTGAGTGATTCTCTTATCTCATTTATAGGCGTCATCGTATATGTCTCGGCAATCACAGTCAATCTCTCTTCTAGAAGAAACTGATAAGCAGATCAGAGAAAAAGTTTGCGGGGAACATGTAAAACGTCTGAAGGAGGCTCGTAGCGTATACAGAGAAGAAGTAATGGATTGTGTCAGACATTGTGCTTGGTAATATGATCATCACATGTTTTGTTGTATTTCCAAATAATGTTTTGGCTATCATGCATCAGTATATTTCCATATTAAATGAGTAGCTGCTGTCTGCTTTCAAGGAGGTATAGCTTAGTTTTTGCTGTCTATCATCTAACAGGTATCGCGTTTCTCTATTTTCTCGGTGGAAGCAGAGGGGGATGTATGCAGCATGCATGTGGATTGTTCAGTTGCTTTTAATTCTTAGCAAAGAGGACTCTGTCTTCATCTATACTCCTGAGTACTATTTGGAAACCTTGGTAATAAAATTTCCTACTCTGCCTGCTATTTTGGAACTCCACCATAATTAGCCCTTTTCTTGTATCAAAGAGTGACTCATCGTTGTGTATATGCTTTACTGCACTTCTTATTTTGAGCATGAATTTTTCTCTACTTCTTAGCTAGTGCCACTTGACTTTCTTCAGCGTGGATAGCGAAGCCGAGAAGGACCTACAACTTTTCACGAAAGACAGTAGCCAAGTGAACCAAAACCTTTTTCTTGCCTACTGGTTTCCTTCCATCCTTGCTTCCATCTGCCTTTCTGTCTCTGCACCCTTCATTACTAGGCCGTTGTGTTTGGTAGTTTTAGGATAATGGACATGAACGGATTGAACAAACCTGATATATCTTATATAATGCACATTGTGGTATTTGTACATTCTGTTTTTTCCCTTACTTTCTTTATCATGTCCATTTGTGTACCGACCTGCAAAGAGAAAGGAAGAGCTTGGAGAAAAACTTTAAACTGTTGTATATGTAGCTGTATTTCCAGGCATAGAAATATGGAAATTGCTTTATGCTTTCAAGTGCTCATCATTAGCAAATGTTTTGCCAGCTATTTTCATGTCATTTATTTGGTCGGCTTGTTAGTTGCCACAATTTTTGAAAGTAATCTTGCTTTCTTTTGTCTCAATGACAGGTGGACTGCTTCCATGTACTTCGTAAAAGTGACCCCCCTTTCGTCCCTGCCACAATATTTCTCAAGCAAGGACTTACGTCGTTTGTATGTCTTGATTCTGTCCATCTCTCGTTCATCTCTCTGTCTCACTCTAGTCACATGCTTTTTGTTCCTATGGTACTTTTAGGACTAAGTCTATAATGGCAGAGGTATTTGCATCGTTGCTTATTTTAATATGCTGAAATAGAACACATCAACACCCTCTAAAACAAAAGAGAGGTGTTTATAAGAAAAATATTTGCACAAAAAGATTTTCTTACTATAGCTGCTTGGTTGGTTCCGAAATGATCCACATGATTAATGCTAGATTCCTTTTGGTACTTGTTTCCTGTTATGTGCGAGATTATTTAGCTTCATTTCTTTTACGTGTATTTGCTATTAATTTTTCCTTCTTCAGGTTACTTTCGCTGTCACCCACTTCAATGATCCAAGGATATCCAGTGCGGAGATGCGAGATCTTCTTCTGCAGTCTATTTCTGTCTTAGTGCAGTACAAGGAGTTCTTGGTTACTTTTGAATGCAATGAAACCGCAACACAGAGAATGCCTAAAGCACTACTGTCTGCTTTTGACAATAGATCTTGGATTCCTGTAACAAATATACTTCTCCGGTTGTGCAAGGGTTCAGGTTTTGGTTCATCAAAACGTGGCGAATCATCTTCCTCTTCATCAGTTATATATCAGGTGACTTGGTGATAATTTATCTTTTGTCAGGACAGTCATCATTTTTATCCTGCTTATCCCTCCTTCCCAGGAAAAAATTAGAGTAGCTCGTAGATCTAACTCTACTGCTTTGTTAATGTGAAGAAATTATTGCGGGAGGTTTGCTGTCATGATGAAGAATTATTTTCTACTTTTCTGAATCGTTTGTTCAACACTCTGAGCTGGGCAATGACAGAATTCTCAGTTTCGATTCGCGAGATGCAGGAAACTTACAAGGTATTATTCCCTTGAGAATCTAATATCTTTTATGTTTGGATCAATGAAGAAGAGGGGATCTAGAGAGGGTACAGCTCATTGATTAATCATTTACCTACGGTTGTTTTGTGGTAGTGCTAGGTACACCAAAATGATGTCCTGTTTGTCCTATTTCAGGTAGTTTGGAAAAGTTAATGTTCATACTCCTTCCCTTTTAACCAAACAATTAGCCTTCTACTTTTACTTCCCCTCCTCTTATCCTTCTCTTTTCACCCGACGACACTGAGGAATTTATGTGTATTTGACTTCTATTACATTGTCTTTTTGTTGTATGTCGTTTCTAATTTTCCGTGGTAATAGCTTTTGTAATTTTCTGATATGTTTGAGAGCTTGTGTTTTATATGACAGAGTATGGATAAAAATTAAAGGGTTTTAAACGCTGCATGTTTTATTTACCTCCGGAATTTTTTTAGGGTATACTTAGTGGATTGCTTCTGACGATATTCTGATCATGGTTTCTTTAATGAAAGTCATCTAGTATAATATTGTACCTGTAAAAATTGAATATTCTCAACAGTTCTGAAATAAAAAAGAACTTAATTTTCATCATATCAGTTTATAGTGTCCAACTACATTTTACAAGATATTTGTAGTACCGGGGGGGGGGGGTGTTTTTAAGTGAAGGCGACTTTTTGCATACTGTCTACGCAGGTGGAATAGTAGTTTTATGGATTGAAGAAATCTTTTGTTACTGTTTTTTTCCTTATGTCTGTATTAACATGTGTCAATTGTGCTTTTTAGGTGTTGGAGTTTCAGCAAAGGAAATGCAGCGTCATATTTGACCTATCATGCAATCTTGCTAGGGTGTTGGAGTTTTGTACCCATGAGATCCCTCAAGCATTTCTCTCTGGAGCAGATACAAATTTGCGAAGGCTGACTGAAGTTATCGTCTTTATACTAAACCACTTAATTTCTGCAGCTGATCCTGATCTTTTAGACCTGTAAGTTTCATCATTTATGTTGAACACCTTTAGCCTTTTGATTTATATATTTATAAGGTATCTTTTGAGTGAGGGAGTATGGAGTTAATTGTTTCCTGCTTATTTTGTTTGTCTCCGAAACAACCAAAGATGAATCCTTATTTGAATGAAAACATTGATTTATTCTCCGGACGAGTTGAGCTGCTCCTTAATGAGATCCTTTCTTTTCTGAATTAGTTGAGTCACCTTCAAATAGTAAATTGGCAGCCACAATCTCAAGTAATGAGATTGATACCTTTTCTCGATAACCGACAAATCCCTATGGGTTAGCTGGCCCATCGCTAGTTGGCATATTGGAATGGAACTTGGTGGAGTATCGCCCGTCCCTCGACCCTTCTCCCATTTATATACTAGGCCTTAATCAGCAGCGTGGTTCAAATTGACGTGCTTTTATCGCACATCTAATGCTTTACTTGCTTTACCTTTGAATAAAAGCACCGTGGGCCGAGCAATGAGATTGATATTAAGAGAGAGAAGACTGAAGCACGATACTTCTGACAAGAAAAATATAATTTTCAATTTGCAGACTTGCATTGACCTAAAAGTTCTGTGCTTGCCTTCATCTTAGCTCTGCTTTATCAAAATGTAGTTGGTTCTTTGCATTTATTTTCACCAAAATGAGATGTTTGCCTGTTATCATGGTATTGACTGTTGAGCCCTTCTTTCTGTGTGTGTGTGTGCTTATGTGTTGTTCCTTCTTTTGTTTTGGTATTCAGTTGTGTTATTCTTGCAGATTCCTAAGGCGTCCAGGTCAGTTCCCAGAGAAAGTCAGTAAAGGGATGATTTTAGCACCCCTTGCTGGAATCATTCTTAATTTGATCGATGCTAGCACGGAATCAGAAACTGGACAGAATGACATGGTTGGGGTTTTTGCCAGTATGGACTGCCCTGATACTGTAGTCTCTGGATTTCAGTATCTTTTGGAGTACAATTGGGTTAGTCGCTATTCCACTTCATTAATTTGATAGTAATTCCTTAGGCTTCTTCCAGTTTCACATTGGTATGAAGAATGGGTTTAGAGCCAACAAAATTGCTTCCATTTTTATTGTCCTGGGTACTATGGTTTAGATTTGGAAATTAAAAAGCAAAAAACTAAGGAAGGGATGAAGGGAGGGAGAGAGGGAGAAATCACCTAGGCCTACATGAGATAATTTTGCATCGAAGGTCCAAAGATTAGGTGGCTTTTTCTGCTTCTCTGACTAGATATCCCTACTAAAGTCCCTGAAGTAAATGACATCTCTGTGCTCATTTGCTGTTTTTGGTAACTGCTTATATATGCGAATGAGTTTTTAAGGGTTTCAATAGTAATTGCTTTTGGGTTGCCTAATCTGTATTCTAACTTTCTTTTCACGAATTTCAGGCTAGCTTATTCAGGGGAGATGATTATCTGAAGAAAATCAGGCAACTGGAGAAATTTTCAAGTCTGCTAATCTGTCAGTCAGAGGTAGTAGAACTTGAGAGAATAGGATATGGGGACGAAACAGATTATGATGACAGCATCTGCTGCATCTGTTATGCATGTCAAGCAAATGCTCAATTTGTGCCCTGTTCTCATGTTTCTTGCTTCGGCTGCATTTCCAGACACCTTCTGAATTGTGAGAGATGTTTCTTTTGCAATGCATCAGTTTTAGAAGTTCTGAGGACTGATGTAAATGCAGATTGAGGTCATTTCTCGAACTTGGAAAAGCAAGGACGGACTAATAGGTGGGTTTCTTTTTCCCGGTGATTGGTGACTTGAACAGTGGTTAGATATAGGCAAGTAGCTGTCAGCTGAGGGCTCCGAGCTGTGAATTTTGCTCGATGAGTCCCATAGAGATGCAAGAAAGATCCTAGTATAAGGCATATACCTTCAGGTAAGTTATTTTTAGGCTCTACCATTTAGAATACAAGTCATAAGCTTGGTATATATCTATCAGATAAGACGGAATGGCGGGGCAGCGTCGCTCTGGGTAAAAGTTTTTGTAGTGGAGGCAAGGGCCATTGTTTTGTGAATATATGAGGTGTCAATTTGAAGAAAATCATTTTCTTTTGTTCAATCTTTTTTCCTTTGTTTTTGAACTTTTGCTTAATTTTGGCTCGAGCTTGTTTGTACAAGCTGGGAAATGATTTATACAAGAGAGGAAGTAGGTAGAGCTACAAAGCATAGAAAACTTCAAGAGTTCACAAGGAAAGACACACATGGAGAAAAATTATGGTCGTATTTTAACCATCTTGCTTCTTTCTAAGACATGTTTTCAGCAGCAAAGGTTGGTGAAAATTCTGAACATTGTAAGTCATGTTTGGTTTCTGCAAAGAGGATTAAGAAGGATTGCTTAGAACCGTGGTTTGTGAAGCCTCCTGCATTCCGCCGAACGACCATGTGGGTGTTTAACCATGTAAATCCTTTTGGCTCCCCCCCCCCCCCCCAAACACACACACACTTTTCCTGAGCCCGGAACCGAAATAATGTTAAAAAAAACAAAAAATACCAAAATAAACCAAAAAAAAAAAAAAATACACAATTACCTATTTCGTAGTATAAAACTGCGAATTGCACTAACGGCCGTTAGTGCAATTCGCAGTTTTATACTGCGAAATAGGATTTTTTATTTTTTTTTTAAAAAAAATGGCCGTGTTTTCAAGAGTGGCCTATTTCGCAGTATTGTACTGCGAAATAGGCTATTTCGCAGTACAATACTGCGAAATAGGCTGCAAATGGGCCCACTTTTTAATTAAAAATCATAATTCGTAGTTTTGTAGTGCGAATTTGATTCTCAAAATTTTCTTATTTATAGACGACTGAACTTCATCAAAACTATATCAACACAAATTCGGTTTTTCTCTCTTCTCCTTATCAATCCATTTTTTATAATGTCTCAAGTTGCCAAAATGAGGGTTTCATTGTATTGGGGGGGTGAGGTTATTGTGGATAATAACTCAGTGAGGTATAGCTCTCCTCCACAGTGTCATGTTAAATTGCCGCTTAATATGCAATACAATACTTTGGTATCGTTGTTACATAAAAAAATGAGTGAGCGGAGGCGTTCGGTTAGCATTAAAGTAACTGGAAGATTTCCTTATTCAGTGACTCCGCATGGGTTTGCTTATTATTCGGAGTTTAACATTGACGATGATGAAAGTCTTAGAGATTTTTTGCGAGTTCCGGACGAATATAGAGAATACATTGTAATAAAATTATTAGAAATGTATGTCAGAGGTTGAAGACCTTAGTAGTAATGAGGGAGTGCGTATAAGTGATAACCCACATTCATCGGATGGTTATTTTGGAGGAGCATTAGGCAGACAGGTTGGAGATGGAAGAGGTTCTCTTGATTTGAATTTGTCACCACAGGCGAATGAGGAGCCATAAAATAATGTTACTACTTCGTATAATGAAGAAGACGACCGGTAAACTTAAATTTAGTGAAATCTTTTTCTTTATGTTTTATTTGGATTTGTATTTATAGTTCTAATTTTCATAGGGTGTATCGTCCGGAATTGAATTTGACAAATTATGACCACGTCCATAGTTGGAATTTGCAAAAATCTGCAGTATTGGAGCACGGTGGTCCCTCTGGTAGTTATCAGCAACCTCAAGAAAGCCAACATGAGACTTCAAGACAATACGAGTTGTAAGTATAGTGATGTAGTGATATGTACATTTAAATTTCAAGAAAATACTATTAGGATACTTAAATTTTTGTTGGTTATATGCAGTGAAAACGAGCTTCTAGAAGCTCCTGGACTAACAAAGTTGCCCGTACACGATGTTTTTACTCGTGACTTAGCAGATGCGCAGAGTCAGGAGGATGATAGTGATTACGATAACAATGCGGATGAGTCTGGTGATGAGACACCCTTCCGTGAGGAGGGTGATGATGTGGAGGATGACGATGAGGAGGAGGAAGTGAATGTGGAGCCTGATTTGACTAGGGAGCATGTTCCTCCTCCCCCCCTCCCCTGGTCTGTCGAAGAGTGTATGAATCCCACGTGCCTTTTCATGAGAGAAATATTCCATACCTGGATAATTTGCCTGCCATGCCTAATGTTGATGCATTGACAAGGGATTATGATGAATTACGATCGAAGATGTGGGATGAATGTAGACCGGGTGTTGTTACAAAGGGCATGTATTTCCCTGACAAAGCTCGCCTAGTTAGGGCTGTAAAAATCTATACCATAAGGGAGTCTCGTGAGATGACGATAAATGAGTCAACTAGGGATAAATACAAGGTTGTATGTCGCCGGTGGTTCTTGGGCTGTCATTGGATGCTTCGTGCTACAAAGAAAAAATCTGGTTTGTGGAAAATTGGTAAATTTATTAGCGATCATAGATGTGAAATGGACACATTCAATGAGAACCACTTCAACCTGGATGTTGACTTGATTTCTCTTGTCTTGGTTCCATTTTTGGAAGTGTCTATTAGATTTAAGATTAAAGAGTGTATTACAGCTGTCCACAAGGAGTATGGTTGTACTATAAGTAAAAGAAAGGCATATCTCGGTCGCAAACGTGCCTTTGAACTAATTTATGGCGATTGGGATAAGTCCTTTTCAAATCTTCCCAGGTACATGGCTGCACTGCAACAATTTAACCCCGGTACTATTGTTGAATGGAGGCGCGAGCGAAGTCCTGGCAGGCCGGAATTTATATTCAACTATGTATATTGGTCATTTAAACCAGCAATAGATGGTTTTGTGCATTGTCGTCCTGTAATTTCCATAGACGGTACTCATGTCTATGGAAAGTATGATATTAAGCTTTTGATTGCAGTTGCTATAGATGCCAATGGCCAAATATTTCCACTTGCTTTTGCCATTTGTGCGAACGAAAGTGAAGAGACGTGGACGCGATTCTTGAACCACTTGAAGCAACACGTTGTGAAACAGCGTTCAGGTATTTGTCTAATTCTGATCGGCATGGTAGTATTTTAAGTTCTGTACGTCACTTGCCTGAATGGCAGGCACCGCATGCATACCACCGTTACCGTGTGAGGCACCTAAAGGCCAATTTTCAAAAGAGATTTCCTGACAAGGCGTTGCATGACTTAATGTGGATGGCTGCAACTGAGCACCAACTATGTAAATTCAATAGGTGCATGGAAGCAATCCGGCAGTTGGAACCACGAGCCTATAGTTGGTTGATGCAACATGACACTCAAATGTGGACATTGCATGCTGATGGTGGCATACGATGGGGAGCCCTCACCACGAATGTGTCGGAGTCATTTAATGGCTTGTTGAAATCTGCCCGTGGACTGCCTGTCACTGCCGTGGTCCGCATGACTTTCAAACAGAGTGCAGACAGATTTGTTGAAAGGCATGCAGCTGCATCGTCATTGTTGGATAGAGGTGTTGAATTTATGCCAAAACCCATGGAAAGATTCGAAAAGTACAGGAAGCGAGCACAGTGGCATTCTTATCTTCAATACGACAATGAACAAGGTGTTTTCGAAGTTAAGACAGGTAATCGTGCACACCGTGGGAATAATGTACACACGGTGAATGAAAGTAGAAGGTTATGTTCGTGTGGGAAATGGACCATCTACCACATGCCGTGCCCACATGCATTGAAGTGCTTTCAACAAGTTGGCTATGGGGCAACAAACTACATTGATAGGCACTACGGTGTTGCAGCATACGTAGACACGTATAGTGGGAAGTTGCATCCTTTAGGTGCTGAGCATTATTGGCCGACGGAACCTTTTAAGTTGGTATGTAACAAGGAGTACTTGCGCAAGTTGAGAGTACAAAAGAGAACACGTATACCAAACCAAATGGATGTTGGTGAGTCTGTTTATGCACGTAAATGTAGCATATGCTCCCAAACTGGACATGACCGCCGTAAATGTCCTTCAAGTGCAAGTTCGTCCAATGTACCCAACTATCAACCATAACATTAGTTCCTTATTTTTGTATTATTAGTTGTAATATATGTATGTAGTACCTTTTGTGCATTTGAAATAAAATTATTCTTCAAATTACGTATGTTGTTGTAATTTTCTTAATGTGATGTTGTGCACTTTTAAATAGTGTATAATAATACGAAAAGTGAAGTTATGAAAAGCATGTGAATAGTCATATCTATGTCATTTCGTCCATGTAATTCGTAGATCAATACTACAAATATAAATTTGTCCTTTTATTTGAAAAAACCTTAAAATTATGTGATTTTTAGTGTCCTAGTAATTCGTAGTTCAATACTACGAAATGTAATTCGTAGTTCAATACTACGAAATGTAATTCGTAGTTCAATACTACGAAATGTAATTCGTAGTTCAATACTACGAAATGTAATTCGTAGTTCAATACTACGAAATGTAATTCGTAGTTCAATACTACGAAATGTAAAGTTGTCACTTCTTACGAAAAAGTTGCATTTTTTTGTAATTCGTAGTTTACAAAAAGTTGTCACTTCTTACGAAAAAGCTGCATTTTTTTGTAATTCGTAGTTTAATACTACGAAATGCAAATCGTAGTATTATATAACGATTTATGTTTATGTTGCCTATAAATACGGGGCTCATTACCGTCATTACATGTGCTTAAAATCTTACAAAGCGCAAATATTTCTTGCGAACGTTTCATATTTTCAAAGTGTGTTACTGTGCAATATTTTAAATGGCTCAATATGGAACACCAGTGTGTTATTGTGGAAAAAAATGTGTGCAACAAACATGTTGGGAAGGTGATGATGTTGGACGCCACTACTTGGATGTGCATGAACCAGATGGATTGCTACAAAAATTCGAATGAGCCAATGTGTGAGTTCAATGAATGGGCTGAGGAACAGTGTCTCCAAGCAAACTACAGAGAACGAATGCTTAATCTGCATAATATGTGGTTAGCGCAAGCAGAAAGCAGCTACAATAGCAATATAAGAAGGATACAACTCAGGGACGAGGTGAGGGAAGAAAAAAACAAAAAACTAAGAGCAAAATGGAAATTGGCATCAGCTATGGGAGAAAACCAAAAAAATAAACAGGAAATTGCGGAGCTTAAGGCGAGAGTAAAAGAGTTAGAAGACGAACAAGAACGATTGCTAGAACAATTTAAGTGGCTAGAACGCAGAATAAATGGAAGCTCATAGACGAAACAATTTAAGTGGCTAGAACGTCTACTTGATTTTACTCTCGTTTAAGTGTCATTTCATTTTAACTGTAATAGTATGTTTGTGTTTGTATTGAACAATTTTAAGTTTTATGGGAATATTATGTTGTAAGTTTTATTGGAATGTTATGTTTGTGTTCTATTTTATATATAGATATTTGGCTCATTGTTCTATTTATTGCTTTAGTTATATTTGAATTGGAAGTGTTGTTTATAGATATTTGGCTCATTATTCTATTTATTGCTTTAGTTATATTTGAATTGGAAGTGTTGTTTCTACTATTAATGCTATGTTTGTATGTATACATTAATGAAATCAAAAAATATTTATTTATTCAGAATAAATATTATTTACACAAGTGTATATACATAATGAAATCAATGAGTGCCGCATGCTTTGTGCCTCAAATTTGCTGCTGGCCTAAGCCGCATCCCCTGTCGGTCTGGCACACTATCTGGATCATCATCGTCAAGCCGCCTTTTTATGGGAGGATGTGCAGCGGCATCTACAACACAACTTGCAGGGTCGGAGGAATAGGCCGTTGGGCCGGCACCAACCTATAAAAAATAAGTAATGTTAGATAAAATATGAGAGATATTTAAATTATTATGGTTAACAAATTATTTCTCTCACAATGGTCTCGTCGAGGTCCTGCGTATATTCATCGATGGTCAGCTCATCATCGCATGTAGTATGGTCAAACATGGTTTGGGATGAAGACTGCATAAAAACGGATGTAATGAATTTATTGCATCGAAAGTAAAAATAATTTAGAATTGAAAAACAAAAGTAATACAAACATACCGCATCAAATGCGGGGGACGATGGATAACTCAACCTACGACCGCCATCCACGTCACGGGTCTGCCGATGCTCAACTGCAGTAGATGTGCAAGCAAAGTACTGATCTACATCCCCGTCAAAGGTACCCATGATCGACAATGCTCCCGACGGGGTGATCTGCGACGCTGGCAATGACAACTGAAGGTCGTATGAGGGCATACTGCTGCCAGGGTCGTATGAGGGCATGCTGCTGGAAGGGTCACCTGGATGCGTCATAAAACCCCGCTGCATGCTGCTGGAAGGGTCAGGTGGATAGGTCATAAAACCCCGCTGCATGCTGCTGGAAGGGTCAGCTGGATGAGGCACATAACCCTCTTGCTCATCTCCAAACCCCCCAGCTCCAAACCCTGCAGGTGGGTCGACCGGCTCCTCAACACCCCCTCGCCGTGCACGTCGTCGTCGTCCCCTGCGAGCCCTAGCCCCTGCACGGGGGACTGGCCTACCCCTCTGGTACGCGTCTGCATCCATATAATCGGGCTCATCATCTAACCTATTGCCCTCCCTCGCCTCTTCCAGTCCCATACGACACATCTGGGCAACCATCTGTGCAAAGTCAACCAGTCCAGGGTTGTCTTCAGACTGCTGGGTATCGACACTAGCCTGGTAGACCCGGTGAAACCAACTAACCTGTGAAATAAGTCAATTAGTAAGTAAATTACTCTATGCCATAATTATATGATATTAATAAGTCAAAATAACATACCAGTGACTCGTGTCGTCCGGCATACGGTCTGTACCGGCCGTCAAGCATGTGGATGGGGTTCCCGACATACTTCCGGGTGTGACGTCTGTACCAGGCCTCATAAATCGCAATACTAGCCTCCTGGTACGGTGTCGGCGGTGGCGGGATGCGCTGAGCTCGCTCCTCCCAATGGACTACCTGGTCACGCAGCCACGCTGCGTAATCCCGGCTCGTGTTGTGACGGTCGTCACGCTGATAATGAGTAGGGTCCCAGGAGGGATCACTCGGTACCGGCTGATGACGACCAAACTGACGAAGCATACGCTCCGTCGCATGATACTCAACAAATTCCCAGAATATCAATGGGACGGAGCTGCTCCATATGAGCCGGTCTGCCGAGCAAATAGCAGGTAGGTGCGCAAGTAGCTCATCAGTGTACGACATCCAGATGAACTACAACGAATAACAATAAATTAGTATGCAAGGTACAACTACATTTAAAACAACCAACTTTATGTAAATGTTTACCTGTCCGGTATGCAACATATCCAACTGATCCCTAATAAGGGGGAGATTGTGGTGCACATCCACTCCTCGGTAATTCCCCCGCCGGAGAATCCATCTCACAGCTAGCGGGAGGGGCGGATAGTCCTGTGCCGGCAGAGGTGGCTGTAGTGGCATGATACGCTGCCACGCCCAAACCTAACAAAAAATATTGATGTAAATTATCAGTCATTTTAAAATATATAATTTGTGCTTAATTAATTTTGAAAGTATTTTTCACCTGCAGTAGTGGCAAAAAACCACCAATATCAATAGCTGCACCGATGCTAGCCCGGCACATGCTCCTGTAGAGATACGCCAGAACAGCAGCTGCCCAACTGTACTGATGCACCTGCTCCATATCCTCCGGAGGCTGGAGAAACCGCATCGATATCTTGTTCCCCGACGTGTTGGGAAACAAGACACACCCAAATAGCATGAGTAATGCCATCCGAGTGAAACGGATAATCCACAGCTCCTCTGTCTCCTGCGTGAACTGTGGATGCAACTCCGCCGTGAAATCTCTAATGACGGATATCTGGAGACCACAACCACCAACGTTGCCCTCCGGGTGCAAACCCGTCATCCGTCCCATCGCATCCGCCAGCTGTGCGCGGGTCATCCGTCTCCACTCCTGGGGCAGTGTCAATGCGCGGCCCTCAATGCGCAATCCATACAACACCTGCACATCCTGGAGAGTGATCGTAGCCTCTCCAGTAGGCAAGTGAAATGTATGCGTCTCTGGTCGCCACCGCTCTATCAACGCTGTGATGAGCGACCAGTCAAGCTGCATCCGTCCCAGCTCAAATATGCTGTATAAGCCGGTCTGTTGTAGAAGGTCTACTACTCGTGGATGAAATGGATGCTGCGCCAAAAACTCCCACAGATCGTCCGGCCTCCTGGGGCGTATAGTCTGAAGAGCTAGATGGCCGTGCCAAATAGACTCAGATCTATGGTCACCCTGCAGTACTAATAATCCTGCCGCCAAAGGTCCAGGGTGTGCAGGTTGACGAGATGCCATGTCGTGTACTATAAATAAGAAAAATTAATTATTACATAGAAAATTTTATATTTTCATAATTTTGTTAACTTAATTAATTAAATTACATATAATTTAATATAGTGGTTGTTTAAAGGTTCCAGGCTTGATTTTTGAGGCCCGGGACCACATAATAATGATTAATTATTATAAATCTCAATTTTAATATTTTCATAATTTTGTTAACTTAATTAATTAAATTACGTATAATTTAATATAACGGTTTTTTAAAGGTTCTAGGCTTGATTTTTGAGGCCCGGGACCACATACTAATGATTAATTATTCTAAATCTCAATTTTAATATTTTCATAATTTTGTTAACTTAATTAATTAAATTAAGTATAATTTAATATAACGGTTTTTTAAAGGTTCCAGGCTTGATTTTTGAGGCCCGGGACCACATAATAATGATTAATTATTCTAAATCTCAATTTTAATATTTTCATAATTTTGTTAACTTAATTAATTAAATTAAGTATAATTTAATATAACGGGTTTTTAAAGGTTCCAGGCTTGATTTTTGAGGCCCGGGACCACATAATAATGATTAATTATTCTAAATCTCAATTTTAATATATTAAATTACGTATAATTTAATATAACGGTTGTTTAAAGGTTCCAGGCTTGATTTTTGAGGCCGGGACCACATAATAATGATTAATTATTCTAAATCTCAATTTTAATATTTTCATAATTTTGTTAACTTAATTAATTAAATTACGTATAATTTAATATAACGGTTGTTTAAAGGTTCCGGGCTTGATTTTTGAGGCCGGGACCACATATTAATGATTAATTATTATAAATCTCAATTTTAATATTTTCATAATTTTGTTAACTTAATTAATTAAATTACGTATAATTTCATATAACGGTTGTTTAAAGGTCCAGGCTTGATTTTTGAGGCCCGGGACCACATATTAATGATTAATTATTCTAAATCTCAATTTTAATATTTTCATACTAAAAGACTACGCTAAAATTAAATAAGGCTCTACGCTACAAGGCTCTACGCTAACAGGCTCTACGCTAACAAGCTCTACGCTAACAGGCTCTACGCTAACATGATATACAATAACATATTAATGTAATACTAAAACAATAAATATACCAACATTAACATATTTTCTAATAAATTATAAAATAAAATTAATTCAAATACCTCAAATTAAAGTTGTAAAACTGAAATTTTGTTACCGAATTCGTGTCCAACAGTATCTTCGGGTGGGCCCCACTTATATTGCACTTGAAGGGGACGGGTGGGACTTCGAAATCAAAATTTTGGCAAAAATTTGAAGGGAATTTGAGGGGGGGCCGAGGAGAATTGGGTTTGAGAAAATTTGAAGTGTGAGAGTGGAGGAGAGGAAGGAAGGGGCGGGCGGATATAGCAAGAGTAGGTATTTCGCAGTTTTATACTGCGAAATGCAATTCGCAGTACAAAACTGCGAATTGCATTTCGCAATATAAAACTGCGAAATGCCTTATTTTTTAAAAAAAAAAATTTTTTTATTCATTAACTGTAACGGCCTATTTTTCTAAAAAAAAAAAATTTTTTAATACATTTCGCAGTATAAAACTGCGAAATGTACAAACGGACGTTTGTACATTTCGCAGTTTTATACTGCGAAATGGGTAATTATGTATTTTTTTTTTTTTGTTTATTTTGGTATTTTTTGTGTTTTTTAACATTATTTCGGTTCTGAACCCCACTTTTCCTCCTCCAAAATCTTCATATTTTATCCTTATTTTGTTCATAGCCTCGTATTAGCCTTGTCTTTCTCTGAAAAGACTTGAGTATCTTTTAATTTTGGAGAAAAATGCTTTTGGACTAAGAGATTCGAGAAGCCAGGCTACCGATCATGATGTTGGAAAAGGGTTAAATGTGTTCTTGTACTCTTCTGTTATACTATTCTTTACTATCTGCCCCGATTGATACACATTTTAATATTTATGCCATTGCATCTAACGGACCCATTTTTAAGGACATGTGACTTTAAACAGCCTAACTACCCTTTTGACCTACCCGTTCAGCTACGACCCAATAGCCTCTGATTTGCCCACAAAAAGACCTAAGCTTGTTTTCTTCTCCAAAACTAGGGTTTGGCCCCATCATTTCAAAAAAAGAAAACTTTACTGGTATTTGATTAGCGGAAGAGGGAAATGATTTTTTCAGCTATAGATGAAACTGATTTTCTTTACACTTATTTGAATGTCTTTTTCATATATTTCTATTAAAAGTTAAAAACGATTTTTCTCTCTCATAGATGAAACTTATTTTTCTTTACATTTATTTCAATTCTTTTTTCATATCACTTTATAATTTCGGTTTCTTTCATTTTGCGATAATAACCGTCAAGTCAAGGCTCCATTAGCGTCTGTGAACATTGTCATGGCTTTGAAGAGAGGAAAGTAAGTTGCAGTACTTTGTTTGGTTAAAAGGTTAGGATGACGTTGGTATAACATAGGAGTAGTATTCTTTTCTTTTGATTTCAACAGTTAATACAAAATATATTATAAAAAAGAACCATATCCAGATCTTCTAATTTGTCTTGAAGATCAAATGCTAAGAAAGGTCAAGTTCGATGAAATATTGTTATTACTTCGGGACACTCATATTTTTGTTACTGAACTTATCATTGATGGAAAACGGATTTCTTAAACCATAAATTTCATAATTAAATGTAGACATAAAGCACATTGTGAAACTATTTGAGTATTAAATAATTGAGTACAGTAAAATAAGGTCTTATTGATTCATTTGAATGTCAAATATGAGTTACTACACATCTGTATCACATATTTAGTACGTAAAAGAAAAAATATGTGCATTAACAAGGTATTCAAAGCTCAAATATCAGGCATCCCTTGAAAATTTAGGGAAGGGATAAATTGTCGACCAACATAAAGTTGAGATAGGGGGTAACAGAGGAAAATCTAAGATGTATTTTGAATAAAAGTGATATTTCTCTTTAGAATGTGAAAGGACTTAAGGGGTAAATAAAATGCAGCAGAGGACTTGTGTTGGATTGTTTGAAAGTTGCACAAACAATTAGCTAATTCAAAAAAATGGAGGTAAAGAGAGAAAACAGAGAGAAACCGCAACAGATGAGGCAACTCCCTAGTTTAGGTCTTTTTGTGGACGAATTGAAGGCTATTGGGTCACGGCTGAATGGCTAGGTAAAAGGATAGATGGTTAGACCATTTAAAGTCATACCATGTGTACTTAAAAATAGGCCTGTATTAAAATGTGTAACTCCGGGGATAAATAATGAAGAATAATATAATAGAGGGTACCTATAACTAATTTCTAATAGTACAGGAACATATTTAGCCCTTTTCCGAAATAAGTATGACTCGGGCTCTTTCTAGTTCCAAGTCGAAAAACAAAAAAGGAGGGCAAAATACCCCCCACCCCTAAACTTGTCACGAATTATTAGTTACAACCTTAAATTATTCATGGTCTTAATTATCACCTCAAGTAGGACTTTTGAAAGCCATTACCTCCTGGACGCTGATGTGGCAAACTATGTGGTATTTTTTCAAAAATTAAAATATATTTTAACCTTTTAAATATGTTACTTTTGTAGATAATTTTTTTCGAATGTAATTTATAATAAAACTTGGATAAAATCACATTATTTAGGCTAAATCTTTTTCTTTAGCTAAAAAAAATAAAGTTTTAGTTAATTTTTTTTTGAATTTGACCTTAAAATAAAGATTTATACAATTGAAATAAATAGCCAAGGCATCCAAAAAGTTATAAAAATATATAGTTTGAAATTAATTATTTTGGCTATAATTTTTTATATAGCTCTAAATTATGGTGCTCTAATTTTTTTTAATACATATTTTACTTGAAAAAAGTAAAAATACACAGTTGAAACAAATAATCATGGTATCAAAAAAAGAAATACAAGTGTGTACAATTGCAAAAAAATAACTTACTCTATGGATATATTTTTAGAGCAATAAAAAAAAAAAGCCCGGTGCACTAAGCTCCCGCTATGCGCGGGGTGTGGGGAAGTGCCAGACTATAAGGTTCTATCATACGCTGCCTTACCCTGCAATTTTGCAATAGATATATTAGAAATAATAAGTTATTTCTTGCAGTTATTCACTCTTTTTATTTCTTCTATTGATGTAATGACTATTTATTTCAATTGTATATTTTACTTTTCAAGTAAAATAAGTAAAAAATATGTTTTTAGAGCACCATAATTTAGAGCTATGTAAAAAATTATAACAAAAATAATTAATTTTAAACTATGTATTTTTGTAGCTTTTTAGATGCCTTGATTATTTATTTCAATTGTATAAATTTTTATTTTCAGGTCAAATTAAATTTTTTTTAACTAAAACTTTATTATTTTTAGCCAAATAATTTTTTTTAGCCTAAATAATGTAGTTCTATCCAAGTTTTATCATAAATTATATTCGAATTTTTTTATCTAAAAAGTAATATACTTAAAAAGGTAAAAATATATACTCATTATTTTTTACAAAACTACCACATATACAGAAAAATTCACATGGCTTGCGAGTGCACCCATACATTTATCACATCAGTGTCCAGGGTGGTAATGGCTCCCAAAATACCTAGTTGAACAATGTAATTAAGACCATGAATAATTTTAGGCTGTAACTAATAATCCGTGACAAATTTTGGGGGAGGGGGTGGGGGTGATAAGAAAAAATATGTGCATTAACAAGGTACTCAAAAGCTCTAATATCAGGCACCTTGATAATTTAGGAAAGGAATAAATTGTCAACCAACATAAAGTTGAGAAAGAGATAGGGAGTAACAGAGGAAAATTTAAGATGCATTTTGAACAAAAGTGATATTTCTCTTCAGAATGTGTAAGGATTTAAGGAGTAAATGAAATACAACAGAGGACTTGTGTTGGATTGTTTGAAAGCTACACAAACAATTAGCTAATTGAAAAAAAATAGAGGTGAAGAGAGAAAACAGAGAAAATTGCAACAGGTGGGGCAATCCCCTTTGAAGTGGTGTAGGCTTGTGACGTAAAGGGAAAGAAAAAAAATGATGTATATCAAAGCTATTACGGTCTATAATATATATGAAAAATGTCCAAATACCTACTTATATCATATATGAAACCTTATTTTATTACCCTCAATGTTCAAGGTTTGTGTTTATTACATTTAAGCATACCAAATTACCATTTATATACTATAATTCAAATTAGGGATATAATTAAGGGTTCATTTATATTAGGCATAATTATAGGACTGTATCTTCCCACTTTCTCTTTCCTTTCATCTCAATTGTGCACAACACACATAAAACTCACAATGGTCTTATGCTTCCTCTCGTTGACCATCCCCAACAGCCCACTACCGGAATATCATATTTTTAGATTCACAAGAAAATATTAAAATTTTTGATCGAACCGCTTGAATTCCCACTGAAAATAATAATGGCAGAGAGTCCGAAATCTTTAACCTCTTTTTTTTTTTGGGCAGTGGTTGAAGGTTACTGGTTAACACAGTCGATTGAAACTCGAAGAAGAAGTCCAGAATTTGTAGATATTTTGTAGTCAAATTAGAAAAATTGTAGATAAATTGTAGACTGTTTTTTGCAGAAAATTTTGTAGAAGCTTTAGTCGTTTTGGATTTGTGAAAACAGAAAATAATGCATCTAAAATCAGAATACAAATAATCTATAATTTATCTACTAGATATCTACAAAATAGATACATTAAATTTTAATATCCAAATTCTCATTTCAATTGTAGCATAATAGGCATTTTTGACATAATTATAGAAGATTTGTAGAAGTTTTAGTCTTCCCAATCTACGATTCATCTTCAATTTATCTACAATATATCTATAATTTAAATAGAATTTATCTACAATTTCTGGAAATATACGAGTTTGAATATGAAATTAAGTCAAAACCAAGTCTAATCTTCACCAAAACCTCTCAAAACTGAGATATAAACTCCTAAGCATATTTTGAAATATTTACAATAACATCCAATCCAAACAAATAATGATTTTTAAAAACCCAAATTTGAATTCAAAGCATTCAAGCTTTTTAATGGCTATCAATGGTGGAAAATATATGGAAGAACAGATTTTTTCAACTTTGAGTTGTTGAAACTCGAAAATTTGAATTGTTCGTTCTTTTTTTTTCCCCGAGAATTTGAATTGTAGTTCTAGAGAAAAATACGTAGATGAGAATCTCCTTTCCCTTTTTAAAAATTGGATTTAATGTAGAATCAATTTACACCAAGATTCTCTCCTTAATTTTAGCCCCTTTTTAGGAAATATTCTGCCCTTTTAACGCCTAATAATCGAATCGTACAAAATTTGTAGGTAAAACGTGGACTAGGCGGGTAATTAACAAACTATGCACATTTAGGGTAATAAAGTTTCATATATGGTATAGGTAGGTAAAAATTCCTATATATAACTCTCGTTAAAAGTTTGACCCATATCCAACCTTGCCGTTACACTATTGGCCCAGATACTCCATTTATTTTAAACGGAGCCAAATACCCCCTTGGACTTTACGATAAGGTCTATATATAACTCTCGTAAAAAGTTTGGTCAATCACCAAATTTTATTTACTGATCAGTGTTGTAACTCTAAGAGGAAGTTCATCATCTACCCATTCCCAAAACTTACATTTCTGTCCATGCGCAATAATTAGAATAAAATTATCGATAATTTTTGTCTGCCAGCATTATTTACCTAAACATTTATCGACCAAAAAAAATTTGTCTGCTCATGGGTATATTGGAAAAAAAAATATCTAAAATATTGTATTACATGTAGATCAATTTATGTGAACATATAAGTTTAAGAAAAATTAAAAGAAGATTTTTAAATAATTATTTAATTGAACAAATAGTTTAAGGATAAAAAGATTTTTTTTAAATTTTTGGTCTTAAATTCAATAAACTTTTGTAGTAAATATTCCTTAATTCGTCGCTCCGGCGATTAAAGATATAAGGGGAATTTTAGGACATGTTAGAGGCATATTGAAGGATATACAAAACTACTGTCTCTTTTCTTTTATATTCTTTTTCTCTCTGTCTCTGAGTATATCTATATCATCTCTTTGTTATAACGATTCAAAAGTTTATTATCTTCAACTATGATTAACCCCTTCCATCTTTGATTGATTTGCTTAAAAAGAGTTAAAAATCGTTTGAGCAAACAGTAAAGTCTACGTACAACTACCCTTTCAGACTCTACGGTATGAAATAATACTAGGTATGTTGTTGTTGTTAACATGCTTAGAAACCTAGGGAGTGGTATTGTTACTCTATATTAATAAGAATTTAACTTGCATACATATCTTGTGAAGAACTTAATTTATACTATCTTTAGTATTTTAAGGCACACAAAAATTGTCGATAATTTTATTCTAATTGTTGCGCATGGACAAAAATGTAAGTTTTGGGAATGGGTAGATGATGAACTTTCTCTTAGAGTTACAACACTGATCAGTAAATAAAGTTTGGTGATGGGCCAAACTTTTAACGAGGCTTATATATAGACCTTATCGTAAAGTCCAAGGGAGTATTTGGCTCCGTTTAAAACAAAGGAATATCCGGGCCAATAGTGTAACGGCAAGATTAAATATGTTTCAAATCTTTAATAAGTGTTATATATAGACCTTATCATATGTATTTGAACCTTTTACTTAATATATATATAGAGAGAGAGCAGGCTAACGATAATGGCGTTAAGGTTTAAACTATTGAATGCTAATTATTACAGCAAGCTCGAGAATTTTAACTATCAAGGTGTCATTTGTTTGTGGATTAGCTAGTAAAAATTTATCCGCATCCGATGTTTGCACAAACCATTAAATATATAATGAGTTTTTATGTTCACTTTTATGATTAAATCATAGTTAATTAATAGTAATAAAACACATATCAATTTACTTTAATTTATGTCTTAACCATCTCCCACAAGAGCCCATGATAACTCTTTTATAGAGAATTAGGGAGGGTTTGCCCTTCTCCCAATATACACTTGATTTTCTTTAGTAAAATTGTTTGATGTCCTTTTCTTAGATTATTTTTATATTTCTTTTTGAATTTACGAACAAGTTCTTTGTTAGATGGTAGGACTAAAATAGTCTCGTCCTTTCTGGGTTGCCTACTTATTTGTACCATAAAAACAAAAGATGAATCCGTATTGGACCGGGGAATTGAACCCGACGTGAATCGAACACGCAACCTTCTGATCTGGAGTCAGACGCGCTACCATTGCGCCACGGATCCTGGATGTAAAACTTCTGCTTCCAAATATATTTATAACCAAGCTATCTCATGAAACATTGACTTTTTCCATGGTTTATGGTCGGTGTGTTTGGGGTTGGGGGGAGGGGTATTCTTCTTACTGAGCACGTATGAATCTATATATTTACTTCTTAAATTATATATATATATATATATTGTTCAAGTGAAAAAAAGGAAGTGAATATTGCATCAACCGCTACCCAGAATACGTATCCTTACTGTTACACTTAGGGGTCGTCTGGTACACGGATTAAATTATTACGAGACTATAATTCTGGGATAATAATCCCTAGAATAATTTGTCCTACTTGAAAGGTGGGATAAAATAATACTATAATGTTTGATGAGATAATATGGGATATTTGGTTTAAGTTTGGGACTGAGTTTATATCATATTTGGTTGACGGTATAATTTTATTTCGGATTAATTTATACCATCAACCAAACATGGTATAGTTTAGTGCCATACTTTATACCATCTTATTTCAGGGGATTTGCATCTATACCCGCTTTTTGTGTCACGTTTTAACTTGTGCCTACTTTGCAACAAAAATTGCAAGCATACCCATTTTTCACGTAACTTTCGCATACGGGGGTGAAGTAGCAAAGACAATCACGCAAAACTTTAGCATTCTAGTAGACGGGCCTGAAGTAGCAAGTGTACTGAACCAAGTGTGCTGAAATTTTTGTTTGTAATTGCTGAACTTAAGCATAGTAGCTGAAGTTTTGTTCTTTATTTGCTGAAGTTTTTGTTTGT
This sequence comes from Nicotiana noctiflora, assembly GCA_032618575.1. Classification (NCBI taxonomy): domain Eukaryota; kingdom Viridiplantae; phylum Streptophyta; class Magnoliopsida; order Solanales; family Solanaceae; genus Nicotiana; species Nicotiana noctiflora. Next base: position 435,471 of record JASVEL010002075.1, on the reverse strand, counting down.
AATTTGTCACTACCTAAAATCCCTCCAAAGAAGTCGTGATGATACCTAGTCTCTAAACTAAGTAAGCTAACCTTTTCTGTAATAACATGGATATTTACTAACTTTAAATTAAATAACTCTGAACAAATCACAATTTCTCAAAACCGATAGTACAAGTCATAAGCCTTTCTAAGATGGCTTGAGGGAGAGGATTATAGTGGAGGCTCATAGTTCATGGTATTCTATATACGCAGGTGCTACGAAGATGTATCAAGACCTAAGGCGGCACTATTAGTGGCGATGGATGAAGAAGGATATAGTGCAGTATGTGGCAAAATGTTTGAATTGATAGTAGGTCAAGTATGAGCACTAGAGTCTAGAAAGTCTACTTAATGAGATGCCCATTCCTGAGTTATTCAATTTATATTTGGCTAATTAGTTTGAAAAACACTTCTGAGCAGCAATTAGTGTTTGGTCAAGCTTCAAAAACTGCTTCTAATTGTATCTCTCAAAAGTGCTTTTGGAAAGAAGCTACTTTTTTCTGCTTCTCCAAAATTGCTTCTGTTTCCCCTTAAAAGCACTTTTTTTTCATTCCAAAAGCTTAGCCAAACACCTCAATTTTTAGCCAAAATTACTTTTGATCAACGAAAAAAATACTATTGACCAACAGCTTGGCCAAACAAGCTATAAGTTAGGAAATCAGAAGAGCTGAACCTTTTTCAGAGTATCATTTTAACTTTTAGCCAACAACGATGGTACTGTTGTTCCCAATTTTGTTTTGGAATTCTTATATATAAGAAATACTTCAAGTGTCATCATTAGAAACCTAGTGTGGTAATTAATTCTCAAGTGACGTGCTCCATCTCTTTTTTTATTAATCAGCGTGTGTTACTTGAAGTAAAGGTCAAATTAATTAGTGTTTGTCGCAATAAATGGTTAATTGGCAGTTGACAAGTTGGAAGTTAGAAGATGGAATGGATGCAAAGGAGGAAAGTGGCGATATCCCTACTATTGCTTGCTATCCTCATTTCCTTCAACTTTAAGTAGTCTTGATGGTCAAATGATTGAAGCAGGTGAGAAGTGAGAACCATTTAATTTCTCTCATTGTTTCAGTGATCTACTGAAACTTGATGATTCAAGTTCACCCCTTCATGTTGGGGGACTCATGGATCAAGTTGAAAAGATCTTTAGAAGCTTTGTCTGATTGTTTCAGACAACTAATGGATGATCGGGAGATAAAGGGAAGAGAGGAGAAGAAAAAAAAAAAAGTGTAACTAAATCCTTCGTTGAGCCACAAATAATAGATTTAAGAGATTGTATATACTTTATAAACAAAATTTATTTATACCGTTAAATAAATATGAACATTAAGGATAATAAAATTTTAAATAGTATATAAAAATAAAAAAACCCTATTTTATTCACAAATAGAAAAGCCTAGTGCACAAACCATCCCGCGTCACACAGGAAGTGTGAAAAAAACTAGGATGTTTATAAAATTTCAAATAATGTATAAAAATAAAAAAAATCCCTATTTTATTTATAAATAGGGAAGCATAGTGTACAAAGCATCCCGCATCACACAGGATGTAAGGAAGAAACTAGAGTGCGTAATATATACAACTTATCCTAATGCAATCATCAATAACTACTTCATAATTCGTATCAAATCTGTAACCTATAGATCACAGAGACGCAACTTTAGCGTCGCTCCGAGAATCCCCTTCACTTATTCCATTTTACGGACATTTGAACAAATGAGGAGCTCAGCTAATAAAATCACAGATATATGATTACTGTTTGCTAAAATAACAAGAAAAGCTTTAGTAGACTTAAAAAGTAAAACAAAAAGAAAAAAAAACTAGTAAGAAGAAGAGTTTGTTTGACCCCCTCCTCCAGAATGCACTGGTGGCCTTGGAGGTCTTCTTCCTCGACCGAAGTTTTCTGTTTTCACAGTTATTGAGCTTGCTGTCACGTACTCTATATCTTCCTGCAACATTAACACCAAAAAAAAGAAAAGAATTCATTTAACTGACCCAAAATATATCCAATTCAGCATAGAGAGAATTGGTAAAAATTCCCACCTTGCTCTTGGAGAGACTCAAACTCAAACTCACAATCTCTCGGTTGGAACAAGTGAGAGCAACCCCTCTTACCTAAAAATAAAAAAGTAAACACATACTCACTCCGTTTCAATTTATATAAACCTATTTCCTTTTTAGTCCGTGCTAAAAAGAATAATCTCTTTTTATTAAATTTCGTACCCAGTCAAATAAGTTCACATAAATTATAACGAAAGTAGTATAATAAACTAAGAGCATTCGACATCTAATATATTTGTGGAGTCTAAGTTTCCTCGAAGTGAATTGACTAAAACCCTTCCGTTAGAGACAAATCTAACGGAAATATAAAGCGAATCCTATAAATTTAATTAATCTTGTCTGATACTTTCTGCTCGAACTACATACAATATATATGTCCAAAAAATTAATATGCATACAATACAAAGTAGCGTTAAGTTTTGTTCACTGGTTTGACAGAATCGAATAGTTTTGGCCCAAATTACATATTTGTGTTAAAAATCTTCTAATTATACGTAAATAATTTATTTAAAATTCAATAAGCCATCAACTTTTAACATCTACAATCTATAAATTAAATAAACTCAAAATCCTAAACGCTACCGTGCAGATAAGTGTATACCGTGGATGTCATCTCTTCCTCTCCTTGGTTTGAAGAATATGTAGAGACAAAGCTGGGGCTGTAGCCATAATCATATCCAAAACAGTTACGTGTGGCTTTAATCAATCTCTCAAATATATTACAAGGATTTTTTGCCATTTCTTTCTCTTTTTTTGAGTAGTAGTGTTTCTACTTCTTTCTACAGATCGTTGAATGGCGTCTTTTAATGATGTTGGTGTAGTAGAAAAGCTTGTGGTGTTTGTGTTTTAATGCTTTAACATATGTAATGTTAAGGAGATTGTTTAGTTGAATGACACGTATGTCTGAGTCATGACATATATACTCGATTTTAGTAGTGTCTACTCAAAAGATTTTTATACCTTATTGTTTGCTTTAACAGTTTTGACAATTTCATTGAATTTTGACCCAAACGTTTGATTTTATTCATATAAGTTTTTTACAAAATGATTTTTCTTTTTAATTAATTATATTTTAACGCATCTCCTCACGTGCGAGTTTAATTCCTCTTATCGAAACACATGGAAGTAAATTTATTAATACTAGGATTTTCTCTGGGCAAATTAAAGTACAAACATTTGAGAATACAATGTAATACCTCGAATGCATTTATTACTCAAGTAACAAAATGATCACGCCCAACTATGTCTTAAAAAAAGGACAATACGATCACTGTAAATATAATCCGGTTTACAAGTCCGGAGTCGAATCCCATAGAGAACTAAGGTTTAGCTACAGCTGTTCACTATCACCAAGAAGACAAGCTTGACAATTCTCAACTTATAGATATTTAGATTCTTGTGTTTAACTAATTAATTAATAAATTAAACTACTAAATATACTAAGGGTTAAAGACAAGATTAAGGAGGTCTAGAGTTATGATTTCCTCAATTGTCGGAATCCATTCCGCTATGTCTTCTATAATTTCGCCTAAGTATTCTCTACCAATCATGAGCACTCTTATTACCGTAAATATCTCCCGAGTAATTACGACAATTTACTAGACCCACTCTCCCGAGTTACACTAGTTGGCTTTTAATACATCTCACTTTAGATCGCACCCAAGACTTCGTTATCCCTAATCTCACCTTTAAACCCTCGGTTATTGATCCCTCATATACTTTGGGAGTGGTGTTAATCAACCCAGTCTAGAAAGTCAATCGGGTTTGGAAATAATAACGCATGAAATAAGAAGTGACGAGAGTGAGTCAGAATACGGCGATGATGAAGCCGTAGAAGAAATCGGTGAGGAATTAAGTCACTTCGAGGAAAAACCCAAACCAAATTTAAATGATACTGAGGCCGTTAATCTGGGGAATGCGGATGACGTCAAAGAAACCCGAATAAGTGTCCATATTTAACCCAATCTGAAGGAAGAGTTGATCAGAACACTCATGGAATTTAAAGACATTTTCGCATGGTCGTACGATGACATGCCAGGACTCAGCACTGATCTAGTGGTTCATAAATTACCCACCGATCCGGCATATCCTCCCGTCAAGCAAAAACTGCGGAAATTCAAGACGGAGATGAGTGTGAAGATTAAGGAGGAAGTAACCAAGCAGTTGCAGGCGAAAGTCATTCGTGTCACTCGATACCCCGAATGGTTGGCTAACGTAGTACCGGTGCCAAAGAAAGACGGAAAAATCAGAGTATGCGTGGACTACCGTAATCTCAACAAGGCGAGTCCTAAGGATAATTTCCCACTTCCCAATATCCATATCCTGATTGATAATTGCGCCGGACGCGAAATCGGATCCTTTGTGGACTGTTATGCGGGATATCATCAGATTTTGATGGATGAAGAGGACGCAGAAAAGACGGCTTTTATCACACCGTGGGGAACTTATTGCTACCGAGTGATGCCGTTCGGTTTGAAGAATGCGGGGGCAACATATATGAGGGCGATGACTACGGTATTCCATGACATGATACACAAGGAAATTGAAGTGTACGTGGATGACGTGATCGTAAAATCCAGACATCAAGAAGACCATGTTGCTGACCTCAGGAAGTTCTTTCAAAGACTTCGAAGGTACGACATCAAGCTCAATCCGGCCAAATGCGCATTCGGAGTTCCATCAGGAAAGTTGCTAGGATTCATCGTCAGCCGACGGGGCATTGAGTTGGACCCATCCAAAATCAAGTCCATTCAAGAGCTACCCTCGCCAAAGAATAAAACAGAGGTAATGAGTCTGTTGGGAAGGTTGAATTACATCGGTAGGTTTATTGCCCAACTTACGGCAACCTGTGAACCCATATTCCGTCTATTGAAAAAAGACGTGGCGATAGAATGGACGGCAGAATGTCAGGAAGCGTTTGACCGGATCAAAGGGTATCTGTCAAATCCACCCGTACTAGTTCCGCCTGAGCCAGGTAGGCCCCTGATTCTTTATCTGACGGTCTTGGAGAATTCGTTTGGCTGCGTACTGGGGCAGCATGATCTTACTGGCAGGAAGGAACGGGCCATTTACTACCTCAGTAAGAAATTTACAGTCCACGAGGTCAAGTACACTCATCTAGAAAAGACATGTTGCGCCCTGACTTGGGTAGCCCAAAAGCCGAAACACTATTTGTCTTCTTACACCACTTACCTCATTTCGCGTTTGGATCCGTTGAAGTATATTTTCCAGAAACCTATGCCTACAGGGAGGTTAGCAAAATGGCAAATACTACTTACGGAGTTCGACATCATATACGTGACAAGGACGGCTATGAAAGCTCAAGCCCTGGCCGATCACTTAGCTGAAAATCCTGTTGATGACGAATACGAGCCTTTGAGGACGTATTTTCCAGACGAAGAAGTATTGCAAATTGAAGGGTTAGAACTAACCAAGGATCCAGGGTGGAAGCTTTTCTTCGACGGAGCGGCGAACGCAAAAGGAGTCGGAGTAGGGGCGTGCTTATCTCTGAAACAGGACATCATTATCCTGTTACTGCTCAACTGCGTTTTCATTGTACCAATAATATGGCTGAGTACGAGGCATGTATCTTGGGGTTGCGATTAGCGGTGGACATGGATGTACGGGACGTCTTGGTCTTGGGGGACTCGGACCTTCTAGTACATCAGATTCAGGGAGAATGGGAAACCAGAGATTTAAAGCTTATCCCATATCGTCAGTGCTTGCATGATCTGACCAAGCGCTTTCGATCAGTAGAATTCAGACACATCCCGAGGATGCATAATAAGGTTGCCGACGCTCTAGCTACTTTAGCGTCAATGCTACATCATCCGGACAAGGTTCGTGTCGATCCGTTACACATCCATGTCCGGAATCAACATGCTTATTGTAATGTGATAGAGGAAGAGGTGGATGGTGAGCCGTGGTTTCATGATGTCAAGGAATACTTCAGGTTAGGAGTATACCCAGAGCAAGCAACTGGAGATCAGAAGCGAGCTATTCGGCGGTTGGCGAACGGATTTTTCCTTAGTGGAGGAGTGCTGTACAAAAGAACCCCGAATTTGGGATTGTTGAGATGTATAGATGCAAGTCAAGCCACAATAGTGATGACAGATATACACTCGGGAGTGTGTAGACCACACATGAGCGGATACGTATTGGCCAAGAAGATTCTTCGAGCAGGATATTACTGGCTCACGATGGAGCGTGATTGTATAAGTTTCGTGCAAAGATGCCATCAATGTCAGATACACGGAGACTTGATTCATTCTCCACCGACTGAATTGCATACAATGTCAGCACCATGGCCGTTTGTTGCATGGGGTATGGATGTTATTGGACCTATTGAGCCAGCGGCTTCCAATGGTCACAGGTTCATTCTGGTAACGATTGATTATTTTACCAAGTGGGTGGAGGCCAAAACATTCAAATCGGTGACCAAGAAGGCAGTGGTGGACTTCGTACACTCCCACATCATCTGCAGGTTTGGAATTCCAAAGATAATCATCACAGATAACGGTGCAAATCTTAACAATGGATTGATGAAAGAAGTATGTCAACAGTTCAAGATTACACATCGAAATTCCACACCGTATCGCCCAAAAGCAAATGGTGCGGTCGAGGCGGCAAACAAGAACATAAAGAAGATATTGAGGAAGATGGTAGAAGGGTCTAGGCAGGTGGCATGAAAAGTTACCATTTCGCACTGTTAGGTTATCGCACTACCGTCCGGACTTCGGTAGGTGCAACTCCTTACTTGTTGGTGTACGGGACTGAAGCAGTAATACCAGCAGAAGTTGAAATCCCATCCCTCCGAATTGTCGCCGAAGCCGAGATTGATGACGACGAGTGGGTCAAAACCCGATTAGAGCAATTGAGCTTGATCGATGAAAAGAGATTGACAGCAGTATGTCACGGCCAATTGTATCAAAAGAGAATGGCGAGAGCATATAACAAGAAGGTACGTCCCAGGAGATTTGAAGTGGGACAGCATGTGCTGAAGAGAGTTCTACCCCATCAGGCCGAAGCGAAAGGCAAGTTCGCTCCAAATTGGCAGGGACCTTTTGTGGTGACTAGAGTATTATCCAACGGCGCTCTATGTCTGACTGATGTCGAGGGAAGATGCACCGATATGGCTATCAATTCTGATGCAGTCAAGAGATATTATGTGTAATTCTTTAATACATTTGTCAACGTTTGGTTTCGTTTGTGTGTATTTGGCATTTTCCGGAAAATGAAATGACAGAGGCAATTTTTCTACTACCCAAACACTTTAACCTTTGTTTCCCCATTTGAGCCTTAATTATTCTTTCATATACCCTCTTTCGGAATCATCAAGGAAGATGTGTAACGGAATAAAAAAAAGAAACAAAGAAAAAAAAATACAAGAAAAAAAAAAAAAACACAAGAAAAAGTGAACTACGTTCGACCTGATTCCTCAAGAAAGATACGTAGGCGCCACACGGCTCGGTCATAATAAAATAAAAATCCAAAAAATCCCCCAAACAACAAAACTGGGGCAGAAGTCATTGTTTCGTTGGAAAGATAGTGTGGATTCCGAAAGTTGTAATAAGCTAACCGTTGAGGCTAAACCCCTTTCCTCAGCCTCACGCGCAGAAACCATATTAAGAACCAGAAAGACCTCTCGATCAGTATTTGAGAAGTGCCAAGTCATGTGGATGAAAGCCAAGAGTGACATCCCGACCCTCGATTGAATCCAGGATGCACAAGCCGAAAGGGGATAACGCTCTAGAGGGAATCTCAGGGGTGATACCCCGCCGCAGGGAAAGAAAGCATAAATGAGAGAGTCTTAACGGTGAAAACCCTCGAGGGCACCTTAAGGCGAAGGAAGTTGAGAGAAATAAAATGAGAGAGTCTTACGGTGAAAACCTTTACGGGCACCTCAAGGCGACGGGAGATAGAGAGAAATGAGAGAATCTCATTAGTGAAAACCCTTTGAAGGGCACTGTGAGGTGACAGGACGAGATGGTTACAAGATGTCTGCATGAGACAAGGTTTGGACATCCGTTTATCCCTAGCAGAACGCGGCATCAGAAAGTGATTGACATGAATAGACTGGGTAGTTTAATCTCGAAGGCGCGGCATAACCATTGGATCAGTCATACATTCAGATAAGTTTTCCTATTTTTGAGTTCAGAAAAGTTTTTTCTCTTCTTTTGTCATTTGCGGTCGGTATTCTTTTCTTTTCTTTCATTTTTGAAAATTGATTTTGCAAAGCTTACTACCAAGTCTCCCAAAGCAGTATAATGAAAATGAATAGGCGTGGGACGGGGCAACAAGGCAGAAGTCGTTACGATAGTAAGATTGGGACGACAGGTTGATTGGAGGGTTCGCAGGAATTATGGAGTATGATGGACACATGTGGCACGTCTGAAAGATGATTTCACGCAACAGATCACCGGCTAAAAAGAGTCGGATCAAACCAAAGATTGGAATAAAAGGAAAGATGAGAGGTCGTTCGTGGAAAGAGCATCGTCCCCAACAAGCGTCAACGTCGTCCTCAAAGTTCGAGAGAGGCCAAGCAGCTGAAAGAGAAGGGCCCCAACAAGAGTGGCACGACCACTCACTGCATTTTGAAACTAACAATTTTTCTTTGATTTAAAGCAGGAAAAGAGGGTTCGTTGGCAGAAAAGCATACCGTCCAGAAGTTTATCAAACTGGGGCAGAAAATTTTCTCCTGTTGCGAAAATTTTCTTGAAAGCAAAGACCCAGTGGATAAGGGTAGAAAGCAACACGAGATGGGGTGATCTTTGAGCCTGGTATCATCCCCAGCCGTTATTGGAAAATAAAACAATGGCTTCGAGATTCCCCCAGCAGTATTACATCCTATAATTTGCTCGAGGAAGCAAAAACGTGAGTCCCAAAGGAGGTACGGGAAGAAGGAAGAGAAGGAGGGGTGAAGGAAACAAAGAATACTTCCTCAGCGGCATCATCCCCAGCAGGCAAGCAAACAGTTCCAAAAATATCCCCAGCAGCCAGAAGAAAAAGTAATACGACCTAGGGGAAGGCAATTCCAAGACAGGATAATTCAGAAGAGAAGGTGGTCCGAGAGGCAATGCAGGAAGAAGGAAATGGTACAAAAGGCAAAGGAAGGTAATCAAGATAGGATGAAATCAGTGAGTAGTAGTTGAAGTCAGGGAGCCCGCCTGGAGAATGGAGTGGCGATTTTATTTTGAAGTAGTTAGTTGAAGTCAGGGAGCCCGCCTGGAGAATGGAGTGGCGATTTTATTTTGAAGTAGTAGTTGAAGTCAGGGAGCCCGCCTGGAGAATGGAGTGGCGATTTTATTTTGAAGTAGTAGTTGAAGTCAGGGAGCCCGCCCGGAGAATGGAATGGCGATTTTATTTTGAAGTAGTTAGTTGAAGTCAGGGAGCCCGCCTGGAGAATGGAGTGGCGATTTTATTTTGAAGTAGTAGTTGAAGTCAGGGAGCCCGCCCGGAGAATGGAGTGGCGATTTTATTTTGAAATAGCAGTTGAAGTCAGGGAGCCCGCCTGAAGAATGGAGTGGCGATTTTATTTTGAAGTTGTAGTTGAAGTCAGGGAGCCCGCCTGAAGAATGGAGTGGCGATTTATTTTGAAGTAGTTAGTTGAAGTCAGGGAGCCCGCCTGGAGAATGGAGTGGCGATTTTATTTTGAAATAGTAGTTGAAGTCAGGGAGCCCGCCTGGAGAATGGAGTGGCGATTTAATTTGGAAGTTATAGTCGAAGTCAGGGAGCCCGCCTGGAGAATGGAGTGGCGATTTTATTTTGAAGTAGTTAGTTGAAGTCAGGGAGCCCGCCTGGAGAATGGAGTGGCGATTTTATTTTGAAGTAGTAGTTGAAGTCGGGGAGCCCGCCTGGAGAATGGAGTGGCGATTTTATTTTGAAATAGTAGTTGAAGTCAGGGAGCCCGCCTGGAGAATGGAGTGGCGATTTTATTTTGAAGTAGTAGTTGAAGTCAGGGAGCCCGCCCGGAGAATGGAGTGGCGATTTTATTTTGAAGTAGTAGTTGAAGTCAGGGAGCCCGCCTGGAGAATGGAGTGGCGATTTTATTTTGAAGTAGTAGTTGAAGTCAGGGAGCCCGCCTGGAGAATGGAGTGGCGATTTAATTTTGAAGTTGTAGTTGAAGTCAGGGAGCCCGCCTGGAGAATGGAGTGGCGATTTTATTTTGAAGTAGTAGTTGAAGTCAGGGTGCCCGCCTCGAGAATAGAGTGGCGATTTAACTTTGAAGTTGTAATTGAAGTCAGGGAGCCCGCCTGGAGAATGGAGCGGCGATTTTATTTTGAAGTAGTAGCTGAAGTCAGGGAGCCCGCCTGAAGAATAGAGTGGCGATTTATTATTGAAGTTGGTTGGGGAAAGCGGTAGAATGTAACAGAAATCTCCGGCATGAATCCAAGTTCGTAGCAGAGGGAGGCAACAAGTATCAGAACAGATAGATTCGGATTGCGAAGGAGAATAGTTCAAAGATCATAAAGAAGGAAACAATGGTCGGAGTTCGGCAATCAAGATAGGCCGAAATAACAATTGGCAGAAGAGAAGAAGCATCAGAAGGAACACCAAGTCAGACAGGATGGCAAGGAGCGCGACAAGATCAAGTTACAAAGATAGACAAGAACTTGTAGTACTGTAACTTAGTCTAGCTTTTTGTTTTTGTTGCTTAGTACGGTGTAACAAGGAGATCGGCTAAGCGGTGGTAGCAGCAGTAACAGCAGTAACAACAGTAACAGCAGTAACAGCGAGATCGCAACAGTCATGGTAGTCCCAGCTACCAGAACTTCCCGAACTACATTGACCTGATTCCTGTTCAGCCCAGGATATGTAGGAGACCTTTGAAGCGAAGGTTCGGTCAAAGCTTTTCAAAATGCTTCACAATGGAATACTCGAACGGGTAAAAATGATTCATAGTTGCTCACTTATCTTTGCACGGAAACTCTTCGTGTCCCCGAGCAAAGAGGGGCAGCTGTGAGCACGTGATTTTTACCCTACACATGAGTTATTCCTATAAAATCCAAAATAAATGATTTTTCCTTATTGTTATAATTTTGTGTGAATTTTGTGTTAGTTGTTTGCATGATATTTGTGTGTGATAAACGAAAATATAAAAAAAAATTGCATCTTTAAGAAATTAATTCATTTTTTATTAATTAAAGAAAAATAAAAAAAAAAAAATTAGTTAGCTTTTTAAATTGAAATTTGACAAGAAAAGAAGGTAATTAGCTAGTTTTAATTAATTCTAAATAATTACAAAAATACAAAACAAATTAAAAAAAATACAACAAAATACATAAAATATACAAGTTAGAATAACAATAAGGGAATAACAAAGGCAAAGTGAGTGGGCTAGCGGCAGTACCAGGCCCAAATCGGCCAACACACCAGCCCAGTCCCCCAGCCCAGCGCCCAGCCACCCCTGCCCGGTCCAATAGTGTCATTAAATCCCAGCCATCCATGAACGGTGATCCAACGGTCAAAATCAACTCACACCTTTTAATATACCAAAAACAAAAAAAGCCCCCCAAACCCTTGCCCCCCCGCTTCATTCGCCCAAACGGACCCCTCATATGTGTCTCTCACCAAAACCCTAGCCGCCGGACCACAACCTCGCCTGAAACCCGGCGGCAAGGCATCGCCGGCCGTCCACAACCACACCATACAACCGCCTCACCTCCTACTCTTCGAATCCATCTTCATTTTATCTCAAATCATTCCCAATTTTCTCGAATATTAGGTTAAAGAACCGGACAAGAACCCTAAAAACCCAAGTGCTAAAATTCGTCCGATTGAGTAAAGATTCGGAGTCTAATAGACCTTAATCGGAGTATTTTCGGTTGAAAATACTTCGATTAAGTTCTTTTCGACTTCAAAAGTCCAAGTTCGAGTTGAAGACGGGTCCGGGGTCCGTTCAAGTTCGGATATTCATCTTGCGCGGTATTTCTCCTTTTCTTTCTTCTTATTTCATTTGTTAATCGTGTGAATTTCTATCTTTGTGTTTTTCTTTTATTTTTCTGTTTTCATCTCCAATAGACCCATTTATTTGGTCGACCAACTTGTTTCTATTTGATTGTATGATGATACTTGTAATTGAGTGCGCGTATGCAATTCGATTATCAAAGTCGAACCATGTTCCTATATTAACCTGTTCTCTGCCGAGGCACTGTGGAGTCCGAAATACTATTGAATCGAAATTTTATCTAGTCGACTGTGTGTTATCGATTCTAGGTGTTATAATCGATTAAACGAATATCGTCGAATAGTTACAAATGTTGTTTAGAGCAGTAGGACATTAGTGTTAATACCGATCAATTCCATGTTTGAACTACTGTCGAATTGAAGTTGAATTGTAATTTTTCGAATTAGGAATTCGAATTGGTTATAGCTGATTGGTATCGATGCTGGATTCTGAGTTAATGAGGATGTTTGGATATAGTGTTTGTTGATATAGGCTTGAATGGTGTAATTGAAAGGGGTAAGGCATTAAGACTGCTGGTGGAACCTGCTGTACAGCAGAGTGCACCACCAGCTGTCTCTTGTTATTAATTCTAAAAGCCCATAATCAGACACAATATAGTGGCAAAACCATTGTCAGGACTGCCAGAGAATATCATGGGCTGGCAGAGAGGGATGGGCAGGGTTCTTGAATGAATTTCTGCTGGTTTTTAGTGCTTAGAGGGAATCTGCTTTGGTTATAGATAGAACAGGGGTTGCAGAGAATAGGGACGGGTTTTTTGGGGAAGGATCTGAATTTTCTTCTGTTTCTTTTGATAACTTACAAGTCTGTCTTTGAAATTTTTCGTTGGATTCCATCTGGTATTCAAAGAAACATACAGACAGAGGCAGAAATACATACACACAGCAACGCTGTGTTACTGTTCCATTGGTGCTCGGCTACTGTTTTTGCTGTTATTCAGTTGGTAAAGAGACTACTTGCTTGTTGCCGTTATTTGTCGAGACTGGTGGTGTTTGGTTTGTTGCTGTTGCTTCTGTTTGTGTTGGTGTTTGTTCTTTCTATTCGCTATCTAGGAGTTGAAGTTTCAGTTAACTCTAGAACTGAAGGATAGCTGGCATTTCTCTGTATCTTTTTCTGTTATATACACGGGTTCAATCAATAGGCAGAACCTTGGGTGTTTGGTTTGTTGTTTGAAGTCACTTGGGATTCAATCGGTTGGGTGCACAAGTTTTGGGGCATTTCAGAGGCGTAGGGGTTCGTTTGATTGGGAATTCTTTGTTGATTATCTTTGGAGTATTCGAACTGTTGTCATTGGTTTCTCTTCTTGAAATCTGATTGCTGGGATTGTTTGGTTGCTGTTTGGTTACTGCCAATACTGTTGATTGCCACTTTGTTCACTGCTCACTCATCTTTCTTCTTCCGTATTCCAGGTACACATCTCTGTTATTGTAGTTCCTTGGTTCAAAAAGAATGAAGCCTGAAGCTTATGTTTAAAGTCTGTCGAATCATGTAGTCATCCAAAGTTCTTATGTTTGTTACGTTCTGTTATTCTTTAATTAAGTTTGCATTGCTAGTTTTGGTTATGGAAAAATGTAGCTAGATCAAAGATACACTATCATTAGATATGTACGTAAACCTGGATTATTCTGTTATATCTGTGTTCAATACTCTCTATTCATGTGCGTAATCTCAAATCTGTTAATACTAGGCCCTGTGTTAAAAGTGAGGTTAGCCATTTGTTAAAAAAAAAAAATTCAAGGTAACTTGAACACCCGTGAATAATGATATCTTGAACTTGCAAAAAATATACGACATTAGCTCTTTGAGGATTATTTGAATTCAAAGCGAGTTCCTTCCATATAATTGTCCATCATAGACTCAAACCTACTCACTTAATTAATTAATCGTCTGTTTGCTCGAATTGGTTGTAGTTGAGTAGGATTTTGTCACCTTGTAGGAATTAGTGAGTTATTATTCAACCGAATGACGTAATTAGATTAAAGGAGTCGGGGGTGCATTTCATGTGACCCGATCCCAACTTTGAACAAGATTAAATAAAGCGTGTCGGGAACCACAGGCGCATTTCATGTGGTGTGGTTCGTAGCAAGTTTTAAATAATTTGGAATCAACTCCTAAGTAAAATACAGTGGGATGTAGTTCGCTTTAGATTTGAATTAGAGGTGCGCCTCGCCCAATAGTTACACAAATCGCAAGGCCCTCATAAACGTACATATAACGTGCTTAGATTTTCGAGATGTGTCGTTTCTTAGCGAATATCACGTCCTTTTCAAAAGTGTAAATAAGTAATTGCTCCGGGCATATATTTTAACTCTATCTTCTTAAATATGGGTGTGCATTTCATGCGACCCAAATCCAAACCCCAAAAAATGTTGAATAGGAATGTGTCGAGGATCCGGGTGCATTTCATGTGACGTGATTCGGAAACATATTTTTAAGCAACTTTCTCTTTCGTAAATCACAATAAATAATAAAAGCGGTAAAGGGATATTAATTTGCACTAAGTACATAACTGTAAAAAGCAGATAGATAAGCCGAACACGACAGTTGAGCGACCGTGCTAGAACCACGGAATTCGGGAATGCCTAATACCTTCTCCCGGTTAATAGAATTCCTTATCCGGATTTCTGGTTCGCGGACTGTTAAATAGAGTCATTCTTTTCCTCGATTCGGGATTTAACCGGTGACTTGGGACACCATAAATCTCCCCAGTGGCGACTCTGAAATAATTAAATAAATCCCGTCTCGATTGTCCTTTAATTGGAAAAACTCTTTGCACCCTCGCGGGTGCGGTAAAAAAGAGGTGTGACAGGAACTCAAGATAGAAAGAATTCACTCACTCTCAGAAGTAACATTCATATGCCACAAAAGATGCACCATAAGCTTGCCCGTAGTGTACTACTCTACTAATCGAGCTCATTCAATCTTGGATCAATTAGGACTTTATTTGGTTGTAATGTAGGCTACAGGACGGGTAGGATACATTTAGATATAAGAGTGACTACACCTCCCTAAGCACTTTAATACATACATTTTAACATTCAAACCCAATACTTATGTCAAACCAAAATTCCACCTTCACGTCAATGTAAGTTACTCCATTCTTATTTAAGCACACTTACGTCAAGAGCCACCACTTATCAAAGAATTTTTTTTATTTTTTTCACAACAATCCAACTATATTTTTTTTTCCAATTCAAGTGGCTCTTCCTTTATTTTTCAACACAGTGCACCTTTCTCCTTATTCAATTAGTTCCACTCAAAAGCCAAACCAACCACCCCACACTTTAACTTTTACAAAGTTCATAATATTCAAGTGATCATGAGAGGTGAAAAGGTTCGAATAGATGGTTAATTCAAATAAATAGGTAATGCTTGTAATGTGGTTGCCAAAGAAATAGGATTACAGGCTAAAAGAGGTTAACTATGATACATAATAATTAGTGGGTAAAATATGTATATATGGATCAACAAGAAATGCCTATATCACTTCCAAGACTGAACAAAACTACTATTTCGCTTTGCAAATACATAGGGCAAGTTCTAGGCATCAAATGCAATGCACTAAATAACACAAAATCTTACACACACCTGGCACATAACTCACTCAGGATTGGATTCATAGAAACTCTTGTCAAAGCAATTAAGCAAAGTTAAAATAATACAATTTAAGGTACTTGAAAAGAGTCAAAAACTGAGCATAAGCATCACGACTAAAGTACTCACTATTCTCAAGGCATAACAAAGTCAAGAGATATTGCTTCAATTCATAATACAACATAATGGCTCCTACTTCCAAAAAAAAAACTAACTACACACAGTTCAAATAAAACCCTTGGAAAAGAACCCTGCTTAAAGAAAAACCAAGGGGTAATTGCTACACTATCTAACAAAACAAAAAAAATCTTTTTGGTATTTTTTTAGACTTATTTCCCTCAAGAAAACCGTCTAGAAGATCTGTCATCAGGAAAAGTCCAATCTTTTATATAAAAAAAAAAAATACAGCTAAAGTAGCATGAAAAGTCACCCACACAATCTTCTCACCCCACACTTAAAGTTGTGCATTATCCCTAATGCACATCCATACATATAAGAGGGTAAAAGAAACTACCAGATAGGCCAAAGGCCGAAGCACTAGCAGTTCATGGGGTACTCAGACTTCTCCCACCTTGGTCATTCGTGCGGGTACCTCACACTTAGTTCCAACCATTTCATTTGTTGGTGCATCCTTCCAATACCTTTGATTTCCACGCTCCTCGCAAATAAAAAATTGACATTACAAAAATAATATAATTAAAAAAATAAAAAAATAAAAGAAAGCAATAAAGCTGGTTGCCTCCCAACAAGTGCTTGATTTAACGTCGCGACACGACGTTAAATCACTTTCTGTCTCCACTTTGAACTTATGAATCGGACCCCAAGTTTTGATTTTGCTCTATGATCATGCTCCTAGGGTGGTGAAACGAATCTGGCTGACTCAATAAAATAATATAATATTTTGTACTTTTTGACCTTTAGATGAGGTGTGTAATCCCAATTTTCTGGCAAGAAGAATTCTAGAATGTAAGCACTTTGTTCCTTATTTCCCGACTCCGCAAATGGCTCGGACGACTCTATTTCCATATCATCATCTAAATACAATGAGGAAAAATGCTTGGAGTGAGGACCAATGCCCTCAACTGCATAAACATTGGGACAGTCTACATTCTCCACACTAATGACAATAGAGTCAACAAAATATGTATCCTCAATTTCCTTGGTTGACTATAGTATCTCTTCTACAACATCGACATCCTCAAAATCTAGTGCGATTGATTGTAGCCCTTTGAGTTATATTTCCAACCATATATTAGAGAGCCAAAATGGAGTTCTGAGCAAAAATTTGTGTCCAATTTACTTGACAGTGCGCAATATACCTCATCGAGTCTTCGTTTGTTCTCAACTATTAAATTTGACCCCTGAACACGATCCCGAATTAATTCCTTGAGCTTTTACCCAGACTTCAAAGCTTCAAATCGCTTAAATTCATTCTATAACATCTATATAGCTCAGAATCATACCTACAAGGCATAAAACACATAATTAGTACAAAATACTAGCAATTAAAGCTCAAACTCAATTAAAGTGCTGTAAACTCGAGTGTAATAAGCGACTAAAATACGTAATTATAGCCTATCATCACAAAGAACATTACTTTCCATTATAATTAGAATAAAGAGTGATATTGAGAAGCGGTTCATCCAGTGTTTCATGTGTCCATGCTTCGGAAGTATCACATCAATATATCTCACGTGCTATATTTCAGCTTTGTCCAGTTGGACAAGGATTTGACTTATGAGGAAGAGGCGGTAGCTACTCTAGACCAGCAGGTTCGTTAGTTAAGATTTAAAAGTTATTTTTTTGTTTGAGTGTAGTGGAGGGGTCATCCTATTGAGGCAGCTACCTGGGAGTCTCAGTCCTATATGTGGAGTAGATATCCCCATATTTTCACTAGCTTAGTTACTTTTCTATGTTCGTTCGAGGATGAACAATTGTTTTAGAGGTGGAGAATGTGATGACCCAAAATGTCATCTTATGTTTTAGACTCGAGTTTGCATTCCAAGGTCTAATAAAACCTTATTTCATCCCTCATTGATTTGTGTGCACAGTCGGAGCGTGCTTCCAAAAAGCTGATAAAAATAATAATTTTTGCCTTTTAAAATTGATTTAGTTGACTTTGGTCAATATTTTGAGTAACCATATCTGAAATCATATTTTGACAATTATGGTGCGTCCGTATCGAAATATGGGACCTATGCATATGCCCGGAATCAAACTCTAAGGTCCCTTGCTCGAGAAATAAATTTTTGATGAAAATTAAAAGTCCGAAAATTAAGTGGTTTTAAGAATATGATTAATGTTTGATCTCATTGGTATTGGGTCTGTATTTTGGTTATGGATTCGGATACTAGTTCATTATGATATTTACGATTTGTTTGTGAATTTTGGTGAGAATCGGAGTTGATTTGACGTGATTTAGATGCCGATTGAGAAAATAGAAATTTTAAAGTGTTCTTGAGAACTTCATTCGATTTGGTGCTAAATTAGTAGCTTTAGGTATTATTTTGGTGATTGATCATTGTGAGCACGTGATTTTTGCCTTACTTGAGAAGTACTCCCAGAAAATTCAAAAATAAAAATAGTTTCGTGTTGGGTATGATTTTTGTGATTTTGTGTTATTTTATCTTTTGTGTGCACGTTTATTTATTTAAATTAAAAATACAAAAAAATATATGCTAAGTCTTGCATTTTTAGTGTTTGGTATCGAAGTCATGTGATTTACATTTTTTGGTGATATATAATTGCGTGGGATAATTGTATGCATATATATACATGCACATATATATGTGTAGTAATGAGATCCGGTCTGGGCCAAAACTTAGTCTAAAAGCCAGGCCCAAATGAATTGCTTCCGATCCGGCCCAAATATCCGTCCAGCTTCAGCCTAGGTAACGCTTGATCTGGACCGTTGGATTTTATTATCCAACGGCCCAGATTAATCCGTTAATTCCAAAATTCGTTCAGCCTATGACTTAACCAAACGACACCGTTTGGTTTAAGTGAGAAGATCCTGATCGTTGATCAAGTTTGATCCAACGATCAGGATTTAACTACTCAAAACGTATATAAACTCATTTCCATACCCCGCCCCCCCAAGCCAGACCCCCCCTCTCCCTTCATCTCCCTCAGGAGCTCTCAAAGCCCGGTGTAACGCCGCCCTCCTCCGCCTGCCGGAAATCGCCTCACGGCGGTTCCGGTAGGCCAATCAAACCCAAACCAACGCCAAAACCTTCCCCTTACCTCCCCCATCACGAACCCAGCCTCCACTAACCTCGAATCATGCCGGAGCTCCTCGAATCTTCATTTGAAGATTCGAGTCAAACTCGAACCTATGCCAAATCACCCCAAATTCACACCACGGTCTCCTCACACCTCCCCCACACCCCCAATGACATTGGTTTGCCTCGAATCTAACCAAAAATGCAAAAGCCCCAAATCCCACCCGCAAGAACCCTAAAATTGAAAATGACGAATTAGGCCAAATTAACCGGAATTTCGGGGTCTAATGGACTTTATTCGATGTGTTCTCGTGTGAGAACACTTCGATTAAGGTCTATTCGACCTCAAAGCAGACGAGCCAAGTTCGAACCTGGGTCATTTTTTGATTTCTGAGGTATTCGTTTCCCTTCTTCCATTCCATATACTTAATTCTTGTATCTTTGCATGTTTTACTCAGTTTGTTTATTTTTGCGAATTTCTCGGAATTTTCTGTCCATCTCAACAGACCCTTTTATTTGGTCAGTTCATGTTATTGTTGTTGATTCAATTCGTTATTATGGTTATGATTACATTCTGTGTTTAATCTAGTTAAGGTCGTCGAATAGTGAATTCGATTTATTATTCCCATGATTCTGCCATGAAGCGAACTCGTAGGTCGATTGTTTACTATCAGTTATATGTGTCGTAATCGATTAGACGAACGTCGTCGATTAGTGTATGAGTCTGCTGGGTAGAACAATGTATCCGTAATGCTCGATATCAGGTCCCTCAGGAATCACTGCTCGATTAGCCACATTCCTTTGGTTTTGATAACTTTGAATTGGATTGTTTGAACTAAGTAGAGGCCATGTGATAGTCAGGCATGCCTGATTCAGCATGGTATTGATATAGTTTAATAAGATAGTTTTATAATGAAAAGGGATTTGTTAGTGGATGCAAGTGGAGGAGCACACTGTTTTGTTTGGAGAGTGGGAAGTCAGTGAATATCAGGGCCAAAAGAGTTATGTTTTAAGTCTGATAAGTGCTGTGTCAGCTGAAAATTCAGAACAAGTATGGGGGGAATTGATTTAAAAACTAAAGTACCCATGTGCTAAAAGGGGGGGCAGTAGGCTTGAATATGGGGAGGTTTCCAGGCTATAAAAGAAGCTGGGAGACATGGACATTGATGCATACAGACAGACCTTAGAGAGCACACTGAGAGAAACCTGGAGAGAAAAAGATAGAGTGTGATAAGCAAAAACACCTGGAGAGAACATAGACATACAGTAGAGATTTTCAGAATACCTGGAAAGAAAGTAGGAGCAGGGGTTCATTTCCTTATACACATAAAAGATACAGAAAAGAAAACTACTGTTCCATTGGCCTGGGTCACTGTTTCGATTGATTTGCTTCAGTGATTGAGTGTTTGGCCAGTGTTGTGGTGGTGTTTGTATCTGTGTGGTTGCTGGCTGGTGTGTAGTTGTTGCTGCCTGGGTTGTTGTTGTTGCAGACATTGTTGTTGTTGTCGTGTCTTCATTGCTGGCTGGTGTGTTTGTTTGTTGCTGCCTGGTTTGATTTGGTGCTGTTTGTTCTATTGTTGGTGGCTTGGTTGGTCGTTTGTATTGCTGGCTGGGTTGTAGTTGTTGCTGCCTGAGTTGATTATTGTTGCTGGTTGAGTGTATGCTGCTGCTGTTGTTGGTGTTCATTTGCTATTGTTGGATGTTTTTTGTTGTTGTTGGGTCTGTCTATTGCTACTTGGTTGTAACTGGTCTAGTGGGTGTTGTTGTTGATCGACCACTGTTCTGCCTCTTGTGGTCTGCTCTTGGGAATCTGGTTTGGCTATCACTGTTCCATTGATTTGGATATTGTTTGTTGTTGCCTGGTTGTTATTGCTGCTTGGTTCAAGTCTTAGTCACTGATTCAGTGATTGATAAAGTTCGATTACTGTTGGTTGTTGGTTTGTAGCTGGTTCACTGGTTGTTGTTGCTATTGGTTTACTGTTGGTTGTTATTGGTCTTTGATTGTTGCTGCACCTGTTACTGTTTCTTGTTGCTGTTGCTGCATTGCCATTGCTCACTCTTCCTTGTTCTTCCGCATTCCAGGTACACACCTCTTTTATTGTAGTTCCTTGGTTCGACAAGAATGAAGTTTGAAGCTTATGCATAAAGTCTATTGAAACATGTAGTCGCCTTATGTTCAATTACATTCTGTTATTCTCCAATTAAGCTTGTATGGTTAGTCTTGGTTATGGAAAAGCGTAGCTAGGCCAAAGATACATTGTCGTTAGATAAGCATGTAAACCTGAATTAGTCTTCGTATCTCTATTCAATCTTCCCTACTCATGTGTGTAATCTCCAAACCTGTTAAATGATAGACCTTATGTCACAAGCAAGATTAGCTAGAGAGTTGTTACTCAACGGAATGACATAATTAGATTAAAAAGAGTCGGGGGTGCATTTCATGTGACCCGACCCCAATTTCGGGCAAGAGTAAACAAAGCATGTTAAGAACCACAGGCGCATTTCATGTGATGGGGTTCGTAGCAAGTTTTAAGTAATTTGGAATCAACTCTTAAGTAAGATACGGTGAGATGTAGTTCGCTTTAGGTTTGAATCAAAGGTACGCCTCGCCCAATAGTTACACTAATCACATAGCCGTCGTAAATGTACATATAAATACTTAGGTTTCGAGATGCGTCGTTTCTTAACGAATATCACGCCTTTCTCGACAGTGTAAATAAGTAGTCGATCCGGGCGCATATTTTAGTTTTACCTTTTTGAATACGGGTGTGCATTTCATGTGACCCAAATCCAAACCCCGAATGTTGAATAAGAATAGGTTGAGGATCCGGGTGCATTTCATGTGACGTGATTCGAAAGCATATTTTTAAGCAACTTTCTCTTTCGTAAATCACAACCAATAATAAAAGCGGTAAAGGGATATTAACTTGCACTAAGTACATAATTGTAAAAAGCAGATAGATAAGCCAAACACGACAGTTGAGCGACCGTGCTAGAACCACGGAATTCGGGAATGCCTAATACCTTCTCCCGGGTTAATAGAATTCCTTATCCGGATTTCTGGTTCGCGGACTGTTAAATAGAGTCATTCTTTTCCTCGATTCGGGATTTAACCGGTGACTTGGGACACCATAAATCTCCCAAGTGGCGACTCTGAAATAATTAAAATAATCCCGTCTCGATTGTCCTTTAATTGGAAAAACTCTTTGCATCCTTGCGGGTGCGTAAAAAGAGGTGTGACAGCTCTGGCGACTCTGCTGGGGATTTCTTTAGAATTCGAGCTCGGAATAACTGTTGTGTTTGGCATATTTTATTATCTGATTTTTTTACATGTTGGCATCAATGTGCAAAATGTTGTTTTTACTGCTTTGATATTGTGTGAACTGTACATATAAATTGTGCCGGAACCAATCTCCTTTCTGAGTCTTCTAAATCATAAAGAAGGGTGCACTTCGTGTGACTTCTTTTCTGTATAGTGTCTAATTCCCATTTTTAGAACGAGGTTTGGATAAGTTGCAAAACCGGTGAAGCTTCCGTATTCCCGGGTTGCTGCCTCCTCCTCGGCTCGAGCTGTCCGCTCGGGTAAGCCAAGTCTAGAACAGATAAACCTAGGTTTTTAAACATAGAATAACAAAGCTTCATGCCGGATCCCTAGTAGGAAACGTTTATTTGCATCATGTCGCATTTTGGCTTAGGGGACTCAACACAGGGGTTGGGTCCGTCTAGGACAGGTGACCTGAAATGAACAGACTATCCTGCTGCATCCTGTTTGTCTTGCGCATTTATCCGTTATAAACTTGCATGCTGACCGGCTTTAGAGATTTAAAAAAAAAAAAAAAAAAAAAAAAATGAAAAAGAAAAAGAAAAAATGTATGTGTTTTGCTCCCAAGATAGAAATAGCTTATTTGTTTTCCTTTAGTAAAGTGAATAAATAAATAATGCCGTTTGTTCCGTCAAAACCGAACTACGGGGGTTTGATTCTCATCGGATGTGAGATACGTAGGCAACCTCCATCGGGTCCAACTTCACCTTTTGAAAAATTAACTTTTGTACTAAATAAGTCGGTGACGCTGTTTTTAAAAATAGCCGAATGTTCCCGAAAGGGACGCCGGAAGGCTAATTTCGTATAAACGGCCACCTTTGGGTCAATTTTGATTTCGATCAATTTACCCCACGGCCTTGAAAGCCTTCGTCCCCGAGACGTTGAGAGGCCGTGATTGAAAACTAATTTTTTATTTTTTAGCAAAACAAAGTTGTTTTCTTATTTAAATCACCTTAATAAATGTGCAGGATGAGCACGAATCAGAATAAATCATTTTCAATCTTTAGTGAGGTCCCTCAGCAACTCCGTGTATGGTGGAACGATTTGGAAGACAGTAACAAAAAGGTTGTAGGGAGAATTTTGGGAGGTTTGGTTGATCTGCTGAATATTGAGCCAAGGGAAGACATCATCAAGGCACTGGTATCTTTCTGGGATCCGACCCGCAATGTGTTCCGTTTTGTTGACTTTGAATTGACGCCCACATTAGAGGAAATTGCGGGCTATGCAGGACTTAATGGGAAATTAAGAGGGCAATACCTGCTCTCACCAAGACCGGTATCTCCACATGGGTTTCTGGATTTGCTGAGCATTAGTCGAAAGGTGAAAAATGATGATCTGTTGAAAGGGTATTGCGATCTTCAATTCTTATATCAACGGTACGGCACTCCTCGGGGTTTTGAAGAGTCAAACCTCGGACTGACTCACGCAGGGAATAGAACCAAGTGGGAGGCCAGACGAATTCTAGCATTCCTAACGACATTCTTGGGGGTTGTGATTTGTCCGCGTGAAGATAAGAAAATAGAGATAAGTCTGGTAGGAATAGCCGATGTTGCAATCAAAAAGGCTACCAGCACGGTGGTCCCTTTGGTTTTGTCCGAAATCTATCGAGCCTTGACTGTATGCCGAGAAGGGGCAATTTCTTCCAAGGTTGCAATCTGTTACTTCAACTATGGACGCAAGAACACCTCCATCACCGAACACAATACATGAACCATGGGTTAACCGGGAAAAACTGTATCAGGGGTTTCAAAGAACGGATGATGGGTGCTGTATTCCCTGAAGGCGTCGAGGCATGGCTTGCACGACTGAGCTCAATAGAAGCCGATCGGATTGAATGGGCATTCGGGTGGTTACCCGATACTGAAGTAATATATATGGCAGCCGAGGAGTGTTATATCCTTCTGATGGGGATCCGCGGTGTTCAACCATATGTCCCTCACCGTGTATTACGTCAACTAGGGAGGTTTCAGGTTATTCCTACCGACCAAGACCTAAGGAAGTACGCCATTGAGTTGAGCCCGGGAGTTGTCTTCCCCGAAGAGAAGGTTAGAAGGCTGTGGCACGAATGTCGGTTCCTTGAGCCTAAAACCATGGTCCGGGAACTAGCTAAGGGAGAGGTGGACCCAAAGTACAACGTGTGGTTCGGGAAAAGATTTCGGATTCGTCGGAAATGTTCTAAAAGAGCCCATGTCCAACAGTTCACGGAAGATTCACAGGAACAATGGATTGGTTAGCAAAGGAGGAGGGATACAGGACGAAGATTGGCAGGATAGAACAGCAGGTCCGGGACCTCCAATTCGAGAAGAACATGCAAGCTGCCACCGACGAAGGAGATAAAAAGAAGTTGGCACAGGAAAATGACTTCTTGAGAGCTCAAATCCAGCAAATGAAAAGAGATGCTGACAGACAGTCGAGGAGTCGGGCCGACGAAAAATTGATAAGGGGTTTGAGAAGCCAAGCCACCGACATCCAAAGAGAATTGGACGAGTCAAAAGCCCAAATAACGAGGATCCGTGCCAGAGCTGGAAAAAGGAGGCACATCAACATGCACTTCACCTAAAGCGGGTGGAAGAAGATTACACCGATATCATCACTAGCCTGAGGGAAGCAAATGTTGTCCTTAGGGAGCGGGTTTTCAAGCAAGCCCAAGATGCCAGAGCAGACCTCGACCGCTGCCACAATTTGATGGCCCGACTGCAAGGACAAGTGGATAGGCTCCTAGATCAAGTCACCAACAATGCTCGAAGATTGGGGGCGAAAAACCAGCAAATAGAGCGGCTACTCGGAGAAAGGGACATGATCAAGGATAGAATTGGAGAAATCGGGCACTATGTCACCATGAAGTGCCTAGCTTGTGAACGAATGCCCCGCGCCGACCTCTTCGCTTCAATTATGGGTTATGTTCATCGGATCATGGAAGAGTTGAGGGAACTACACAAGGACCTCACACCAAGGTCCGCGGCAAGGCCGAATGATGCCTCGCGGGCCCCCAGGGATTTTAGGGCAGTAGATTTTTGATTGAAAATGTATTTTGAAATGTTGAGTCAAGCCAGTTGGCAGTTCTATCTTTACTTTCCTCAGTCAAGCATTTTCTTTTGTCTTGTTGTTGTAAGACGTGTTTTGTAACTACACGGTTTTATTGGATATAAAATGTTACTGAATTTTGCCACAATCTTGTTGCCAGAACTACGCTCGGTCTGATTCACGCGGGGTCGTGATACGTAGGCAATCCACATAAGATTCGACCACCACTAAAAAGAAAGAAAAAGAATCCAAAGGCTGAATAACAATAAGGCTTACAAAGATAGTCGAAAAAGAAAAAAAAAAAGAAAAGAAAAAGAAAAAGAAAAAGGGCCGGAATGACGCATGTTAAAGAGTACACGTAGAAAGGGTTATTTGGTTAGGTGCATTGCATCCAACGTGCTATAACATATCTGTCAAACTCGGTGAACTAACAAGTTTGTTGCGTATTCCAGAAAGTTTAGCAGTTGGTTTGACAGAATATCCTGGCCAGCCATCACTACCGTACTAGATCCAAAGGACCAGTTACAGTAAGCATGTCGAGTTCCGGCAAGAGTCTTGAGGAAGAAAAATCCGAGCTACAAATCATGAAAGAAGAGGTAGACCGGTTAAAACAACGGATAACAGAGATGCACCTGGCCTGGGCCAGGGAACAGTCTTCACCAAACCGCCCTACTCTCGCCTCAGCTCCGGAACATCCGCCCATCGATCCTTCAACAAGCGCCCCAAGCTATCCATACTTTCAGGGGGAAAATCCATATGCCACCCACATTCCACCAGCCAAACCAAATCCTCCTCCAGTCACCCCCGTTTTTGTAGCACCTCCACCTGCTCCTCTGCAAAGGCCGGCCAGCGAGCCATATGTTCAGATCCATGACAACTCTTACTATCCTCCAGAGCCTACCTTCAGGGCTCCTGAACCACAATCACATACACCTCATTGGGATAATCCGGCAGAACCGGAAAAACACTTCCAAAGTTCGGAACACGAGGAAGTTGTCAGAAAAGTCAAAAGCCTGGAGCAGTCCTTCAGGAACATGCACGGTTTAGGCAACCAGGTCAGCGTCGCCTATAAGGATCTGTGTCCATTTCCGGACGTCCAGTTGCCAGCAGGGTTTAAAATGCCCAAATTCGACCTATACGAGGGGCATGGTGACCCGATGGCCCACCTGCGAGGGTTTTGCAGTAAAATGAGAGGGGCCGGAGGACGGGACGAGCTTCTGATAGCCTACTTCGGCCAGAGTCTGGGAGGATCGGCGTTGGAGTGGTACACTAGACAGGATCCCAGTAGATGGTTTACGTGGGATGATTTGGCTCAAGCTTTTATCGGCCAGTTCCAGTACAATCTTGAGATAATCCCCGACCGCCTATCATTGCTAAAATTAGAGAAGAAGCTTGCTGAAAGCTTCAGGGAATTTGGTTTCCGATGGAGGGAACAGGCGGCCAGGGTAGATCCGCCGATGAGAGAGAGCGAGATGGTGGACTACTTCTTGCAGACATTAGAGCCCACCTACTTCGGACATCTGGTAACGTCCGTAGGCAAATCATTCACTGAGGTGATAAAAATGGGGGGTATGATCGAGGAGGGTTTGAAGGCCAACAAGATCATGAGTTACTCAGCACTGAAAGCCACCACTCAGGCTATCCAAAGTGGTACCGGAGGAGTACTGGGGAAAAAGAGGAGAGAGGAAGTTGCGGCCGTCGAGTCCGGGGCATGGTTCAGGAAATAGAGGCCCCGCACCCCAATATAGCCCACCCCAACCTCACCACCAAAATTACTCCCACAACCCATATAGCCACCCGCAACATTACTATCCCGCACCTGATCCCCATTTTACTGTCCACCATGCACAGTCCTATTCTGCACCTCCCGTTCATGCACCGTGGCGTGCACCAAACCCCCAGAACAATCATCCACCCCCAAGAGCTTACAGAAACCCCTCGGGCGCGAGTTTCCGTCCGAACCAGGCATTCAGGGGCGACAGGGCGCCGAGGCCAAAGACTTTCACTCCCTTAGGAGAGTCTTACACCAGTCTGTTCCACCGGTTAAAGCAGGTAGGGTTGCTGAATCCGGTTGAAGCTAAGTTGCCAAACCCTCTTCCGAAGAACCTGGACCATTCAGTGAATTGTGCCTACTGCTCGGGATGTCCGGGACATGATACAGAAAAGTGTTGGAGGCTGAAGACGGCCATCCAGGAGCTCATTGACACCCGCAGGATCGAGGTCCAGACTCCAACAGAGCCTAACATCAACCAAAACCCGCTTCCAACTCACCATGAGACCAATATGATCGAGTTGGTACGGGCGGAGGAAGGAAAGGAGAAAGCCTTTCAGACTGTAATGATGATCAAATCTAGCGGGGCAGGAACGAGAAAAGGGCCAAGCCTTGATGAGTCGCCCAGTTGCAAGAAGGACATACCAGGAGAGTCGGAAGCAGGAAAGGAAAGTGTGAACGAAGTACCGGTGAAGCCGGCCAAGATAGTTGTACCGGGGGCAGCAATCAAGCCCATTTTGACAGTAGCAGGCGTTCGAATGGATCCCTTCATCATCCAGCCGGCAACACAGTTGCCAGTAACTGATAACCGGGCTATCCCATGGAATTACGCTCGGATTACAACGACCTACAGAGGAAAGGAGGTGAAAGAGGAAGTCTGTGAAGCCCAAGGGTTGACCCGCTCGGGGAGATGTTTTGCCCCTGCGGAATTGAGGAAGACCACTCCGGCAGTATTGAAAAAGCCGGTCACTGATGAAGAGGCAGAAGAATTCTTGAAAAAGATGAAGCCGCATGACTACTCTGTCTTAGAGCAGTTAAGGAAGACTCCGGCGCAAATATCATTGCTGTCCTTGCTGATACATTCTGAAGAACATCGGCAAGCATTGATGAAAGTCCTGAATGAGGCACATGTACCGGATAAAATCTCGGTGAGCCATTTGGAGAAGATCACCAATAGGATCTTCGAAGCAAATCGGATCACCTTCACCGATGACGAGTTGCCTGAGGAAGGCACTGAGCACAACAGGGCTTTATATCTTACGGTGAAGTGTGAAGAGGCGGTGGTTACCAAAGTCTTGGTCGATAATGGGTCCGGTGCTAACATTTGTCCTCTCTCTACACTGGGCAAATTAAAAGTAGACATCGGCAGGGTACGCGAGAACAGGGTATGTGTTCGAGGGTTCGACGGAGGAGGCAAAGCGTCGGTAGGTGACATAGTGCTAGTCTTGACAATCGGGCCAGTGGAGTTCACCATGGAATTCCAGGTGCTGGACATGGTGGTGTCATATAACCTCCTAATAGGGCGACCATGGATTCATGCCGCAAGAGCAGTTCCATCCAGCTTACACCAGCTCGTCAAGTTTGAATGGGACCAGCAGGAGATCGTCGTCCATGGAGAGAACGATCCACCATCAGGCACCATCATTCCCTTTGTTGAAACAGAAGAAGATGTTGGGCCATGGGTGTATCAGGTCTGCGATGTGGTGTCCGCCCACCGAGTTCCGGAAGGGGAATGCATTCCCGGCGACAGAACAATTACTGCGGATGTCATGGTGGCGCATGAAATGTTGAGACATGGTTTCGTACCCGGCAAAGGTCTAGGTGCATCTCTGCAAGGAATCATACAACCGGTATCGGTGGTCGAGAACTTGGGAACCTTCGGCTTGGGATTCCAGCCAACCTCAGAGGACATCCGGCGAGCAAAGAGGAGCAAGCAGAAAACATGGGTGCTCCCAAAGCCTGTTCCACGCCTTTCCCAATCTTTTGTCAGGTCCGGAGCAAGAGGACATCCAGCGCCAAAGATTCCCGGTCCTACGGTCGGGCCAGACGAAGAGTTCTTCAGGAAGTTCGAAAACCTATTCACAGATGTATGTATGCTCGAAGATGGTGAAGGGTCCAGTCATGCCGAGATACAATTTGTGGGACCAAAGGCAAAACTGAATAACTGGAAGGCTACTCCTCTCCCTGTCCGGAAGGAGTCTTGGTAGTTTGTCTTGGATTGTTTTTCTTTCGAAATTTTGTATTGGAGGCTTGTCCCCGGAGTAAAATCCTTTGTTTTTTCATTTTTGACTTAAGTTTGCAGTTTGTTGTCCCTTTGTACAACTCCCATTAATGAAATGTGGTTCCTTCGCGTCTAATTTTGTTTATCTTTTCTTTCTTTTTACTTTTCTGAACAGCCTTCTTGCAACTGATCTTAATGATATGGCGTGCTTAAAGATTAATCAACCCAGTCTAGAAAGTCAATCGGGTTTGGAAATAATAACACATGAAATAAGAAGTGACGAGAGTGAGTCAGAGTACGGCGATGATGAAGCCGTAGAAGAAATCGGGGAAGAATTAAGTCACTTCGAGGAAAAACCCAAACCGAATTTAAATGATACTGAGGCCGTTAATCTAGGGAATGCTGATGACGTCAAAGAAACCCGGATAAGTGTCCATATTGAACCCAATCCGAGAGAAGAATTGATCAAAACACTCATGGAGTTTAAAGATATTTTCGCATGGTCGTACGACGACATGCCAGGACTCAGCACTGATCTAGTGGTTCATAGATTACCCACCGATCCGGCATATCCTCCCGTCAAGCAAAAGCTGCGGAAATTCAAGACGGAGATGAGTGTGAAGATTAAGGAGGAGGTAACCAAACAGTTGCAGGCGAAAGTCATTCGTGTCACCCGATACCCCGAATGGTTGGCTAACGTAGTACCGGTGCCAAAGAAAGACGGAAAGATCAGGGTATGCGTGGACTATCGCAATCTCAACAAGGCAAGTCCTAAGGATAATTTCCCACTTCCCAATATCCATATCCTGATTGATAATTGCGCCGGACGCGAAATTGGATCCTTTGTGGACTGTTATGCGGGATATCATCAGATTTTGATGGATGAAGAGGACGAAGAAAAGACGGCTTTTATCACACCGTGGGGGACTTATTGCTACCGAGTGATGCCGTTTGGTTTGAAGAATGCAGGGGCAACCTATATGAGGGCGATGACTACGGTGTTCCATGATATGATACACAAGGAAATTGAGGTGTACGTGGATGATGTGATCATAAAGTCTAGGCGTCAAGCAGACCATGTTGCCGACCTCAGGAAGTTCTTTCAAAGACTTCGAAGGTACGACATCAAGCTTAATCCGGCCAAATGTGCATTCGGAGTTCCATCAGGAAAGTTGCTAGGATTCATCGTCAGCCGACGGGGCATTGAGTTGGACCCCTCCAAAATCAAGTCCATTCGGGAGTTACCCCCGCCGAAGAATAAAACAGAGGTAATGAGTCTGTTGGGAAGGTTGAATTACATCAGTAGGTTTATTGCCCAACTCACGGCAACTTGTGAACCCATATTCCGTCTATTGAAAAAAGACGCGGCGATAGAATGGACGGCAGAATGTCAGGAAGCGTTTGACCGGATCAAAGGATATCTGTCAAATCCACCCGTACTAGTTCCGCCTGAGCCAGGTAGACCCCTGATTCTTTATCTGACGGTCTTGGAGAATTCGTTTGGCTGCGTACTGGGGCAGCATGATCTTACTGGCAGGAAGGAACGGGCCATTTACTACCTCGGTAAGAAGTTCACAGTCCACGAGGTCAAGTACACTCATCTAGAAAAGACATGTTGCGCCCTGACTTGGGTAGCCCAAAAGCTGAAACACTACTTGTCTTCTTACACCACTTACCTCATTTCGCGTTTGGATCCGTTGAAATATATTTTCCAGAAACCTATGCCTACGGGGAGGTTAGCAAAATGGCAAATATTACTTACGGAGTTCGACATCATATACGTGACAAGGACGGCTATGAAAGCTCAAGCCCTGGCCGATCACTTAGCTGAAAATCCCGTTGATGACGAATACGAACCTTTGAGGACGTATTTTCCAGATGAGGAAGTATTGCAGATTGAGGGGTTAGAACCAACCAAGGATCCAGGATGGAAGCTCTTCTTCGATGGAGCGGCAAACGCAAAAGGAGTCGGAGTAGGGGCTGTGCTCATATCCGAAACAGGGCATCATTATCCTGTTACTGCTCAACTGCGTTTTCATTGCACCAACAATATGGCTGAGTACGAGGCATGTATCTTGGGGTTGCGATTAGCGGTGGACATGGATGTACAGGACGTCTTGGTCTTGGGGGACTCGGACCTTCTGGTACATCAGATTCAGGGAGAATGGGAAACCAGAGATTTAAAGCTTATCCCATATCGTCAGTGTTTGCATGATTTGACCAAACGCTTTCGATCGGTAGAATTCAGGCACATCCCAAGGATGCATAATGAGGTTGCCGACGCGTTGGCTACCTTAGCGTTGATGCTACATCACCCAGACAAGGTCCGTGTCGATCCGTTACATATCCAGATCCGGGATCAACATGCTTATTGTAATGTGATAGAGGAAGAGGTGGATGGTGAGCCGTGGTTTCATGATGTCAAGGAATACCTCAGGTTAGGAGTATACCCGGAGCAAGCAACCGGAGATCAAAAGCGAGCTATTCGGCGGTTGGCGAACGGATTTTTCCTTAGTGGAGGGGTGCTGTACAAAAGAACCCCAGATTTGGGATTGTTGAGATGTATAGATGCAAGTCAAGCCACAACAGTGATGACGGATATACACTCGGGAGTTTGCGGACCACACATGAGCGGATACGTATTGGCAAAGAAGATTCTTCGAGCAGGATATTATTGGCTCACTATGGAGCGGGATTGTATAAGTTTCGTGCGAAGATGCCATCGGTGTCAGATACACGGAGATTTGATTCATTCTCCGCCGACTGAATTGCATACAATGTCCGCACCATGGCCGTTTGTCGCATGGGGTATGGATGTTATTGGACCTATTGAGCCCGCGGCTTCCAATGGTCACAGGTTCATTCTGGTAACGATTGATTATTTTACCAAGTGGGTAGAGGCCAAAACATTCAAATCAGTGACCAAGAAGGCGGTAGTGGACTTTGTACACTCCCACATCATCTGCAGGTTTGGAATTCCCAAGATGATCATTACAGATAACGGTGCAAATCTTAACAGTGGATTGATGAAAGAGGTATGTCAACAGTTCAAGATTACACACCGAAATTCCACACCGTATCGCCCAAAAGCAAACGGTGCGGTCGAGGCAACAAACAAGAACATAAAGAAGATATTGAGGAAAATGATAGAAGGGTCTAGGCAGTGGCATGAAAAGTTACCATTTGCGTTGTTGGGTTATCGCACTACCGTCCGGACTTCGGTAGGTGCAACTCCTTACTTGTTGGTATACGGGACTGAAGCAGTAATACCCGCAGAAGTTGAGATTCCATCCCTCCGAATCGTCGCTGAAGCCGAGATTGATGACGACGAGTGGGTCAAAACCCGATTAGAGCAATTGAGCTTGATTGATGAAAAGAGATTGACAGCAGTATGTCACGGCCGATTGTATCAAAGGAGAATGGCAAGAGCATATAACAAGAAGGTACGTCCCGGGAGATTTGAAGTGGGACAGCATGTGCTGAAGAGAGTTCTACCCCATCAGGCCGAAGCGAAAGGCAAGTTCGCTCCAAATTGGCAGGGACCTTTTGTGGTGACTAGAGTATTATCCAACGGCGCTCTATGTCTGACTGATGTCGAGGGAAGATGCACCGATATGGCTATCAATTCTGATGCGGTTAAGAGATATTATGTGTAATTCTTTAATGCATTTGTCAACGTTTGGTTTCGTTTGTGTGTATTTGGCATTTTTCGGAGAATGAAATGACAGAGGCAATTTTTCTACTACCCAAACACTTTAACCTTTGTTTCCCCATTTGAGCTTTAATTATTCTTTCATATACCCTCTTTCGGAATCATCAAGGAAGATGCGTAACAGAATAGAAAAGAAACAAAGAAGTAATACAAGAAAAAGTGAACTACGTTCGACCTGATTCCTCAAGAAGGATACGTAGGCGCCACACGGCTCGGTCATAATAAAATAAAAATCAAAAAAAATCCCCCAAGCAACAAAACTGGGGCAGAAGTCATTGTTTCGTTGGAAAGACAGTGTGGATTCCGAAAGTTGTAATAAGCTAACCGTTGAGGCTAAACCCCTTTCTTCAGCCTCACGCGAAGAAACCATATCAAGAACCAGAAAGACCTCTCGATCAGCATTTGAGAAGTGCCAAGGCATGTGAATGAAAGCCAAAAGTGACATCCCGACCCTCGATTGAATTCAGGATGCACAAGCCGAAAGGGGATAACGCTCTAGAGGGAATCTCAAGGGGGATACCCCGTCGCAAGGAAAGAAAGCATAAATGAGAGAGTCTTAACGGTGAAAACCCTCGCGGGCACCTTAAGGCGAAGGAAGTTGAGAGAAGTAAATGAGAGAGTCTTAACGGTGAAAACCCTCGCGGGCACCTTAAGGCGAAGGAAGTTGAGAGAAGTAAATGAGAGAGTCTTAACGGTGAAAACCCTCGCGGGCACCTTAAGGCGAAGGAAGTTG
This sequence comes from Nicotiana noctiflora, assembly GCA_032618575.1. Classification (NCBI taxonomy): domain Eukaryota; kingdom Viridiplantae; phylum Streptophyta; class Magnoliopsida; order Solanales; family Solanaceae; genus Nicotiana; species Nicotiana noctiflora. The sequence continues at coordinate 401,828 of JASVEL010002075.1, read as the reverse complement.
AGAGAAGTAAAATGAGAGAGTCTTACGGTGAAAACCTTTATGGGCACCTTAAGGCGACGGGAGATAGAGAGAAATGAGAGAATCTCATCAGTGAAAACCCTTTGAAGGGCACGGTGAGGTGGCAGGATGAGATGGGGACAAGATGTCGGCATGAGACAAGTTTGGGACATCCGTTTACCCTTAGCAGGACGCGGTATCAGAAAGGGATTGACATGAATAGACTGGGTAGTTTAATCTCAAAGGCGCGGCATAACATTGGATCAGGCACACATTCAGATAAGTTTTCCTATTTTTGAGTTCAGAAAAGTTTTTCTCTTCTTTTGTCATTTGCGGTCGGTATTCTTTTCTTTTCTTTCATTTTTCGAAAATTGATTTTTCAAAGCTTACTACCAAGTCTCCCAAAGCAGTATATTGAAAGTGAATAGGCATTGGAACAAGGCAATGAGACGGAAGTCGTTACGATAGTGAGATTGGGATGACAGGCCGAGTGGAAGGTTCGCAAGAATTATGGAGTATGATGGACACATGTGGCATGTCCGAAAGATGATTTCACGCAACAGATCACCGGCTAAAAAGAGTCGGACCAAACCAAAGAGTGGAAAAAAAAAAGGAAAGATGAGAGGTCGTCCATGGAAAAAGCATCTTCCCAAGCAAGCGTCAACGTCGTCCTCAAAGTTCGAGAGAGGCCAAGCAGCGAAAGAGAATGGCCTCAACAAGAGTGGCACGACCACTCGCGGCATTTTGAAACTAACAATTTTTCTTTGATTTAAAGCAGGAAAAGAGGGTCCGATGGCAGAAAAGCATACCGTCCAGAAGATTATCACACTGGGGCAGAAAATTTTCTCCTGTTGCGAAAATTTTCTGGAAAGCAAGACTCAGAGGATAAGTGTAGAAAGAAACACAAGACGGGGTGATCTTTGAGCCGGGTATCATCCCCAGCAGTTATTGGAAAAAGAAAAAATGGCTTCGAGATTCCCCCAGCAGTATTACATCCTATAATTTGATCAAGGAAACAAAAGCGTGGGTCCCAGAAGAGGTAGGGGACGAAGGAAGAGAATGAGGGGTGAAGGAAACAAAGAATACTTCCTCAGCAGCATCACCCCCCAGCAGGCGAGTAAACAGTTCCAAAAATATCCCCAGCAGCCAGAAGAAAAGTAATACGACCGGGGAAAGAAATTCCAAGACAGGATAATCCAGAAGAGAAGGTGGTCCGAGAGGTAATGCAGGAACAAGGATATGGTACAAGAGGCGAAGGAAGGTAATCAAGATAGGATGAAATCAGTGAAGTTGTAGTTGAAGTCAGGGAGCCCGCCTGGAGAATGGAGTGGCGATTTAATTTTGAAGTAGTAGTTGAAGTCAGGGAGCCCGCCTGGAGAATGGAGTGGCGATTTAATTTTGAAGTTGTAGTTGAAGTCAGGGAGCCCGCCTGGAGAATGGAGTGGCGATTTAATGTTGAAGTTGTAGTTGAAGTCAGGGAGCCCGCCTGTGGAGAATGGAGTGGCGATTTAATTTTGAAGTTGTAGTTGAAGTCGGGGAGCCCGCCCGGAGAATGGAGTGGCGATTTAATTTTGAAGTAGTAGTTGAAGTCGGGGAGCCCGCCTGGAGAATGGAGTGGCGATTTAATTTTGAAGTAGTAGTTGAAGTCAGGGAGCCCGCCTGGAGAATGGAGTGGCGATTTAATTTTGAAGTTGTAGTTGAAGTCAGGGAGCCCGCCCGGAGAATGGAGTGGCGATTTAATTTTGAAGTTGCAATTGAAGTCAGGGAGCCCGCCCGGAGAATGGAGTGGCGATTTAATTTTGAAGTTGTAGTTGAAGTCAGGGAGCCCGCCTGGAGAATGGAGTGGCGATTTAATGTTGAAGTTGTAGTTGAAGTCGGGGAGCCCGCCTGGAGAATGGAGTGGCGATTTAATTTTGAAGTTGCAATTGAAGTCAGGGAGCCCGCCCGGAGAATGGAGTGGCGATTTAATTTTGAAGTTGTAATTGAAGTCAGGGAGCCCGCCTGGAGAATGGAGTGGCGATTTTATTTTGAAGTAGTAGTTGAAGTCAGGGTGCCCGCCTCGAGAATAGAGTGGCGATTTAACTTTGAAGTTGTAATTGAAGTCAGGGAGCCCGCCTGGAGAATGGAGTGGCGATCTGTTTTAGTTTGTTAGAGGAAAGCGGTAGAATGTAACCGAAATCTTCGGCATGAATCCAAGTTCGTAAGAAGAGACGAAGCATCAGAAGGAACGCCAAGTCAGACAAGATGGCAAGGAGCGCGACAAGATCAAGTTAAAAAGGATAGATAAGAACTTGTAGTACTGTAACTTAGTCTAGCTTCTTGTTTTTTGTTGCTTAGCGCGGTGTAACAAGGAAATCAGCTAAGCAGTGGTAACAGCAGTAACAGCGGCAACAGCAGTAACAGCGAGATCGCAACGGGCATGGTAGTCCCAGCTACCAGAACTTCCCGAACTACATTGACCTGATTCCCTTTTAGCCAGGGGATATGTAGGAGACCTTTGAAGCAAGGTTCGGTCAAAACTTTTCCAAAATGCTTCATACGGAGTGTTCGAATAGGCAAAAATCGCTTATATCCGCTCATTTATCTTTGCACGAAAACTCTGCGTGTTTACGCGCAAAGAGGGGCAGCTGTGAGCACGTGATTTTTGCCTTACTTGAGAAGTACTCCCGGAAAATTCAAAAATAAAAATAGTTTCGTGTTGGGTATGATTTTTGTGATTTTGTGTTATTTTATCTTTTGTGTGCACGTTTATTTATTTAAATTAAAAATACAAAAAAATATATGCTAAGTCTTGCATTTTTAGTGTTTGGTATCGAAGTCATGTGATTTACATTTTTTGGTGATATATAATTGCGTGGGATAATTGTATGCATATATATACATGCACATATATATGTGTAGTAATGAGATCCGGTCTGGGCCAAAACTTAGTCTAAAAGCCAGGCCCAAATGAATTGCTTCTGATCCGGCCCAAATATCCGTCCAGCTTCAGCCTATGTAACGCTTGATCTGGACCGTTGGATTTTATTATCCAACGGCCCAGATTAATCCGTTAATTCCAAAATTCATTCAGCCTAGGACTTAACCAAACGGCACCGTTTGGTTTAAGTGAGAAGATCCTGATCGTTGATCAAGTTTGATCCAACGATCAGGATTTAACTTCTCAAATCATATATAAGGCTCTTTCCATACCCCGCCCCCCCCAAGCCAGACCCCCCCTCTCCCTTCATCTCCCTCAGAAGCTCTCAAAGCCCGGTGTAACGCCGCCCTCCTCCGCCGTACTCCGCCTGCCGGAAATCGCCTCACGGCGGTTCCGGTAGGCCAATCAAACCCAAACCAACGCCAAACCTTCCCCTCACCTCCCCCATCACGAACCCGGCCTCCACTAACCTCGAATCATGCCGGAGCTCCTCGAATCTTCATTTGAAGATTCGAGTCAAACTCGAACCTATGCCAAATCACCCCAAATTCACACCACAGTAGTCTCCTCACACCTCCCCCACACCCCCAATGACATTGGTTTGCCTCGAATCTAACCAAAAATGCAAAAGCCCCAAATCCCACCCGCAAGAACCCTAAAATTGAAAATGACGAATTAGGCCAAATTAACCGGAATTTCGGGGTCTAATGGACTTTATTCGATGTGTTCTCGTGTGAGAACACTTCGATTAAGGTCTATTCGACCTCAAAGCAGACGAGCCAAGTTCGAACCTGGGTCATTTTTTGATTTCTGAGGTATTCGTTTCCCTTCTTCCATTCCATATACTTAATTCTTGTATCTTTGCATGTTTTACTCAGTTTGTTTATTTTTGCGAAGTTTTCGGAATTTTCTGTCCATCTCAACAGACCCTTTTATTTGGTCGGTTCATGTTATTGTTGTTGATTCAATTCGTTATTATGGTTATGATTACATTCTGTGTTTAATCTAGTTAAGGTCGTCGAATAGTGAATTCGATTTATTATTCCCATGATTATGCCATGAAGCGAACTCGTAGGTCGATTGTTTACTATCAGTTATATGTGTCGTAATCGATTAGACGAACGTCGTCGATTAGTGTATGAGTCTGCTGGGTAGAACAGTGTATCCGTAATGCTCGATATCAGGTCCCTCAGGAATCACTGCTCGATTAGCCACATTCCTTTGGTTTTGATAACTTTGAATTGGATTGTTTGAACTAAGTAGAGGCCATGTGATAGTCAGGCATGCCTGATTCAGCATGGTATTGATATAGTTTAATAAGATAGTTTTATAATGAAAAGGGATTTGTTAGTGGATGCAAGTGGAGGAGCACACTGTTTTGTTTGGAGAGTGGGAAGTCAGTGAATATCAGGGCCAAAAGAGTTATGTTTTAAGTCTGATAAGTGCTGTGTCAGCTGAAAATTCAGAACAAGTATGGGGGGAATTGATTTAAAAACTAAAGTACCCATGTGCTAAAGGGGGGGGCAGTAGGCTTGAATATGGAGAGGTTTCCAGGCTATAAAAGAAGCTGGGAGACATGGACATTGATGCATACAGACAGACCTTAGAGAGCACACTGAGAGAAACCTGGAGAGAAAAAGATAGAGTGTGATAAGCAAAAACACCTGGAGAGAACATAGACATACAGTAGAGATTTTCAGAATACCTGGAAAGAAAGTAGGAGCAGGGGTTCATTTCCTTATACACATAAAAGATACAGAAAAGAAAACTACTGTTCCATTGGCCTGGGTCACTGTTTCGATTGATTTGCTTCAGTGATTGAGTGTTTGGCCAGTGTTGTGGTGGTGTTTGTATCTGTGTGGTTGCTGGCTGGTGTGTAGTTGTTGCTGCCTGGGTTGTTGTTGTTGCAGACATTGTTGTTGTTGTCGTGTCTTCATTGCTGGCTGGTGTGTTTGTTTGTTGCTGCCTGGTTTGATTTGGTGCTGTTTGTTCTATTGTTGGTGGCTTGGTTGGTCGTTTGTATTGCTGGCTGGGTTGTAGTTGTTGCTGCCTGAGTTGATTATTGTTGCTGGTTGAGTGTATGCTGCTGCTGTTGTTGGTGTTCATTTGCTATTGTTGGATGTTTTTTTGTTGCTGTTGGGTCTGTCTATTGCTACTTGGTTGTAACTGGTCTATTGTGTGTTGTTGTTGATCGACCACTGTTTTGCCTCTTGTGGTCCGCTCTTGGGAATCTGGTTTGGCTATCACTGTTCCATTGATTTGGATATTGTTTGTTGCTGCCTGGTTGTTGATTGCTGCTTGGTTCAAGTCTTAGTCACTGATTCAGTGATTGATAAAGTTCGATTACTGTTGGTTGTTGGTTTGTAGCTGGTTCACTGGTTGTTGTTGCTATTGGTTTACTGTTGGTTGTTATTGGTCTTTGATTGTTGCTGCACCTGTTACTGTTTCTTGTTGCTGTTGCTGCATTGCCATTGCTCACTCTTCCTTGTTCTTCCGCATTCCAGGTACACACCTCTTTTATTGTAGTTCCTTGGTTCGACAAGAATGAAGTTTGAAGCTTATGCATAAAGTCTATTGAAACATGTAGTCGCCTTATGTTCAATTACATTCTGTTATTCTCCAATTAAGCTTGTATGGTTAGTCTTGGTTATGGAAAAGCGTAGCTAGGCCAAAGATACATTGTCGTTAGATAAGCATGTAAACCCGAATTAGTCTTCGTATCTCTATTCAATCTTCCCTACTCATGTGTGTAATCTCCAAACCTGTTAAATGATAGACCTTATGTCACAAGCAAGATTAGCTAGAGAGTTGTTACTCAACGGAATGACATAATTAGATTAAAAAGAGTCGGGGGTGCATTTCATGTGACCCGACCCCAATTTCGGGCAAGAGTAAACAAAGCATGTTAAGAACCACAGGCGCATTTCATGTGATGGGGTTCGTAGCAAGTTTTAAGTAATTTGGAATCAACTCTTAAGTAAGATACGGTGAGATGTAGTTCGCTTTAGGTTTGAATCAAAGGTACGCCTCGCCCAATAGTTACACTAATCACATAGCCGTCGTAAATGTACATATAAATACTTAGGTTTCGAGATGCGTCGTTTCTTAACGAATATCACGCCTTTCTCGACAGTGTAAATAAGTAGTCGATCCGGGCGCATATTTTAGTTTTACCTTTTTGAATACGGGTGTGCATTTCATGTGACCCAAATCCAAACCCCGAATGTTGAATAAGAATAGGTTGAGGATCCGGGTGCATTTCATGTGACGTGATTCGAAAGCATATTTTTAAGCAACTTTCTCTTTCGTAAATCACAACCAATAATAAAAGCGGTAAAGGGATATTAACTTGCACTAAGTACATAATTGTAAAAAGCAGATAGATAAGCCAAACACGACCGTTGAGCGACCGTGCTAGAACCACGGAATTCGGGAATGCCTAATACCTTCTCCCGGGTTAATAGAATTCCTTATCCGGATTTCCGGTTCGCGGACTGTTAAATAGAGTCATTCTTTTCCTCGATTCGGGATTTAACCGGTGACTTGGGACACCATAAATCTCCCAAGTGGCGACTCTGAAATAATTAAAATAATCCCGTCTCGATTGTCCTTTAATTGGAAAAACTCTTTGCATCCTTGCGGGTGCGTAAAAAAGAGGTGTGACAATCATGCGAGAAACTTTGTATGATGTTTTTAGACCTGTGCCCATGTTTGGTTTGGAGCTCCGAGTGCTCGGGTGAGTTTTGGATAGGCTACAGAGTAAAATTGGACTAAGGCATTGTTGGTATCTACAATTTCTTGGCATTTGCCTCGGATATCGCAAATGCGACATTAGAGTTCGCATTTGCGAGCATGACAGCTTCGCGTTTGCGAACTACTCATCGCAAATGCGAAGAGTAGCTGGGCCAGGAAGTCCTCGCAATTGCGAGAAAATATTTGCATTTGTGAAGTGTGTCTGGGGAGGGCATGATCGCAAATGTGATCGTTTCTGTCGCAATTGTGAAGTAGTATGTTCGTATTTTCGAACAAACCTTTGCATTTGCAATTGTGAAGGAATTCTCATGGTAAAAGAGACTTAGACGGGATTTTTATCCCATTCTTCAAAATTTTCAAAACCTAAAACACAAGGGGCAAATTTCAAAACACCATTTCTTCCCCCAAATCATAGTAAGTGATTCTTAACTAGTTTCTTTCAATCTTTACCTTTATTTTACAAGATTTCAACCTATAATCTAAGATATTTATGGTGAAATTGGAATTTTTGGGTAAAAACTAGTGTCACACCTCCCTTTTTACTACCCCACAACACTTAAAAGCGTATAAATACACTTGTAGGGTATACCCCGACGCCCAATTACCCGAAACGGATAAAATAACGTAAGGGAAGGAGTTTTTCCAATTTAAGGACAATCGGTTCGGAATTTTATTAGAGATTAATCAGGAGTCGCCACTTGGGAATGACAATGGTGTCCCAAGTCACCGGTTAATCCCGAATCCGAGGAATTTTGACTCTTATAAATGTATGCGAAGCAGAGATCCGGATAAGGAACTCTGTTAACCCGGGAGAAGGTGTTAGGCACTCCCGGATTCCGTGGTTTTAGCACGGTCGCTCCACTGTCGTTCTTGACTTCTATTTGACTCAATTATAAGTTTTAACAACATAATGTGCTTTTACGTTAAATATTATTTTTAGGAATTTGCGACATTGCGGAAACACGCCTCGAGTCATACCGCAACCAGTACGCCTATGACCTTTGGTGTATTTCGGCTTTGCCGAGATTGGGATTTGAGTCGCACCAAGTGCACACTCGTTCATAGGAAGGTATATTAAAATCGTGCCTTAAGATAGTCTATATCGGCTTTTATCTTTGGGAGAGGCTATGGAATTCGCTATTAGCCTCTCCGATTCTACTGTGTTATCTTATTACTAAATGGGGGCCCCGGTGTTATTCGGGCGAGGCTCGTCCCAATTTAATTTATTAAGTCTCTACCTTAAGAGGTGTATACTATATTTTTTCTATTTGTGTTCTTCCCTTAATCGTTATTATTAATTCTAAGCATTCCAGGCCCATCGAATTGTTTATTGGGGCCTGGATTTCTTCCTTACTTAAATATTTCCGCAATGGGCCAGCCCGGGTCTTGAAACCCAAACTGTCTTCAAGTCTTCATTTGATGGATCATTCAGTTTCGTATGACTATTCAGGCCCACGTTACACATAAGGCCCAAACCAAATTGCAATAACAAAAGATATAACATAGAATTCATAATGGAACAAGTACTGAGACGAAATCGAACCAATTTTATTTATTACCAAAGAAATCAGTATACAAAGAAAGCTTAAACAATGCTATCACTATATACTCATAGATAGAAATCCAGATTGATTATTTGCTAAAAGGAACATTCTGGGACATCGTCCTCTTTGCCTAAGGGATTAAGTTAACAGAAGATGATTCCATTAATTAATTAAAATGTCAAAAGAGAACAGACGATTAGGAGCAGATGCTAATTATATTGCTAATCTTATTGTGAGCTATACCCTTCATCACCAATCCATTCATCCTAATGGAATTACTTCTCATTCAGATTCGAACTTTGAGACTAGTTAAGGGAACAGGTTAGCTAGGTGAATTTATTATTTTAAAGCATGCAAGTGAATTGATCGAATCTGATTCCAACGTGATTCCTATTTAACTAAATGATGAGTGATCTACGCCTATACTACCATTACACTACTGATTTCCTCATGAATTTCATTACCAGATTGTTAATCTTGCAGGTATTATTAATTAACTTATATTTTAGAGCCTTTACCTAATTAATACTATGTGATATGCTATCTACATGATACTACTACTATGCTACTGCTACTAACTATTACATCTCTTGTGTTTCTGTTTTCAGCTACTACATACTACTACAATTAAGCTACTAATTCAATAATACAAAATGACAGAATAAATTAAAGCAAGAACTTCATTTCCATGTTTCAGCAATTACATCTTCAATGGAACAGGGTATGTACCTGATTCAGCAAAAGGAACCAATGAGTTCTAGGGGGACTAAGCAGATAAGTAACAGCAAGACTCGAACAATGAATGCAACAGTAGAGTGAAGATCCAAATGCGTAGAACAACACAGCAACACAGCAACAGCAAACGAGCAGTAATCCAAAGCAGATAACCCAGAGAAATTCGATAGAAAACCGAAAAATCCTACTGTTGTATTGCTAATTCTAATCTCCCAAAGTTTTGTATAAAAACAGCCTAGATATATTTTCAGATTGCTTCAGCTTCGAACCACCCCCATTCAGCCCCTTTTTAAGAGATATTTATAGTTATTTTTAGGGCTGAAGACTTGGGGAGGAAGTATGGGATTAATCCCACTTCTCCCCCTCCTAAATTTATCAAACTTACACTTTAACCCCAAATTCAGTTATCAAAACCCTTCCAGCATGTGCTGGAAGGTTCTAAAGATTCCCTTTTATGGGTTTTTACTAGTATGACCCTAGGGGTTTGAGATTTTTACAGATTTCCCATTTTTAGGAGACCATTATACCCTTAAATCTCTGCAAAATTGCAGAAATCAGGGGTATGAATGACTCCATTACCCTTTTAAGTTCTAAACTATTACTGTTCTACCTTTTTAATTCCCAATTGTGCCCTTAAGGGCACTGCTGATTTACTAGCCTACCTAGGTCAGATTTCAGCTTCTTTTGAACCTATTTAACTAATAGCCAGCCCTGGCATTAGTATTTAAGGGCTGGCCACTTCTATTTTAAGAAACTATTTCAATTTTAGCCACTTTTAATCTAATTCCAATCAATTAAGACCAAATTATTCCAAATTATAGCTAATTGCAGGCATAGCCTGCTTTGTTATTATGTTTACCTATTTAAGAACTAGCCAGTCTCAAGTTGAGACTTAGCTTGGGCTATTAAAGCCATATACTAAACAGCTGGGCCTAAAACCTTTACAGGTTTGGCCACTTTGCTGTTCAGGGCTCAATATAGAGCCTGGGCCAGTCTGCATTTGCAGACACAACCCTTTTGCACAACCATCCACTTTAAGAGGTGGGCTGTGTGTTAGGGCTTTATAGAATAGGTCAACCCTTTGCAAGGTTGACCATTCTTAAGCCAATTATTTAACTTATAGCCTAATTATTCAATTTCAGTATTTTATCCTATTTAAAAACTAACCACTTTCATGGAACTTGGTTCTAACAGCTATAACCAATCCTCCTAAGCATAATAGACATCAACAATGTTCATACTTAACATCAAACTATTGCAAACCTAGCCATTTCAATATGCAATTGCACACATAAACACATGAAACCAAATATGTTTATCAACTAATCAAAATTCAGAAAAGGAGTTGGATAATGTTGAATTTTAATTAATCAGACTTACAAACTCAATTTCAAGTGGTACAGTGTTAATTAAACATTAAGCAGGCATGAGTTACAATCAATTTCATGTTGAGTGATTCACTGGAAAGCCAAAACCTACTTAGCATTCATGGTTATAGGTACATGGACACTAAGTTCTCACAAAAACAGTCAACAGATTCAACTAGACATAACATAAGCATGGTAATCAGATTTTACTTTCAAGTGTCAACCCTAGCTTGATGTATACATGTGAAAAGTGAAAAATGAGAACAAGAGAGATATGGAGAAGCAAAAAAGAGCCATTCAAAACTGTTGAGAACTAGCAGTGATGATGAAGACAGATTGAAATTGAAAACTTTAAACATGCAAACAAGAGTGGAGAAGTCTAATCAAATGAAATATTCAAATCAAGTCAAAAATCCAAACAAGGGATCACAAAGAGGAGAGAATAGGCATGCTATTGAAGACTTAAAACAAAACAAGAAGAAATATAAGAAGGACCCTAATACTATGACAATCTTTTAAATCAGATAAACCATTAATACAAATAGAGATATGGAAGATAGGCGGGTTAAGAAAACTAAAAGATGTAGTCATGAGATTTCAAGAAGGAAACAGATAATCCGATAAGAAACTAAAGCAGATAGACAAACAGATTAGAACCTTAAAACTAACATGCGAAGCACAAACTAAGAATCTACAGGATAGCAAGAAGACATGCTGAGACACTCAAGACAAGAGAAACACAGATGAAAGCAAAGAAGCAAAGACAACATGACTAACACAGGATTTCAAACCCTCAAAAATAACAAAACAGAATAAATGATTATAATAATAAGCAAGCAACAGACATTAAATAAAACACAGAGGGAGAGGGAACGCTTAACATGAGAAAATAAACAGAAAGGTCTTAGGCTAGCATGTGACACAAATGATCGAGATATCAAGAGATGCGAAAACTAACATAACACTATAACTAGCTTGTGGAAACAAAGATTGGCAAGAAACATAGGGAAACATGCGAATATAGAAAAAGATGAACCACAGGAACAGAACCAAATCAGGAAAACAAAGATCAGAGAAGAATGAAAAGCATGCGAAAACAAAGATTAAACAACTAAGAAGCAAAGGAAATAAACAAAACAGAGGAGGGGGACTTAGCTCGCAGGGCCGGTCCCCTGAGCTTCCTATCTCTTTTTTTTTTCTTTTTATTCTTTTTCTTTATTCTTCTCAGACTCTTCAGGCCTTCTTCTTTTCTTCTTATTCTTCTTTATTCTTTTCAGAACTCTCTTTTTTTTTACTTCTTTTCTGGTTTTTCTTTTAAGGCTTAAAGACGAAGCCTTTATGACTCTGGGTTGCAAGGGGGTGTTCAAGGGATGGTGAAGGAAGGATCTTGGGTGGTTCAAGTTTTGGAGTCGCCGGAGTTAGGTTTCCGGCGACTCTTTTTGGGATATTCGAGACGCTCCAGTGATATTTGAAGGTAGTGAGTGGTATGGTTGGACAGATCAGGTGAAGACGATTCGAATGGCATTGGTTTTATGCGGTGGTTCATACTTTAGTGGTCACCGGCGAGGATTCCGGTGACCGGGACTTTGAAGAACAGGGTGTTTTTTAGGGTTTTTTGGTGTGTTATGAGTGAAGAAGAAAAGAGAAGAAGAGATGGAGCTGGGGAGGGAGTCAGAAAGGACGGCGACCACCATGGAGAGTGGTGGCCGCCATGGCCGCCTAGGGTTGAAGGATGAAGGAGACGAGAGAGGTAGAGAGAACATGGGGCGGCTAGGGTTTGGATTCGTGTAAAGAATGGCCAGCCGTTCGGACATAAGCATTATATAGCCAGGGTATCCGAGATAATCTCAACCATCCAAATGATCAAGATCGACGGCTCACACGCACGTTACTAAAACGGCGTCGTTCGATTGCATATGAGACTAAGGTCTACGGCCTTTAGATCAGATTAAATGGACGGCTGGGATCAAGCATCACAATTAATTAATTAAAACCAAACCACTAACTATTGGGGTCGTTGGATCTATCAAGATGGACGGTCATGATCAAAACAATTAGAAGGCCAGGCGGGCCAAATTACTGGGCTTAGCATATTGGGCCTCTCAATTAGCCCAATTCATTATACCTATATATATATCTATTTTTGTATTTTCTGGTTTTAAATGATTTTTATGTATTTTCTTTTATACTTTTTTTCTTTTTCTTTTATGGAAAATTATAAAACCTAATTTCCTATTTACTCTAATTTTCTAGTATTTTGTTTTGCAATTTTTCTGCTATTTTTCCTTATTTTCTCCTATTTAAACTATTTTGCTAATTTTCTAATTAACTAAACTAACAAATTAATTACTTAGCCTATTTTTTTTTGATTTTTTCTAATTTTTTTACTTATTCAAACACACAAAATATAACTAATTTCAAACAAAGCAAGTAATTGCACCCAAAAACATTTTATTTTAATTTTGGAATTGTTTGCTCAGTGCAAAAATCATGTGCTCACAGCTGCCCCTCTTTGCTCGGGAACACGAAGAGTTTCAGTGCAAAGACAAGTGAGAAGTAATGAGAGATTTTTGCCCACTGGCATATTCCCTGAGAAGTATTTTTGAAAAACCTTTTGACCGCACCCTGCCTCAGAGGTTGCCTACATATCCTGGGCTAAACGAGAATCAGGTCGGTGTAGTTCGGGAAGGTCTTGTAGTTTAAAACTACCAGACTTTACTGTTGCATTGACACTGTTATGACTTACTGACCTACTCCTTATTACACCAGGGGGGGGGGGAAATGTAAAATGAAGAAGCTACTCTAAGCTATGATCCTACAATTACAATTGTTCTAGCTTTTGCTCTTCTTCCTTTTCCGGTGATGCAGAATCTTCCTTTTTTGTTGATTTTCTTTGATGCTGACTCTCTTTTTTGTTGATTTTCTTGTTTTTCTTGTTGACTCTCTTTTTTGTTGATTTTCTTGTTTTTCTTGATGAATCTCTTTTTTGTTGATTTTCTTGTTTTTCTTGATCTCGAACTGAACCTGCTTAAAACAAAACAACAAACTACCTCTTTTTTTCTTTTTCTGCCCCAGTGTGGGCTTTTGACTGTATAAACCATGATGTGCAAAAATATTCCCGTATTTGAAGGTGGGCGCCTAACAGAATTTAAACGTGCAATGCGAAATGCAGAAAAATATTCCCGTATTAGAAGGTGGGCACCTAACAGAATTTAAACGTGCAATGCGAATGCAGAAAAATATTCCCGTATTAGAAGGTGGGCACCTAACAGAATTTAAACGTGCAATGCGAATGCAGAAAAATATTCCCGTATTTGAAGGTGGGCGCCTAACGGAATTTAAACGTGCAATGCGATGCAGAAAAGTATTCCCGTATTAGAAGGTGGGCGCCTAACCGAAATTAAACGTGCAATGCGATGCAGAAAAGTATTCCCGTATTAGAAGGTGGACGCCTAACAGAATTTAAACGTGCAATGCGATGCAGAAAAAAGTATTCCCGTATTAGAAGGTGGGCACCTAACTGAATTTAAACGTGCAATGCGAATGCAGAAAAATATTCCCGTATTAGAAGGTGGGCACCTAACGGAATTTAAACGTGCAATGCAAATGCAGAAAAGTATTCCCGTATTAGAAGGTGGGCACCTAACTGAAAATTAAACGTGCAATGCGAATGCAGAAAATATTCCCGTATTAGAAGGTGGGCACCTAACAGAATTTAAACGTGCAATGCGATGCAGAAAATATTCCCGTATTAGAAGGTGGGCACCTAACAGAATTTAAACGTGCAATGCGATGCGGAAAATATTCCCGTATTAGAAGGTGGGCGCCTAACAGAATTTAAACGTGCAATGCAATGCAGAAAGTATTCCCGTATTAGAAGGTGGGCGCCTAATAGAATTTAAACGTGCAATGCAAATGCAGAAAATATTCCCGTATTAGAAGGTGGGCACCTAACAGAATTTAAACATGCAAGGTGAAATGCAGAAAATATTCCCTCAGCCTGAGGACTGGGGAGTGGCTTTTAAAAGATGTTACCTTCCTCTTTTTGGTATTTTCTTTTTACCAACTTATCTCTTGCCTGTGAATTTCTCCACTTATTCGGCTGACTTTCTCTTTTTGGTATTTTAAATTTTCCACATTGGTCACATTCACTTTAAAGTGATTAGTGACAATTTGTTCCTGCATGAAACAAAATTTATTAGATATAAACTGCCGGCAACTGGCATCCGCCGTCCCCACTTCTTATTGCTTCCTTTGTTTTTGCTTTCTCATGTTGCATGACTTTCGACTTCTTGTCTCTTGCAGACTCTTTTTGTATTTTTCTCATTTCTCCATTTTTGTTTTGTTTTCTTTTTCTTTGGCCATGTTTGCCAAGCTTCTTTTATTCCTTTCCCCAATCTTCTATCCTTTCTGATCCAGTGTTGTTTCAACTTCCGTTATCAGGAGCCGGTAGTTAGCTCTCAAAAGGGTAAACAATGAAATGCAGAAAAAATGAAAGAAAGGTAAGGGTATTTTGGAGAGATGACGGAACTTATCTGGGTATTTGTTGGCTGATTCCGCCGACCATGCCATGTATTTAAACTCCGACCCAGTTCGTTCCAATCATTATTCAGACTCTGAATTGCCTTTGACCCAAACCGATACTCTTTTTTGTTGCCTTTTCTCTTTTCTATAGTCCTCACGATCGCCCTAAGGTGCCTCGAAAGGTTTTCACCAATAAGACTCTCTCATTTATTCTCTCAACCTCACAATCATCTCACAGTGCCGATTAAGGTTTTCACTGATGAGACTCTCTCATTTTATTTCTCTCAACCTCACAATCGCCTCACAGTGCCGTCTAAGGTTTTCACTGACGAGACTCTCTCATTCTTTTTTTTTTTCATTGTTTCTCATTTTTCCTTTTTTTGTATTTTTGTTTTCTGTACCACGGGGATTATCCGATGCTTCGCTCCTCCTTCGTTGCATTTGTTATCATTTCAAAATTGATCAGAAGGTCTTTCTTTGGACTGCAACGTGGCTTTTGGGTGGGTTAAGAAAGAAAGATATAAAGGCTCAAAATTTAAACGAGGGTTAAAAATATTTACAACTCTCGGAATTATTAGACATAACTTCTGCCCCAGTTTCAATATGTGGGGAATTTTTTGGATTTTTTCCTTATTGTGACTGAACCTCGGAGAGGCTGCCTACGTACCCTTTCGGGATCAAGTCTGACGTAGTTCATCCAACTTCATAAGTTAGATGGATTTCTTTTTGACTTTTTCCCGATTTTTTGTCTTTTTTCTTTTCATCATTTTTTCATTTTTCATTTCATTTATTTATTTATTTATTTATTTATTTATTTTTTTCCATCATTTCATTTTTCATTCTGGCAATTTCGATCTTATTGCACTAGAGCGATTCCGAGAGAGGGATATGAAAGAATTCATTCATTAAGGCTCAAAAGGGGTTATCAATGGATAAAGTGTTTGGATAGAGAATAAAATGCCTTCGTCATTTCAATTCCAAAATCACAACACAATACAAAACAAATAATTGAAAAGGAATCATACATAGTATCTTTTGACCGCATCTGAATTGATAGCAGTCTCTACGCACTTTCCTTCAACATCCGTTAAATATAATGCTCCATTGGACAACACCCGTGATACCACAAATGGTCCCTGCCAATTCGGCGCAAACTTGCCTTTTGCCTCTGCCCAATGTGGTAAGATACGCCTCAATACCAGTTGTCCGACTTCAAACTTTCGAGGTCGTACCTTCTTATTATATGCTCTGGCCATTCTTCGCTGATACAACTGCCCATGGCAGACTGCGGCCAACCTCTTCTCATCAATCAAATTCAACTGTTCTAACCGGGCCTTTACCCATTCATCGTCATCTATCTCGGATTCGGCTATAATTCGCAATGACGGTATTTCTATTTCTGCGGGTATAACAGCCTCCGTTCCGTACACCAGTGTATAAGGTGTGGTTCCGATAGAAGTACGTACCGTCGTGCGGTAACCCATGAGAGCAAAGGGTAACTTTTCATGCCATTGCCTGGATCCCTCCACCATTTTTCGGAGAATCTTCTTGATGTTCTTATTTGCCGCCTCTACTGCACCATTCGCCTTTGGCCTGTAAGGCGTGGAATTGCGGTGCGTGATCTTAAACCTTTCACAAACTTCTGCCATGAGATGACTGTTTAAATTGGCTCCATTGTCTGTGATAATCACCTTGGGGATTCCAAATCGGCATATAATATTTTCGTGCACAAAATCCACCACCGCTTTCTTCGTCACTGCCTTGAATGTCTTGGCTTCGACCCACTTGGTGAAATAATCAATTGTAACCAGGATGAACCTGTGCCCATTAGAAGCAGCTGGATCTATTGGGCCGATGACATCCATGCCCCAAGCAACAAAGGGCCAAGGTGCCGACATTGTGTGCAACTCATAAGGCGGGGAGTGGATCAGATCCCCATGTACCTGGCATTGATGGCATTTCTTTACATACCCGATACAATCACGCTCCATCGTGAGCCAGTAGTACCCAGCTCTCAATATCTTCTTTGCTAAAACATATCCGCTCATGTGGGGTCCGCATACTCCAGCATGTACTTCAATCATGATTTCATTTGCTTGTTGTGCATCCACACATTGCAATAAACCCAGATCTGGTGTTCTTTTGTATACCACTCCTCCACTGAAGAAAAATCCATTGGCTAGACGCCTGATGGCTCTCTTCTGGTCTCCAGTGGCCTGCTCCGGGTATTTGCCAGCTTTCAAATATTCTCTAATATCATGATACCACGGCTCTCCATCCGACTCTTCTTCCACGACGAAGCAATAAGCATTCTGATCTCGGACTTGGATCTGGAGTGGATCTATATATGTCTTGTCCGGATGATGCAACATAGAGGACAATGTGGCCAAAGCATCCGCAATCTCATTGTGCATTCTTGGGATGTGCTTGAACTCTATAGACTGGAATCTTTGGGACAACTCGTGCAAACAGTACCGATATGGTATCAACTTCAAATCTCGTGTCTCCCATTCCCCTTGAATTTGGTGTACCAAGAGATCCGAGTCACCCATGACCAAAATCTCTTGAATACCCATGTCAATTGCCATCCTTAATCCCAAGATGCACGCCTCATATTCGGCCATATTGTTGGTACAGAAAAATCGAAGCTGAGCTGTGACGGGATAGTGTTGACCCGTACTTGAAATGAGTACCGCTCCGATACCAACGCACCTGCTGTTGACGGCTCCGTCAAAGTACATTTTCCATTCTGGTTTCTCATCTTGCTCCATCTCCTCGACAAGCATTGCCTCTTCATCCGGAAAGTATGTTTTCAATGGTTCATATTCATCATCCACCGGATTCTCGGCTAAGTGGTCCGCAATAGCTTGTGCCTTCATTGCCGTACGGGTTACATAGAGAATGTCAAATTCTGTGAGCAGAATCTGCCATTTGGCCAATCTTCCCGTAGGCATAGGCTTCTGAAATATATACTTGAGAGGATCCAGTCGTGATATCAAGTACGTGGTATACGCCGACAAATAATGCTTTAGCTTCTGAGCCACCCAAATCAATGCACAACAAGTTCTTTCCAGTTGGGTATACTTCACCTCGTAGGATGTAAACTTTTTGCTGAGGTAGTATATGGCTTGTTCTTTCTTGCTTGTCTCATCATGTTGACCCAGTACACAACCGAAAGAGTTATCTAGCACCGTCAGATACAAAATCAAAGGTCGCCATGGTTCTGGAGGTACTAACACCGGAGGATTGGCCAGATATTCCTTAATCTTGTCAAAGGCTTCCTGACACTCGTCGGTCCATTTAACTGCTGCATCTTTCTTCAACAACTTGAAGATCGGCTCGCATGTTGATGTCAATTGAGCAATGAACCGACTAATGTAATTCAACCTTCCTAATAAGCTCATGACCTCCTTCTTGTTCTTCGGCGGAGGTGGACTTTGAATAGCCTTGATCTTTGATGGATCCAGTTCAATACCTCGCCGACTCACAATAAACCCCAGTAATTTCCCTGAAGGTACTCCAAAAGCACACTTCGCCTGATTGAGCTTTAGATTGTACCTCTGGAGTCTTTGGAAAAACTTCATCAAATCTTTCACATGATCAGGTTGTTTTCTGGACATTATGATGACATCGTCCACATATACTTCAATTTCTCGATGCATCATATCGTGAAACATTGTGGTCATTGCCCTCATGTAAGTTGCCCCGGCATTCTTCAATCCAAACGGCATTACTCTGTAACAGTACGTTCCCCAAGGTGTAATGAAGGCAGTTTTCTCAGCGTCTTCTTCGTCCATCAGGATCTGGTGATAACCGGCATAACAGTCCACAAACGAACCGATTTCATGCTTGGCGCAATTGTCGATCAATATGTGGATGTTTGGCAATGGGAAGTCATCCTTCGGACCGGCTTTGTTGAGGTCTCTGTAGTCCACACACACTCTGGTTTTGCCATCTTTCTTCGGGACCGGCACAACATTTGCCAACCAGGTGGGGTATTTGGTAACTCTTATGACCTTTGCCTCAAACTGCTTATTCACCTCTTCTTTTATCTTCACGCTAATGTCCGTTTTGAATTTTCTCAGCTTTTGTTTTACTGGCCGGCATTCCGAGTAGATAGGCAACTTGTGTACCACTAGATCTGTGCTAAGCTCGGGCATGTCATCATAGGACCAGGCAAAGATGTCCTTAAATTCATGTAACAACCTTATCAATTCATCCCTGAGGGGTGCCTCCAAATGCACACTAATCTTTGTTTCTCGGACATCATCTTCGCTCCCCAAGTTTACAGATTCCGTATCACTCAGGATTCGGCTTGGGTTTTTCCTCGTATTGTTTCATGTCCTTACTTATTTCCTCCAGGGCTTCCTCATCCTCACATTCTATTTCACTATCTTCCTCGATTTCTTGTATAGTAACGTGATTGTCGGAACTGGGTCTAGAATCCTTCACGCATGACATGGCATTGGAATCAACACATGCAAAACTGTACAAAAGGAAAAATAAAGAAAAATAAGGCAAAAGTGAAAAAAGGGAAACCGCATTTCATTGATAAAAGAGTGAACAATGTTCGGGATACATGGTGATTTTCTTTTCATGAGGGGAATAGGAAAACTATAAAATAACAACTTTCGGGAAAGCAATGATGAAATTTTGAGCTAACTACCAAGACTCCTTCCTGATAGGGAAAGGAGTAGCTTCCCAATTGTTCAATGTGATTCCAGGCCCCACAAATTGCACGTCCATTCTGCTCGTGCCTTCCCCCGCTTCAATCGTATTCACCTCCCAAAACATTTCCTCAAAACCAAGCATTTCTTCATCAAGTTGGGTCTCAATGCACTTTGTTGCAGCAGATGGTTGATATTTTGTACCAGGCCTGATGAAGGTGTCGGATAATTTGGGTATGGGTTTGGGCAAGGTCCAGTGCTTTTTGGTTTTAGAGGCTCTTTGGATGTCGTCAAAGGTGGGTTTGAACCCTAAGCCGAATGTACCTTTATTCTCCGAAAGCTGAACTGGTTGAATGACTCCCTGCAGTGTTTTGCCTAATCCCCTCCCCGGTGCAAATCCGTTTCTCAGCATTTCTTTGGCCACCATCACAGCAGTTGGTGCCATCATAGGGGTTGGTAACTTTTCTCCTTCAGCAACTCTATTCACCACAACAGCATCCGTCACTTGGTAGACCCAAGGACCTCTATCACCATTAGTATCATCAAAAGGTGCTACCACACTACAAGCATTTTCCTCCCCGTGTACAACAATCTCTTGCTGTTCCCATTCAAACTTGACCATCTGGTGTAGAGAAGATGGTACTGCCTTAGCTGCATGAATCCAGGGTCGACCTAACAGCAAGTTATACGATACGGCAATGTCGAGCACCTGGAACTCCATCGTAAAATCAACGGGGCCGATGGTCACTTCCAAAATAATATCTCCTAACGTGTTCTTACCTCCGCCGTCAAACCCTCTCACATTGATACTGTTTCTCCGGATTCTGTCCGGGCTAATGTTCAGCTTCCCTAAAGTTGACAGCGGGCAAATGTTGGCACTCGATCCATTGTCAATCAATACCCTGGTCACGACTGACTCTTCACTCTTTACTGTAAGGTACAATGCTTTATTGTGTTCAGTTCCCTCCACCGGCAGCTCCTTATCAGAGAAGGTGATTCTATTGGACTCGAAAATTTTGCTGGTAATCTTCTCCAAGTGACACACTGAAATCTTCTCCGGAACATGAGCCTCATTTAGAATCTTCATAAGAGCCCTCCGGTGTTCTTCTGAATGTATCAACAAAGATAGCAAAGAAATTTGGGCGGGGGTCTTTCTTAACTGCTCAACCACTGAATACTCTTGCGACTTCATTTTCTTAAGAAATTCTTCTGCTTCCTCCTCCGACACTGGCTTCTTCAATTGACTTTCTCTTACCGTCTTCATCTTTCTCAGTTCCTCTGGAGCAAAACACCTTCCGGATCGGGTGAGTCCATGCGTTTCGTTAATTTCACCAGAAATCTCTTTTCCCTTGTAAACTACTGCTACCTTGTTA
Organism: Nicotiana noctiflora; assembly: GCA_032618575.1. Lineage (NCBI taxonomy): Eukaryota > Viridiplantae > Streptophyta > Magnoliopsida > Solanales > Solanaceae > Nicotiana > Nicotiana noctiflora. Next base: position 380,948 of record JASVEL010002075.1, on the reverse strand, counting down.
TAGTTCCAAGGCACAGTCTTTGTATTCACCACTGGCATTTGCACTACTGGTTTTATGATTACTGGCTCTGCACTTGATCCTTTCACAGTCACGATCGTCTTTGCACCTGGAACTACCACCTTTAAACCTCCCACCACTACCGGCTTTGGTTTCTCAACAATTGCTTCCTCCTTCACAATTTCCTTCTCTAACTTGTCACTCGACTTTATCATCATGACGGCTTGAGATGGTTTTTGATTGCCATCACCCTGCACCAATTCTATCATATGCGTTTCGTGGTGATTTGGCAGTGGATTCTGGGTAATGTTTGGGGCTTCGGGAGCCTGTACTTCAATTCTCCTCTCATCGATAAGATCTTGAATGGCATTCTTTAATTGCCAACACTTTTCAGTATCGTGGCCCAATGTTCCCGAATAGTATTCACATCTGACAGAAGAATCAAGATTTTTCGGGGGTGGGTTTGGATTTTTTGGTGCGATTGGTCTCAGCATCCCCAATTCTTTCAACATGTGGTAAAGACCGGTATATGATTCTCCGAGAGGAGTGAATGTCTTTCTTGCTTTGTTTCTCCAATCAGCGTCCGGCCTGGGTCTATTCTGGTTTCGGTAAGGTTTAGGGGTTGGGTATGTGTTTTGGGTGTGGTACACATTGTGTGGAGCTTGAGCTCTCCACACATGAGGTGGTGGTGGTGGGTAGGCTTGTGCTTGTGGGTGGTGGTAATGTGGGACAGTTGGTGGGTATGGTGGTGGTGGTGGGTTATATGGGCTTGGTATGTTGTAGGGGTTTGGCGGGTAAGATGGTGGTGGTGGATTATATGGAGTTGCTGGGCTTGGTGGGTGTTGGCGGTAGGGTCTTGGTGGGTTATAGTGTGGGTTGCGACTCCATGACCTACTTTCTACGGTTGCTACTTCTTCTTTCTTCTTCTTTCCCATCACTCCCCCGTTTCCACTCTGTATAGCTTGATTGGTGGCCTTGATAGCCGAAAAACTCATAATCTTGTTTGTCTTCAAACCTTCCTCTACGAAGCTCCCCATTTTCACAACTTCATTAAAACTCTTTCCAATTGCTGACACTAGATGGCCGTAGTATGTTGGCTCCAAAGCTTGCAGAAAACAATCCACCATCTCTCCTTCTTTCATTGGTGGATCCACTCTAGCGGTCTGTTCCCTCCATCTAAAACCGTATTCTCTAAAGCTCTCTCCTGGCTTTTTCTCCATCTTGGTAAGGGATAACCTGTCGGGTATGATCTCCAAATTGTACTGAAAGTGACTAGCGAAAGCTTGCGCTAAGTCATCCCAAACGAACCATCTTGTATGGTCCTGTCGGGTATACCATTCCAGAGCTGATCCACTCAAACTTTGGCTGAAGTACGCCATCAACAATTCATCTCTTCCTCCCGCGCCTCTCATCTTGCTACGGTATCCTCTTAGATGAGCTACCGGATCCCCGTGTCCGTTGTACATGTCGAACTTTGGCAGCTTGAATCCCGCAGGAAGCTGCACCTCAGGGAACAAACACAGGTCTTTGTAGGCTACACTTACTTGCCCTCCCAGTCCTTGCATATTGCGGAAAGCATTCTCAAGACTTTTTACTTTCCGAGCCATCTCTTCCTGCCCGGCACTTGCTTCCATCATCGGAGCGTGAGACTCGTGTTGTCTGAAAGTAGGCTCCGGAGGGTAGTAGTGAGGATCCTGGATATGAAACATCGGTTCACTAGAGGATTTATGGATAACAGCGGGCGGAGGTGCCACATATACAGGAGCGACTTGTGGTATCTGAGGTGGTGCCTGCTTGGCTGGAGGTGGTGGCATTTGGGAGGTGGAAGCATAGTAATGAGGATAGTCGGGGTAGGTGGAGGACGAGTTCATTGTCGGTGGCTCGGGGTTAGGATTGGCTGGAGGGACATATGCAGGGTTGGCAGGATAGGCTGGTAGTGGTTGACCTCTTGACCAAGCCTGGTACATTTCAGCCATCTGTTGTCTTAACTTGTACATTTCTTCTTTCATCCCTGCCACATCCACGATCTCTTCTTCGTGAGCAGGGTCTACAATGGTTGCCTCGATCTCCTGGGACACAGCCTTTGTCATCTTTTTGTACCTGGTGTTGTATGGGTGGGTAGCCAGTATGCCAGTTGCCTAGAAAATCTGGACTCACAAACATCAACACTCGTTAGTTGTCAGCGCATAAATAAGATGCAACGATTTAAAAACAAACACATTTGCTCGAGTCGTTATGCATCATCCCGGCCGCTGCTCACTTCAATCATCTTTTTCTTTTTCCGCTCTTTTGTTTTCTTTCTTTCTTTTCTTCTTTTCTTCTCTTTTCTCTTTTGCTTTTTCTCTTTTCTTGCTCTTTCTTTTTTTTTTTTTTTTTTTTTTTTTTTTTTTCTTGTCGTTTTCATAATTACGTTCCTATTTATTTGCCTAGCAGATTCAAAGGAAATGACATAAAACAAAAGAATTGGTAACAACACTTGTTTTCTCATCGATAACTCAAAACATTGATTACAAAGTGATGTTTTTTTTAAAAAGAAAAATAAAAGATGATGCATGACCTAAGAGTACATTAATGCACCTAGTGCCCGCGAGGCATCGTTCGGCCTTGCCGCGGGCCTATATGCTAAACCCCTTTGAAGCCTATCCAGGTCGGCCATGACTTGTTGTACAAAAAACTTCACTGCAGATACAAAAGTCCTCCGAGACATATCTTCACAAAGCTGAGTCTTCCTGGTGATGTATTGGGCGATGCGAACAATCTTTTCTCCGATGACCCCTTTTTCTTGCAATAGCCGACTTATTTGTTGCGTGCGAGCATCCAAGGTGTGTTGGTTGTCCTTTCGCACTTGCTGCAGCTCCAATTCTAACCTAGCCATAGTCGTGTAGCAGTGTTCTCTTTCCTCTTCAAGATCTTTGATAATCTTGTTACTCTTGACTGTGGCTGAGATTATTTTCCTTCTAAGCTGAGCTATTTCAACATCGTGCTTGTCTTGTAGCTGCCGAACCAACTTGGCTCTCTCATCGGCGTCTCTGCCCATTTGCTTCCGAGCCTTGACTAACTCTTTTTCAGCTACGTCCAAATCAAAGCTACAGTCATTTACTTTCCGCCGGAGAATCTCGATTAACTTTTCATCTCGGGCTGAACGAACTGGGGTCTCGGATGCAATTGAGCCTTCAACATATCATTTTCTTTTTTCAGTTGTTTCTTTTCCACTTCATCGGATGCTGCTTGTAAGCCGCTTTCGAAATGAAGATTTCTCAGTTTATCTTCCAACAGACTGATTTTGGCCTTATATTCTTTTTCCTTGGCCGCCCATTTCAGATTTTCCTCGGATTGCTCTATCGGGTCTTGCAAGTGAGGTCTCTTTGAAAGACGTTCGTGTTCAACCCCTCGTCGGTACCATGTGGAGTACCCAGGTGATATCTCCCCCTTTGCTCTATTCGGCACACAAGTATCAATCTTCAAATTTTGGCACTCGTTCCAGATTTGCCGGATTTTTGCTTCCGGAAATTGCCCGTCTGGACCAATCTCCACAGCTTGCACACTGAGATCCCCATCTCTCGGAATAATCTGACACCGACCCAACTGTCGCAGGGCTCTGTATGGGGCATAGGGTTGTATACTCTTCAAACCCATGATCAAAAACGGCGATCCCTCCGTTGGCATGTATATCACCTCGTCAAGAGGTAGCCAATCATACGTCCAATCAATTTGACCGTCAGTTAGTGATCGAAGATACACAATCCAACCTTGGACTCCTTCTGGCAATTTTACTTCCTTTGTCCTCGTATTGAACTCTTCCAAACATGTCCGTTCAGCCGAACCATAGTTTGAGTACAAAGGATGGTGGCATAGATGCTCGATTAGCCAGATTTGCAAGATCAAGTTACACCCTTCGAAGAAGCTGGCCCCTGCTTTGCACGCAGTCAGAGCACGATAGATATCCGCAACAATCATCGGGGCCAGAGTACAGTTTTCTTGTACTATCAGTGTGGTAGCTACCCCGGCGACTTTTATATTGATATGTCCATCTTTCCTCGGGAATACAACAACTCCAAGAAATGCCACCAAAAATGCGAACCTCCGGTGTTCTTCCCATTTCGCCCGGTTGGACTTGCAACATAGCTTGTTGGTAGGATCATTGAAACCCCCAACGTGTCCAAACCTATTGTAGATGAAGCTTAAAGAACAAAACCCGTTGGCCAGATCTTCATTATGAACATTCCGGGCAATTTTCAAAGAGTCGAGGAAGCGATGTACTGTCACCGTCCTCGGAGATACCGGGTATTTTCCTTTCAACGGAACCTCGGTCTTCCCAATGTAAAAGGCAATCTCCTCCAAAGTTGGGGTAAGTTCAAAATCTGGAAAATGAAATACGTTGTGTGCCGAATCCCAAAACGTGACCAACGCTCTAATCACATCACCTCGAGGAACCATGTCTAGTAAACCCGTAAGGCCTTTCAAGTACCTTTTGACCCAGTCTTGACCATCGGATCCCATGTCCTGCCACCATAATCTCAGCTCCAAAGGGATTTTATTTAGGGAAAATTGTTCATTCATCATCGTGCTCGTCCTGCACATTTATTAAGGTGATTTTATTTAGAAAAGGAAAAATCTTTTTCAATGCAAGTTTTCAATTTTTTGAATGAAAGAAAAGAAAAATGATTTTCGAAGTGGCAATTTTTGCAAAAACAGCCTTCCGTCGTCCTTTCGGAACATTCGGCAATTTCCGAAAATAGCAATCACCTCGATTATTTGAAAAGAAAATCTTTTTGGTTTTTTTCTAAAAGTGTGGTTGGACCCGTTTAAGGGTTGCCTACGTATCCCACCTAATGGCGAGAATCAAACCTGCGTAGTTCGGTCAGAATTATTTGACCAATTATTTCAACAAAAAGTGTTCTATCTATTTTTTTTTTTCAAATTTTCAAATTTTCCATGTACCTATTTTCTATAAATCATTATTTTCCTCTCTCTCTTTTTCCTTTTTCAACAATTTTTCTAGCCTCGGGATTTCCGTCGGTCCGCATAACGATCAAGAACAATAAAATGCAACACATAGCATGCTCGGTCTTTTCAATACCGGGTCACCTGTCCTAGACGGACCCAACCCCTGTGTTGAGTCCCCTAAGTCAAATATGATGCAAATAATCGTCCTAGACCTATGTTCAAAATCTTACGGTTTCATAGATTGCTAGACCGTGTACCCGAGCGGACAACTCGAATCGAGGAGGGGCCTACGTACCGGTGACCCGCGGAGTCAATCGGCTTTGTAACTTATCCGGCCTCTGTTTTTCTTAATTTAAGGTGACATTTAACAGAAAGGGGAGTCTCAACCAGTAAGCACATCCCCGAGGGAGAAGAGAGAAGGGTTTTCGGCACAATTTTATATATACAGTTCACATAATATCAAAGCGATAAAGCACATAGCATGTCGTTCAAATCATATAATAAAGTCAAACAAAAAAACGCGAACGGCAGTTCTAAGGAGCTCGAGTTCTTAAACCCTGAAATCGAAATTCAGGGTTGGATTCCCCAGCAGAGTCGCCAGAGCTGTCACACCTCCCTTTTTACTACCCCACAACACTTAAAAGCGTATAAATACACTTGTAGGGTATACCCCGATGCCCAATTACCCGAAACGGATAAAATAACGTAAGGGAAGGAGTTTTTCCAATTTAAGGACAATCGGTTCGGAATTTTATTAGAGATTAATCACAGGTCGCCACTTGGGAATGACAATGGTGTCCCAAGTCACCGGTTAATCCCGAATCCGAGGAATTTTGACTCTTATAAATGTCTGCGAAGCAGAGGTCCGGATAAGGAACTCTGTTAACCCGGGAGAAGGTGTTAGGCACTCCCGGATTCCGTGGTTTTAGCACGGTCGCTCCACTGTCGTTCTTGACTTCTATTTGACTCAATTATAAGTTTTAACAACATAATGTGCTTTTACGTTAAATATTATTTTTAGGAATTTGCGACATTGCGGAAACACGCCTCGAGTCATACCGCAACCAGTACGCCTATGACTTTTGGTGTATTTCGGCTTTGCCGAGATTGGGATTTGAGTCGCACCAAGTGCACACTCGTTCATAGGAAGGTATATTAAAATCGTGCCTTAAGATAGTCTATATCGGCTTTTATCTTTGGGAGAGGCTATGGAATTCGCTATTAGCCTCTCCGATTCTACTGTGTTATCTTATTACTAAATGGGGGCCCCGGTGTTATTCGGGCGAGGCTCGTCCCAATTTAATTTATTAAGTCTCTACCTTAAGAGGTGTATACTATATTTTTTCTATTTGTGTTCTTCCCTTAATCGTTATTATTAATTCTAAGCATTCCAGGCCCATCGAATTGTTTATTGGGGCCTGGATTTCTTCCTTACTTAAATATTTCCGCAATGGGCCAGCCCGGGTCTTGAAACCCAAACTGTCTTCAAGTCTTCATTTGATGGATCATTCAGTTTCGTATGACTATTCAGGCCCACGTTACACATAAGGCCCAAACCAAATTGCAATAACAAAAGATATAACATAGAATTCATAATGGAACAAGTACTCAGACGAAATCGAACCAATTTTATTTATTACCAAAGAAATCAGTATACAAAGAAAGCTTAAACAATGCTATCACTATATACTCATAGATAGAAATCCAGATTGATTATTTGCTAAAAGGAACATTCTGGGACACCGTCCTCTTTGCCTAAGGGATTAAGTTAACAGAAGATGATTCCATTAATTAATTAAAATGTCAAAAGAGAACAGACGATTAGGAGCAGATGCTAATTATATTGCTAATCTTATTGTGAGCTATACCCTTCATCACCAATCCATTCATCCTAATGGAATTACTTCTCATTCAGATTCGAACTTTGAGACTAGTTAAGGGAACAGGTTAGCTAGGTGAATTTATTATTTTAAAGCATGCAAGTGAATTGATCGAATCTGATTCCAACGTGATTCCTATTTAACTAAATGATGAGTGATCTACGCCTATACTACCATTACACTACTGATTTCCTCATGAATTTCATTACCAGATTGTTAATCTTGCAGGTATTATTAATTAACTTATATTTTAGAGCCTTTACCTAATTAATACTATGTGATATGCTATCTACATGATACTACTACTATGCTACTGCTACTAACTATTACATCTCTTGTGTTTCTGTTTTCAGCTACTACATACTACTACAATTAAGCTACTAATTCAATAATACAAAATGACAGAATAAATTAAAGCAAGAACTTCATTTCCATGTTTCAGCAATTACATCTTCAATGGAACAGGGTATGTACCTGATTCAGCAAAAGGAACCAATGAGTTCTAGGGGGACTAAGTAGATAAGTAACAGCAAGACTCGAACAATGAATGCAACAGTAGAGTGAAGATCCAAATGCGTAGAACAACACAGCAACACAGCAACAGCAAATGAGCAGTAATCCAAAGCAGATAACCCAGAGAAATTCGATAGAAAACCGAAAAATCCTACTGTTGTATTGCTAATTCTAATCTCCCAAAGTTTTGTATAAAAACAGCCTAGATATATTTTCAGATTGCTTAAGCTTGGAACCCCGTTTTCAGCCCCTTTTTAAGAGATACTTATAGTTGTTTTTAGGGCTGAAGACTTGGGGAGGAAGTATGGGATTAATCCCACTTCTCCCCCTCCTAAATTTATCAAACTTACACTTTAACCCCAAATTCAGTTATCAAAACCCTTCCAGCATGTGCTGGAAGGTTCTAAAGATTCCCTTTTATGGGTTTTTACTAGTATGACCCTAGGGGTTTGAGATTTTTACAGATTTCCTATTTTTAGGAGACCATTATACCCTTAAATCTCTGCAAAATTGCAGAAATCAGGGGTATGAATGACTCCATTACCCTTTTAAGTTCTAAACTATTACTGTTCTACCTTTTTAATTCCCAATTGTGCCCTTAAGGGCACTGCTGATTTACTAGCCTACCTAGGTCAGATTTCAGCTTCTTTTGAACCTATTTAACTAATAGCCAGCCCTGGCATTAGTATTTAAGGGCTGACCAGTTCTATTTTAGGAAACTATTTCAATTTTAGCCACTTTTAATCTAATTCCAATCAATTAAGACCAAATTATTCCAAATTATAGCTAATTGCAGGCATAGCCTGCTTTGTTATTATGTTTACCTATTTAAGAACTAGCCAGTCTCAAGTTGAGACTTAGCTTGGGCTATTAAAGCCATATACTAAACAGCTGGGCCTAAAACCTTTACAGGTTTGGCCACTTTGCTGTTCAGGGCTCAATATAGAGCCTGGGCCAGTCTGCATTTGCAGACACAACCCTTTTGCACAACCATCCACTTTAAGAGGTGGGCTGTGTGTTAGGGCTTTATAGAATAGGTCAACCCTTTGCAAGGTTGACCATTCTTAAGCCAATTATTTAACTTATAGCCTAATTATTCAATTTCAGTATTTTATCCTATTTAAAAACTAACCACTTTCATGGAACTTGGTTCTAACAGCTATAACCAATCCTCCTAAGCATAATAGACATCAACAGTGTTCATACTTAACATCAAACTATTGCAAACCTAGCCATTTCAATATGCAATTGCACACATAAACACATGAAACCAAATATGTTTATCAACTAATCAAAATTCAGAAAAGGAGTTGGATAATGTTGAATTTTAATTAATCAGACTTACAAACTCAATTTCAAGTGGTACAGTGTTAATTAAACATTAAGCAGGCATGAGTTACAATCAATTTCATGTTGAGTGATTCACTGGAAAGCCAAAACCTACTTAGCATTCATGGTTATAGGTACATGGACACTAAGTTCTCACAAAAACAGTCAACAGATTCAACTAGACATAACATAAGCATGGTAATCAGATTTTACTTTCAAGTGTCAACCCTAGCTTGATGTATACATGTGAAAAGTGAAAAATGAGAACAAGAGAGATATGGAGAAGCAAAAAAGAGCCATTCAAAACTGTTGAGAACTAGCAGTGATGATGAAGACAGATTGAAATTGAAAACTTTAAACATGCAAACAAGAGTGGAGAAGTCTAATCAAATGAAATATTCAAATCAAGTCAAAAATCCAAACAAGGGATCACAAAGAGGAGAGAATAGGCATGCTATTGAAGACTTAAAACAAAACAAGAAGAAATATAAGAAGGACCCTAATACTATGACAATCTTTTAAATCAGATAAACCATTAATACAAATAGAGATATGGAAGATAGGCGGGTTAAGAAAACTAAAAGATGTAGTCATGAGATTTCAAGAAGGAAACAGATAATCCGATAAGAAACTAAAGCAGATAGACAAACAGATTAGAACCTTAAAACTAACATGCGAAGCACAAACTAAGAATCTACAGGATAGCAAGAAGACATGCTGAGACACTCAAGACAAGAGAAACACAGATGAAAGCAAAGAAGCAAAGACAACATGACTAACACAGGATTTCAAACCCTCAAAAATAACAAAACAGAAGAAATGATTATAATAATAAGCAAGCAACAGACATTAAATAAAACACAGAGGGAGAGGGAACGCTTAACATGAGAAAATAAACAGAAAGGTCTTAGGCTAGCATGTGACACAAATGATCGAGATATCAAGAGATGCGAAAACTAACATAACACTATAACTAGCTTGTGGAAACAAAGATTGGCAAGAAACATAGGGAAACATGCGAATATAGAAAAAGATGAACCACAGGAACAGAACCAAATCAGGAAAACAAAGATCAGAGAAGAATGAAAAGCATGCGAAAACAAAGATTAAACAACTAAGAAGCAAAGGAAATAAACAAAACAGAGGAGGGGGACTTAGCTCGCAGGGCCGGTCCCCTGAGCTTCCTATCTCTTTTTTTTTTCTTTTTATTCTTTTTCTTTATTCTTCTCAGACTCTTCAGGCCTTCTTCTTTTCTTCTTATTCTTCTTTATTCTTTTCAGAACTCTCTTTTTTTTTTACTTCTTTTCTGGTTTTTCTTTTAAGGCTTAAAGACAAAGCCTTTATGACTCTGGGTTGCAGGGGGGTGTTCAAAGGATGGTGAAGGAAGGATCTTGGGTGGTTCAAGTTTTGGAGTCGCCGGAGTTAGGTTTCCGGCGACTCTTTTTGGGATATTCGAGACGCTCCAGTGATATTTGAAGGTAGTGAGTGGTATGGTTGGACAGATCAGGTGAAGACGATTCGAATGGCATTGGTTTTATGCGGTGGTTCATACTTTAGTGGTCACCGGCGAGGATTCCGGTGATCGGGACTTTGAAGAACAGGGTGTTTTTTAGGGTTTTTTGGTGTGTTATGAGTGAAGAAGAAAAGAGAAGAAGAGATGGAGCTGAGGAGGGAGTCAGAAAGGACGGCGACCACCGTGGAGAGTGGTGGCCGCCATGGCCGCCTAGGGTTGAAGGATGAAGGAGACGAGAGAGGTAGAGAGAACATGGGGCGGCTAGGGTTTGGATTCGTGTAAAGAATGGCCAGCCGTTCGGACATAAGCATTATATAGCCAGGGTATCCGAGATAATCTCAACCATCCAAATGATCAAGATCGACGGCTCACACGCACGTTACTAAAACGGCGTCGTTCGATTGCATATGAGACTAAGGTCTACGGCCTTTAGATCAGATTAAATGGACGGCTGGGATCAAGCATCACAATTAATTAATTAAAACCAAACCACTAATTATTGGGGTCGTTGGATCTATCAAGATGGACGGTCATGATCAAAATAATTAAAAGGCCAGGCGGGCCAAATTACTGGGCTTAGCATATTGGGCCTCTCAATTAGCCCAATTCATTATACCTATATATATATCTATTTTTGTATTTTCTGGTTTTAAATGATTTTTATGTATTTTCTTTTATACTTTTTTTCTTTTTCTTTTATGGAAAATTATAAAACCTAATTTCCTATTTACTCTAATTTTCTAGTATTTTTTTTTGCAATTTTTCTGCTATTTTTCCTTATTTTCTCCTATTTAAACTATTTTGCTAATTTTCTAATTAACTAAACTAACAAATTAATTACTTAGCCTATTTTTTTTTATTTTTTCTAATTTTTTTACTTATTCAAACACACAAAATATAACTAATTTCAAACAAAGCAAGTAATTGCACCCAAAAACATTTTATTTTAATTTTGGAATTGTTTGCTCGGTGCAAAAATCATGTGCTCACAACTAGGAATTTGATAAATTGAGGATTTGGACCTCAAATTGAGGTAGGGTTCCAAAACCAATTGTATATCTGGGCTCGGAGGTAAATTGGTAATTGGGTTTTGATCCAAATTTCGGGTTTGGACAAGCGGACCCGGGTATTCACTTTTGTTGACTTCAAAAATAGCCTAAAATGAATTTCTTTCTATCGTGGGTAGTCTCTAAGGATTAAACTAAATTGTATGGTTGTTAAATTGCTAGATTCTATTGGTCTGGAGGCTTGTGTAAAGGGAAAACTTGTGATTGGGCTTTAAGTTTGACTGTTAGAGCGAGGTAAGTATCGTGGTTAATCTTGGCTTGAGGGATTAGGTATTATTTGCTTATTTTCTAGGAGGTTTTGATATTGAGTACCACCTATAGGTGAGGTGACGAGTACCTATGCGATGTTTTGAGTCATAGCATGCTAGTGAGCCTTATTCATAAATTTTAGCTTTTCGTGATCATATTATCCATGCTTAGATTAGTTTATTATTATGTTGAACATTATTATTTGGTATTGATTGAGTATGGACTCAAGTTCGAGGTTGATATTGTAGAACCAAATGTTGAAATCAGACTTGTTATTGATATTTCTATCTCTCTGTTGATATGTTTTTAATGTTTTTATGAGGACGAGTGTTAAAGCACGAAGGGTGATGCCATACAATATTTTGTTAGTGAGAGTACAAACACAAAGGGTAATGTTAGGGAGCTGGACGATAATAGCTCCTCCGCATACCAAAGCACACTGCCCTCCTAGGCGCGCAATGCTAAGTAATCCAAGCCAACCCACATTACTGACTAATGGTGGATAATCATATTTCTTAGAGGTACTAAATACAACTCCATGAATGAGCAAAATGAAGGATGCATTAATGATAAAGATCTCTGGGGAAACCGCTAAAAAAAGATTGAACATGTGGGAGGATCCGAACGAATTCTGCTTTCATTTCCCCTATATGAAGCACTGATTTACTTACGTTACGGTCTTTACCATTCTTAATTGATATATACGGTGGGGATGAGAGTAAAAGCACGAAGGGTGATACTGTACCATTCTTATTTGATTTATCTGGTGAGGTTGAGAGTAAAAGCACGAAGGGTGGCGCCGTGCATTTTCCATTACTGTATTTACTTGTTGTTACTCGTTCAAGGTGTACTAGCTGTTTAAATTTTGTTACTGCTGTGATCCTTTATCTTCAATCAACTCAGCATGCTCCCACTCCCGTTATTATTTCTTTAGTTTCCATTAGTTGTTGTTATGCTCGTATCCTTTTAAAATGCACAAGTTTATGTATGTGTCTTGTCCTAGTCTCGTTACTACTTCATCGAGGTTAGGCTCGACACTTACCAGTACATGGGGTCGGTTGTATTAATAGTATACTCTACACTTTCTGTGCAGATTTTGGTACCGGACCGAGTTGACCCTGAGCTAGATGCTTGCTTGATCTGTTTTGAGATCTAAGGTAGTAATGTTGGTCTCCGCAGGCCCCAGCGTCCCTTTTATTGCATTTCCTTTACTATTTCATTTGTATCAAAACAGCCGTGTTTCCTTCGGACACCTTACTTGTAGCTATATCTTAGTAGTTTGTGGATTGTGCCACCATATTCTAGGTACATGTGTATAAGTATTAGAGTTATTTAAGAATTTTCGCATTTTTCTTTTACATTGTGAGGGCTTATTTGATGTTTATTATTGAAAAATTTAAGAATTTTGCTTAATAAATCTCTAACGTTGGCTTGCCTAGCAAGTATGATGTTAGACGCTATCAAAATTTTGACGATGGGAATTTTGGGTCCCGACAAACGAGGACAAAATAATAGAAGACAAAATGCATTAAAATTAGTTGACGTTAAATTCAATTTCGTTTTTCGTTATTCCAATAATTGGCTCTCAGCGTCTTTTATATATTTAAAGTTATTTTTGTAAAATATTCACTCAATAATAGACATTTTCAAATTTCGTATTATCACTTAGGGGTCGTTTGGTAGGAGGTATTAGTAAAAATAAAGCAAGCATTAGCTTTATCATTACTAATACCTTGTTTGGTATATATTTTCAACTTGTGTATAACTAATACTTGTATTAGTTATACATCATACTTGGCATTATCCTATGCATAAGTAATGCATAGAAAACCATAGCATTAGTAATATCAATGCTTTAATGCATGCATTAATATGGTTAAAGACAAAATTCTCCTTAATGTTCCATAAAGCTCGAGAATATGGAGGGTCATTTTTGTAAGCAACTATTTTTCTTAAAAGTTATGTAATGCATTATAGTTTTAATACACCACACCAAACAATAGATAAGAAATGATATATGCATAACTAATGCTTGTATAACTAACACATGCATTATTAATACACCTTATTCCGCACTATTCTTATACACCATACGAAACGACCCCTTAGTTATCCTTTTTTTTCTACAAACTATATGACCAACATTTTTTTCCGTATCTCTAACAGCTTGTTTGGATGGTTGTTCCTTGTTGTATCGTATTGTGTTGTTATCCCAAAATAGTATTTGTTTTGATTGTTTCATTAAAGTTGGTTGTATTGTATTGTTAAATTCATTGTTCCGAAATAATGAAAAGTCCTCTTTTTTGAAACAACCGATTTGGTGTGATGGGATCGTTTCCTATTTTTCTTTTCAATTATGCCCTAACTTATAACTCCAAAATTCTATTTTACCCTGTACCCTTTTTTTTCGATTTTAACTCCAAATCTCCAACTTCTAACCTACTTTTTTTTCCAGTACTTCTGCCACCAACATTAAAAGTGTTTTGCCGCCTTCTATTTTACTTTTTCTCCTAATTTGCTTTTAACTCAATTCTAATTAGTTGCACTTCTTTGTTTTGCCTTCTTCTGTTTTGCTTTCTTAAGGTGTTTTGCCTTCTTCTGTTTTATTTTTAAAAAATTATTTTATGCATAATTTTTTAAATTCAATATTCAAATAATTGAGGGTATTTTAGTAAACTTATCAGTTATAGTACAGTATAACACAGTCATATCAAACAGCAAAATATTATTTAAGAATGACAAACAATACAATCTATTCAGACATTGTATATAAAACGATACGGTACAATACGATACAATACAATACAATACGTTATAAAACAACGGGGATCAATGATCTAAACAGACTGTAAAAGAAAGATTTATTTTTTAAAATTTGTGCTTAGGTGAGGACTCTTTGAAGAATCGTGATTAAAACATATAACAAATATTTGGTCATTTTAGATTCGGTACCACTATTATGCCACAAGAAGTGAATTTTCATAAAAGAAATTTCAGAGAATATGCCATTCAATTTAATATGAAATACATCTGTTCCAACGCCTTAAAATAGATTTCACATTGCGAAGAGCTAATGATTTTCAATTATTTAGGCGATGCCCAATACTAGAATCATTTAAATACTAATTCTACTTGAGTAATAATACTTGAAAACCAAATATACATTTTCAGTTCTAATTCTAATTAGTTATTCTCTTAATTAAATATGCCACGGATGAGCCATCATTCAGTTTTAAATTCTCTCACTAGTTTGCGTTACTATCCTTTTTGATCCTTTTTTCGGGCTGTTTTTGCTCTTTGATTTTTGTGATCACATGAAATTCATAGATTGTTAGTTGTACTATTTTAAGTTCTAGCCTTTACCACTATTTAGGTTTTCAAGTTGCTATGCCTACGTGTTCTTCCTCAATAAAAAAAGAAGTTGATAACTTGTGATATTAAGTTTTAAGATTATAAAATGGAAATAAATTTTAGGTTGAACTATTATTGATGATTGAGAATTCTACGAGATAGTTTCTTTCTTTATTTAATTAGTTATAAACGATTGACATTCATAATCATCTCCAGGAGTTATAATTTTATTTTATAATTCATATACAAATTGTAAATAAATTTACTCATTCGTGCATCATTACCTTGAGACCAGTAAATATAAAACACAAAAAACTCAAAGCATCAAAATCAAATCTATAAGGAAGTTTTAAACTTACGAACAGTGCCGAGTTTACTCCTCTCCCCCTTCTCTCCCCCCCCCCCCCCCCCACCCCTAACGAACGACGGAGGAGTCAATGTTTCATGAGAAAAGTGCGTACTATAGTATAAATATAATTGGCAGCAGAACTTTTATATCCAGGATCCGTGGCGCAATGGTAGCGCGTCTGACTCCAGATCAGAAGGTTGCGTGTTCGATTCACGTCGGGTTCAAACCTGATGATCCAATACGGATTCATCTTTTTTTTTTTTCTCTCATTTGGATCCATCTTTTTTACTCTTTTCTTATTTTGCAAATAGTTAAGACAAACGCAGAGGGAACGACATTATTTCAGTTCTACCGTCTAACAAAGAACTTTGTTCATAAATCAACAAGAAATATAAAAATATCTAATAAATTAACATCAAACAATATTACTAAAGAAAATCAAGTATAATGGAGTTAGGTTGGGAAAGAGAAATATGGTAGAAGGGCAAATCATCCGTCATTCTCTATTAAAGAGTTTATCATGTGCTCTTGCCGGCGATGATTAAGTCAAAATTTAAAGTGAAAAACTTATACTATGTACTTTATTACTATTAATTAACTACTACTAATTTATCTATGTACTTTATTACTATTAATTAACTACTACTAATTTATCTATGTACTTTATTACTATTAATTAACTACTACTAATTTATCTATATATTCTAATTTAAACCTAAGCAACGTCATCATCTTTGGCTGGTCTCTATATATATCTACTATCATCCTAAAAGCACAGATTTGTAACTTCCATCGTAGCTTCGAGGTGCAATTGTTTTTTCCTTTACATCATAAGCCTGCTTCAAAGGGATGGTTTGTCTCTCAATTTTTGTTTTTATACTTGGAATTAGAAAAGAGCCCGCATTATACTTATTTAGCAAACTCATAGCAACGTCATCATCTTTAGCCTGGCTTTTCGATTCTGTTTAACCTCCAAAACTAAAAGACACAACCGTCTTCTCAAAGAAATACAAGGCTAATACGAGATGACCAAAATAAGGATAAAATATGAAGATTTTGGAGGAAAATAAGAGGAAATGTGTGTGGGGGGTGGGGGAATCAACTCTATACGTTTTCCTGCCAAAGGATTTACATGGTCGTTAAGCATAGTGATGAAGTCAAAAATATTTCTAGGGGTTTTCGGACCAAAAAATCCGACAAATATTTTTTAATATACATTTAAAATTAATATTTTATCTATATATATATATATAGTATAATTTTTTTGTAATAATTCGGTGAAAGGTGAACGGTTGATCACCCATTATAAAGGTGGCTTCGCTCCTGATTAAGAAATCCCGCATCCTCTTTGCAGACCAAACAGGACTTGCAATGTTCCGATTATTCACCAACCCTTGCTGCTAAAAACAGGTCTGAGGGCATCTCCAACCCTTCATTCCAAATCTTTACTCCAAACTGTAGTAAACAAACTCTAACCATTACTCTATTTTTCTACTCCAAAAAAAAATTCTTTTTATATGCAACTCTCTCTATCATATTATAGTATTATCTTTTATTTAAATTTTATTTTCTTATTTCCATTAAGCAAATCATATGCATATATTTTTTCTTTTTTTACATATTCATTTCATATGTCATATTTCTTTCTTATATTTAAAATAAATTTATTTTATATCATAAATTTTTAAATAATATAACTTGTATGCAAATACTATAGATTATGCGTATTAATGGGTAATACAAATAAACATGTAATTATTGAGATACAAGATAATTTAGTACTTATTACATGTAAATAAAAATTTATTTTAAATACTACTTAAATATTCAACGTTCACCTCTAGCATGCTCCCATAAATGATCTATCAATGCATTACGAAGTGCAAAATGAATTTCACGGTCCAATTTCATCATAGGCTAGGATGGCGCCCAACACCATTGCTAGGAAAGCCAACACTGATCAAACTAGTGGTTTTCCACTTAAATAAATTACTAAGTGGATAAAAATTCACCATTCGTTAAAAGATTTAGAAATTTACCAATGAAACAGAGTTAAACTGAAGCAACGAAAACAAGCCGTAGTCATGTATATAATACAAAAATCATAAGTCTACTAGATTGTGTGTCAGATCTGGTGTCACCAGTACGTGAGAAATCTAGAAGAATATACAAAAGATAACTAGCCTACTGCCTGAAAGAAAATACATAAAAAATAAGCATAAGAGAGACTCCAGCTGCTCCAGAACGGCTTAGAAGGGAACTCACCGTGAATTATCGGGATAAGGATCAAATCTGCACGCCGGACTGGTGACCAGATGCACTTGCCTCGAATCCTGTACAATTATATACAGAAGTGTAGTGTGAGTATATACCAATATGTACCCAATAAGTATCTAGTCTAACCTCGAAGAAGTAGTGGATATGGGTCGACTTAGACACTTACTAGGCCAATAATATAATAAAATAAAATTCTAATTAAACAAGATATATGAAGATAACAATAGAACTCAGGACGAAAAATAGCTGAACAATTCTTTATCATATTTAAGAACCTAAAACACTTCCTTCACTTAAAACAATTTATCTCTCAAACGATGAATTTATATGTTGTTATAAAAGGGACTTCCGGTTCTATTATCTGACACAAGTTCCATCGAGGACGTTCGGCCCGATCTAATGTAAGTGTAAACTGTGTACTATCTAGGGTCGAACGGCGCGAACCATAGGTGCATCTATTACCCCGCTTGTGAATCATACATGCGCGCGGTCAAATATAAATTCATCAAATAACTCATAATTCTTTCTTGATTCTTTTCCAAAATAAAGACAATTCAGCTTAAAGCTTTTAAATCCTTAAAATTTCTCAACTTAGTTCTATTTGATACAATTAACAAATATAATCAAATAATAAACCCACAAAGCATGTTGTAAGCCTAAAACTACCCGTACATAAATATGAATAGTAGCTACATACAGACTCTCGTCACTTCGTGCGTATGTAGCCACAACAAACAATCACACATTTTATTTAAGTTCGCCTATGGGAAAATTTCCTTCTTACAAGATTAGAAAAGAGACTTACCGCATCTCAAAGCCTACTTCCAAACTCAAGAATGTGCTCGAACCTTCAAATTGGAGCCAAAAAATCCAAAACTATTCAAATAGTGAAAAAACTAATCAATATGTGTTCAAAAATTTATATTTTAACTATTACAGTGATTACCCAACCCAAAATGCAAGATTCCTAAAATTCACCCTGGGCCCATGTGCCCGAATTCCAGAAACTTCTGAAGAAAGTTGTTACCCATAACCTTAGGAACATAAATATATGATTTTTACTAAGTCCTATAACCATTTTCATGGTGAAATCTTATTTATTTATGTATTTATCAAAACCTAGGTTTTTCATCTAACCCATGAATTCCACAAATTTACATGTTAAAATCTACCCACAACCGATGTATCAAACTCACAATAGGTGGGAATTACTTACCTTCAATTGCTAGGTTGAAATCTCCCTTTTTGAAGCTTTAAATTGCACAAATGAGTCAAAAATGGGAGAGAAATGCCCAAGTCCCGTATTTAAAATAAGATTCTACCCAGCTATGACGGCCTTCATCGTGAACGCGAAGGCTTACCCTGATTGGGCATCGCGAACATGACAGCTCATCCACGAATGTGAAGAGCAAAGCTCATTGAGTCTGCTTGGCCCTATTTCCACGAACACGAGTAAGGTTTCGCGAACACGAAGGCCTAGGCTCACAAAGCTTCGCGAACATGTAAGCCTTACAGCGAATGCAAAGGGCAATTTGCCCACTGTCCCAGATACTTCTTTGTGAATGCGATGACCCTCCCACGTTTGCGAAGGGGGAAACTAGAATTGGAAATTTCTTGTTTCTCAGATTCAGATCCGGGCGGTTCGAAACACACCCGAGCCCTCGTGACCCCATCTAAAGGCACCAACAAGTCTGTAAACATGATATAGACCTGCTCGAACTCTAAAACTCTCGACACACTTAAATCAACAATGAAACCAAGATTCACAACCCAAAACCAAATTGAATCAAAGTTTGAACTACAAGTTTTCCAAACTCTCTCATTGTGCCAAATCATACTTAGACTACTCAAAATAACACCAAATTCTACGTGCAAATCATAAATGACATTATGGAAATATTACTGATCTTGGAGTCCAATTCAGACCTTGATATCACGAAAACCCGTGCCAAACCAAATTTTAAAGAACTTCAAAATCCTTCAAGAATTAACTTTCACTATTAGGCGTCAAAACACCCTTGGGTCATCCAAAGCCCGATTCAAACATACAGTCAAGTCCAAAATCATCATACGAGCCTATTGGAACCGTCAAATTCCAATTCTGAGGTTATTTACTCAAAATATTGACGGAAGTCAAACTTGGCATTTTAAGCCAACCTTAAGGAATTAAGTCTTCAGATGTAAACCCGAACTCTTCCAAATTCTGAACCAACCATCCCTGAAAGTCATAAATAAGTAAAAAAAAGTACCGAAAGTTTTATTTAGGAGAATAGAAGTTGTAGAATGCAAAACTACAGGTCGCTTCATTACATTCTCCACCTCTTAAACAAACGTTCGTCCTCAAATGAGTTTAGATTCATACGTGAGTGCTAAATAAGTGTGGGTATCAGGTATGCATGTCCTCCTCGGACTCCCAAGTCTTCTCCTCTTCTGGTTGGCCCCTCTATTGAAACTTTACCACAAAAATCCACTTGGATCTCAATTGGCGACCCTATCTAGCAACAATAGCAATTGGCTCCTCATCATAACCAAGCTCTCATCTAGCTGAATAGTGTTGAAGTCAAACACATGTAACAATTTAGCGCGATATCTCCGGAGCATAGACATATGAAAAACCAAATGAACACCTCATAGGCTGGGAGGCAAATAAAGCTCATAAGAAACCTCCCCAACTCGCCTCAACACCTCAAATGGGCCTATAAACCTTGGGCTCAACTTTCTGTTCTTTCCTCAGAATCCCAGGTCTTCTCCTCGACTAGTTGGCCCCTCAACTGAAACTTTACCGCATAAATCCAATTGTATCTCAACCAGCGATCCTATATAGCAACAATAGATATTGGCTCCTCCTCACAACCCAATCTCTCATCTAGCTGAATAGTGCTGAAGTCGAATACACGTGACAAGTCGGCGCAATATCTCTGAAGCACAGACACATGAAAAACCAGATGAACACCTAATAGGTTGGGAGGCAAAGAAAGCTCATAAGAAACCTCCCCAACTCGACTCAATACCTCAAATGTGCCTATAAACCTTGGTCTCTACTTTCCCATCTTTCTAAATCTCATAATACGCTTCATCGGCAAGACTTTCAAGAGAACCTTCTCGCCAGCCATAAATTATACATCACACGCCTTCTGATCCACGTAACTCTTCTGTTTGGACAATGCTGTGTGAAGTCGCTCGTAAATCAACTTTACCTTTTGCAAGGCATCCTTTACAAAATTAGTACCATACAACTTAGTCTCACTGGGCTCAAACCACCCTATAAGAGAACGAAATCGCCGACCATATAAAGCCTCAAATGGAGTCATCTCGATGTTGGACTAGTAAATGTTGTTGTAAGCAAACTCGGCCAAAGGGAATAACTGATCCCATTGTGCCCAAGGTCAATCACACATGCTTTGAGCATGTCCTGCAATATCTGAACTGTCCGCTCTAACTGCTTATCGGTATTAGGGTAAAACGCAGTCCTGGGCTCTATAAGGGTCCCTAACTCACTCTGTACGGCTTTTCAGAAATGCAAAGTGAACTGAGGGTCTCTATCTGATATGATGGATACAGGCACACCGTGCAACCGAACTATCTATCGAATATAAATCTGGGGCAACCTCTCTAAAGTATAAGTAGTTGCAACTAGAATGATGTATGCTGACTTGGTCAACCTGTCAACAATGACATTGTCGATGCCTTTTTTTTCTCGCAAAATCGGGTTTACAGCATTTAGAGGACAACTTTATTCCCGTTTGGGAATTGGGTCTTTGGAATTGAAGAGTCGACACCTAATGATTAAGTAAATTAGGACACTAAGGGTTTTGAATTTGAAAACGAGAATTCGGATAAGGGCTAGAAATTATCTTGAGGGGAAGGTGTCAGGCTCCCCTCAAGATCCACTAGTGTGGTTCCCTGCCAAAAATATCCAGCTCGGAGTATTTTCTTGGCTAAGATGAACCATTCATGTGCGGTCCACAGGTCCCTGCATGAACCTCCTCCAACAACCTTGATGCTTCCTTTGCTTCGACGCACCTTAGTAATCCCAAATTGGGAGTCCTCCTATACAGGATTCCTCCACTGTGAAAGAAGTGATTGGATAACCTCCGCAGTGTGTGATTTTGAGTAGTATTTGAAAGTTTTGGATATTCTCCTATTGATAGATACTTCTTAATGTCATGAAACCATGGTTTTCCATCTAATTCGTCCTCAACGTGAGAACAGTAGACAGGTTGATCTTGGATTTTTACCGGGATAGGATCAATGAAGTTCTTATTTGGATGCTGAATCATGGATGATAGAGTGGCCAATGCATCGGCGAACTCATTCTGAACTCTAGGGACATGCCAGAATTTAGTCTTTGTAAACCTCTTCCTCAACTCCTGTACATGATGCAAGCATGGGAGTATCTTGGATTTCTTGGTTGCCCACTCTTCTCGAACCTGATGTATGAGCAATTCAGAATCCTCGATCACTAGTAACTCCTGAATGTCCATATCAAAGGCTAGTTTGATCCTTAAGATACAGGCTTCGTACTCAACTATATTGTTGGTGCACGGGTACTTGAGTTTAGCAGACACCGGATAATGTTGACCTGTTTCTGATACTAGAACTGCTCCTATGCCAACACCTTTAATGTTTGCTGCTCCATTGAAAAACAGTCTCCAGCCATCATAGGATTCTGCAATGTCTTCTCCTAAGAGAGAAACCATTGTGTACTGATAAGCTCACAGCTCATCTTGACATAATTTCCTATGCTTGAGTTCTCGTAGAGGTTGATATCACTCAACCCCTACATGATGTTCTTCCTATTATCTTTTAGGAGGGTAAAATTTGGGATTAAGATGTGGAATATAAGTGGACACCTATATTCTGTCAAGACTGTAACCAATTTGGACATATGACTGAGAAATTCCAATAAAAACAGCTCCAACAGTAGCATCAATGAATGAAACAAAACAAGAAAAAGAAGAGGGAGAAATGAGAGTGCAAGACAAAGACAGTATAAGTAAAGGAGAAGGTTGAAATAGCGACAGAAACACTACATCAGCTCCTAAAAATACAAAGCCTAAGGCACCTCCAGTTGCAAGTTCAGAAAAGACAACACCAGATATTCAAATACAAATACAGCTATCTAACAGGGGGTAGCAGGTTGTTGTCCATCATAGATCAAAGAGGAAAGATGGAAACCACATTGACATACAAGATAATGGTCGAAGAAACCAGTTTGCTCCACTAGGGATTCTTGAGAGAGCAATATCTGAGCAAGATAGCATAGAGGACCAATTGGTAGACATAGGAACCAATATAAGCACCCCCCCACCATGATAGTTAGCTCTTGGATTATAAGGGAGCTGAACAAACCTCACAAACAAAAAAAGTTTAAACTGTTTTTGCTTACTAATAAGATAGATACGGTGGGTTATTTTTGAAACCAAAGTGAGATAGTCAAAAGAGAAATAAATCAGATGAGGTTTGGCACAGGGTGGAAGTTTGTACTCATCAGCACCTAAAGGAAGAATCTAGATTGGGTGAAAGATAATGAATGTGACAGTCTCAGTAATTGAAGCTTCTAATCAACTAATCCATTGTCATATTTAGGATATAACTACAGACTACTACTGTTATAGAACTTTTATCTATGGACTGCATACTCTTACTGATAGGAAACCTATGTAGGATCAACTTAAGGACAATCATGCCAAGACAAATGGTCCATGGATCATACTTTGGGACTTCAACAATATACTATCAATTGTGGATAGGATTATTGGATCCAGTACATTAACAGGAATTGGTAGACTTCTAACAATGTACTGAAGACATTGGAGTAGGTCAAATAACCAAAAGAGGATTTCAATTATCTTAGAGAAATAAGAGAGATGCAGACGACAATGTATACAGTCACATTGATTGGGCATTTGGCAATCCAGATTAGTTTCAGGCATATGCAGGGATTGAAGTTGTTTATCTGCTAACAGGAGTCTTAGACCACTCTCCAATTGTGTTGAATACAAAAGTGAACAAACCAAATATTAGGAGACCTTTCAGACTCCTAACAATACTCTTACAATAGGAAATGTATAGAGAAACGGTCAAAACAGTTTGGACACAGCAAATTCAGGGAATTTCTATGTTCAAGATATGTAGAAAGTTGAAAACGTTGGAAATCCAAACTAGGAACATTCAAAAAGAGTTCTCTTCCATTTATAACAAGCTAGAAAACTTAAGGACAAAGTTGGAGATAATACAAAGGGAACTAAATGATGATCACTTCAATCCAACTCTCACAGAGGAGGAAAACTGACTCTTAAGCTGATTGAAAATTAGGATCCAATTAAAATGCTTAGGAAAATATCAAGAGCTACTTGGATTGCACAAGGTGATTCAAATTCCAAAATACTTTCATGCCTATCTGAAAGTTAGACAAGCAAGAAATAGAGTGTCTTGCATTTATATTGAGCAAAATGATAGATAACTGAGCCAGAACAGATACAACATGAGTTCACCAGTTTTTTCAAGAAGTTACAAGGGGAAGCAACTCCTACACTACTTGGAATAGATATCAACATTACTACGGATGGCCCTATAATGACCCTAGCACAACACCAATCAATGTTGTATCCAATGACAAAATAAGAAGTTATACAAGTTGTAATGGAGATACTAGATAATAAAGCATCCGGATTGGATGGCTATCCAGCTGAATTCTATAAGGCATTCTGGTCGAGTATAGGGAAGAAAGTGACAGAAGCTATTCAGCAGCTCTTTGAAACAGGCTGGATACTCAAAGAAATAAATTGCACCACTGTCACACTGATTCCTAAAATGGAACACCCAACTTATGTGAAAGAATTCAGGTCAATTGCATGCTGCTCAACTCTATACAAGATCATTGCTAGGATCATAAAAAAGAGACTAAAAGGTGCAGTGGATTACCTTGTAGGACCAACTCAGTCTGCATTCATAGAGGGGATGAATATCTTAGACAATGTTATACTGGCACGTGAGTTGGTGAAGGGTACACAAGAATATCAGTTTCTCCAAGATGCATTATAAAGGTTGATATTAAGAAAGCTTATGACTCAGTTGAATGAAGTTTTCAAAAACAATTGCTGATTGAATTAAGGATTCCTCATAAGATGGTGGTTATGATAATAGAGTGTGTAACCACGGTAAGCTACACTCTATTAATAAATGGTGGTATAACAACTAGATTCCCAACAAAGAAGGGCCTAAGACAAGGGGATCCTATGTCACCATATCTCTTTGTGCTCTTTGTGCTTGTGATGGAGTATCCAAATAGATCATTGAAGCAACTACAGAGTAATCCAGACTTCAATTACCATCCTAAGTGCTAAGCAACACATCGCTCAAATATGTTTTGCTGACAGTCTGTTACCGTGTTGTAGAACATATAGGATTCAATGCAACTTCTAATGAAATACTTTTATCACTTCTCATCTGTTACATGGCTTAAAGCTAATATGGGGAAGAACTCCCTGTATATTGATGGAGTCACTACTGATATCTAACAACAACTCCAAGATGAAATCCACTTTTCTCTTGGAAGACTGCCTTTCAAAATACTTAGGAGTTCCATTGTATACCACAAAATTCACTATAATGTATTTCTTTAGTGATACAATTGTGGCAAGGTTTAGATGTTGATCCTCAAAATTTCTTACCATATGTAGGAAGACTTCAACTGATAAAAAGTATTCGGTTGAGATTCAAACTTACTGGCCCCAAATCTTTCTGCTTCCAAAAAGATTGATTAAGCTAGTCACAATAGTCTGCAGAAATTTTCTATTGCATGGGTCAAAGGAGAATGTGAATAGAGCATCAATTGCTTGGAAAACAGTTTGCCAACCAAGATCAACTGGTGTACTAAATATTCTCAGCTTCACATTGTGGAATAAAACAACAATACTGAAACTATTATGTGTAATATCTTAGAAAAATAGACACTCATTGGGCTGACGGATACAATACTTGTACATAAAGGATAACGACCTGAAGGAAATAAAAACACCAGAGCAAGCAAGCTGGGTAGTTAGAAAGATTTTTGATGCTAGACAATGGTTAATCCCTAATATAGATAAGTTACAGAATTATGCAACTCAGGTTAAATTCAGTATAAATTAGCCTACATTGATAGTCTACCGTAATATCCTAAAGTCACTGGAAAAGCTTGATGCTCAATAAAGGCTTGTACCAAATATCAATTCACTCTATGGATGGCCCTTTAAAAAAACTGGCAATAATAGACCAAATTCGAAAATAGGAAATTCAAGTGCAAAGTGAGTTTGAACTCTGCTCTACTAATTCAGAATAGACATAAAATCAACTGTGCTTTGAGTGCAACTACTCAAAGATTATTTGGTATAAGCTATTAAATGATAGGAAAGCATCAATAAGTGAGACCATGGAATGAAGAAGTTATAGGGCTGACAAGCATGACAAGGAGTAAACATCATAGAGCTGTCATCTACATTTTTTTGTTTGCAGCGATAGTTTACCATATTGGATAAAAGAAACAACATAAGATTCAGACAAGTGCAGAAGCCTAATACAGAAATACTAAGATATAGCTATACAACTACATATTGTAGGACAAAGATATTCCAACTGGCAGAATGAACTAGATAGATTGAGAGGAAACCCAAGCTAGAAGCTATCAGTCTATATGCCTCTATAACTAATACCCTTCCGAGAATTGAGCAGTTATAGAACTTGGAACTGAAAACAGCTAGTTATTGAGAGTTTTTATAGTTATTTTTGTATGATCCTGTTTCTAGAGTCCAATAAACAGGTGTGCTCATAAATATTATACTCGGTTGAAATAAAATTTTCCTTTTGACCAAAACAATAAGGAATCAAAGTTTTATTGTTATTTTCTTTTTCCATTTGTATTAAGCTCTGTCTATGTTTTACTAGTGATTACAACTCTGTAGTATTATCCTGAAAAATATCTTTTATATGTTTTGTTCATGAAAAAATTCACCAAATTAGTACCCTTTTCGGTTTATATTATGTGATTTTTTGGCTCTTTTCACATACATTAAGGAATTAACTTTTTAGCATTAGTTAATAGTAAAATTGACCATATTAACCTTAATATGCTTATTCGAAATATAAAAAATTACTCCCAAGCTCTTTACTCTAAGGACAACTTTGGAAAGAAGTTAATTCCTTCTTGACAAATGACAAAATCAAAAATTCTCAACTATAAAACAAAACGACGAAAAAAATCACTTTAAGTAGATCAAAGGGATTACTATCAAATTTTATTAGTCCAATCAAATACAATGACAAGCTTCTTTTGTTAAAGTGAGTTAGAACAAATATCATTATTGTTGCACATGTTATAGTCCATTACTCAAATGGTCACTCAACTATCCCAACTTATCTGTTAAATTCATTTATTTTCGTTTGTAATAACAAAGTCAGTTAACTATGCATATATATAACAACCCGACTTGTCGTTTTAAGAATTTATGCCTCGTTCAACGACTAAAGGTCTCGAGCATCTTCGTAATATATATTATGACTTGCATATGTGGTCGAGTTTAGTTTTCGGAAGAGTCGGAATTAAATTTAAAGAAAAATTCTCATTTGGAAGCTTAAATAGAAAGAGTTGACTGGAGAGTTGATTATTGAGCAAATGACCTCGAAATGGAAATATGATTATGTGATAGCTTCATATGGTGATTATGGACTTAGGAGTATGTTCGGGTTTGGATTTGGAAGTCCGTAGGACAATTCGACACATTTTGGTGAAAGTTGGAAAAGATGAGATTTTGGAAAAATTCGACCAAAGGTTGAAATTTTGATAACAAGGTTGGATTTCAATTCCAAAATTTGGAACAACTCTGTTACATCATTTATGACTCGCGAACAAAATTTAAAGATATTCCAGATTGATTCGATATGTTTCGACGTAGAATATAGACGTTGGAAGATTTGAAAACTCATAATTCGATTCAAGGCACGATTTGAAATTTCTGTATTGTTTAACGTTGTTTAAAGCCTCAACTAAGTTCGTATTGTATTTTGGGACATGTCGGTATAGTTAGTTAAAGTCCCGAGGGCCTCAGGTAAATTTCGGAAGGTTAACGGAGTTAATTTTGGGATGAGATAGCTGCTGGAAAAACAAATCTGCTGCTTCTTGACAGCATCTGATGCAACCGCTTCTGCGAGAATTTAGTCGCAGAAGCAAGAGTTCCATCGCAGAAGCAACCTAGGCAGAGCTGGAGGGAGGTTGAAGATGCGGACAGTTTTGCACACCAGCACAATCGCAGGTGCGATGTATTGAAGACGCAGAAGCGGAATGAGGCATTAGAGTTTCTGAATCAAGACTTGAATTCAAATACATTGTTGATGCATTAGAGCTTCCAACATTTCGACCTCTTGTGATTATCTTGAAGCTTGGAACAATACGATGAAAGGGTTCTAGTATTTAAGCATGGAAGTTGGATTTTACGTGTAGATCAAAATGAAGAGATGAAAATTTGTAAAGCAAAAGAGGAGAAACACTTGGAGCCTTCTGGTAAAGACACCGATCAAGATGATCAAAAATATAGAAGCCATGCTGCTAAGATACTCGGATCAATAGAGGCGGACCCAGGATTTGAGCATAGCAGGCGCACTCTCTTTAGTGTACCAAGTACCCGATAGCGATAAAGTTCGATATTAAAGTCTATAAAAACTTAATAATAATGATAACTGTTATCAAAATACAAACTTCGATATTATCGAATATAATTAATTTGGTACTAACAAAACATAAAGTACATCGTCAACTCATATCAGGACCGCAATTATGTGATTTCACATCAAAATCATCTATAAAATGAGAGGTATTGTCTCTTAAAACTATAACTTGACTGAAAAGAATAAACTTCGCCAAGAATACGTTATCTAAATTCATAAGAACAAGAATGTCCTAAAAATAACAATTCCAAGTAAAATAATATTTTCTTCAATCACCTAAGGATATTTCTTCTCAATCACAGAAGGATCCTTCCTTCTCAATCAAAAAAGGATATTTCTTCTATTTTAACTTTTTAGGTAAATTATTTTCGGTAATCGGCAGCTCCAATTGACCATTCATATGTAAGCACTATTACTAAATTAATATTGAATCAATACAAACCTTTTTTCCTTGACTAATATAGTATTTTACATACCTGAAATATAATTTAATGCTTTCTCCTCAAAGTGATGCAAGAGTCAACAACTAATTTGGGTATAATTTACATAAATTGAAAACACAAATATTTATAATATATTTCTAGCGTAATATTTCCAATATGAAAAAACTGACTCAAATAAAATCAAAGAAGAAGAGACTCAAATACAGTCATCGTTGTCGTCACCAAATAGGATTATCGAATTTAGAAGAGATGCAGAGAACTAAAAAAGAATTAACTAAATTGAAGGGAGGCAGAAAAGTTTGATACTCTATTTGTGGAGGGTGACACTTGAATGGGCCGGGAATTTGAAAAAAAAAAAATTTAATTAAGTTTTAAGTTTATTATTATGTAGAAGTATCAAATTATAATTAAATTCAGAAAAGGTTATAAAAATATAATTTGAATTATAAAAGTTATAGGTTGTAGGAGAGATAATTCGAACTTGGGACATCAAAGAATTTAAGGAACTTTGAAAGCTTTCTTAAACCAAATCCTCTACCCAACTTTTATCGTTAGGGTGCACACATAAATTATTTAATGGTACCTTGCTGCATATATATATATATATATATATATATATATATATATATATATATATATAAAGCATATAGTGTATTTTTGCCGAGGCTAACGGGTGCCGATGACCCTCACCTCCCCATGTAGGTCCGCCCCTGCGGATCAAGGACCTGCATCAGATCAATGTGCAAACAATAGTGACAACATCTCTAGAGGAATCTGGGCATGACCCTCGCAGAAGCAGGCAGCAAAAGCGCAAAAGCGATGTGCTCCGATGCGAAAAACTGCTCCGCAGGTGCGAGCCTTCACCTGGGCAGTGCACTTCGCAAAAGCGAGCTCTTGTGCGTAGAAGTGACTCCGCAGGCCAGTGCGCAAATCAGTCCGCAGAAGCAGAAAATGACAGAAATATAAGGCATCAAAAACCAGTAACTTTTCATTTTGTTTTGGAATTTTTGGATTTCGGTTCTTGGGCGATTTTGTGGGTTTCTCTACGATTTCAGCTCAAGTAAGTTTCCTATATCAGCAAGTGTTTATATTTCATAAATTCATGGTTATTTTCGTCGTTTAATTCGGATTTAAATGGAAGAAATCAAGATTTTTGTAAAATTTTCCAAAAACGAAAATTTAAGATTTGAAAGCCAATCAGATGCTGGAATTTGATAAAATTGGTATGGTTGAACTCGTATCGGAATGAGTGTTCGGATTTCGTGAAAATTATGTCAGGTTCCGAGAGGCGGGTCCCGCATTAACTTTTGGTTGACTTTTTGAATGTGAAGTTTTAAGTCGATGTTATATTATCCGCATTAATTTCTGATGAATTTTAATGAATTTATACAATTAATTTGGATAGATTTGAGATGTACGGAGGTTAATTCAAGCAAGAAGACGATTGTGAAATATCAGCATAACTTCAAAAAGATAAGTATTTTGCCTAACCTTGTGGGGGGAATTTTTCCTTAGGCATTGAGTTTTGTATGGAAATTGTGTGATTTAAAACCATGTATGGGAGGTGACGAGTGCGTACTTGGTTTATGTGTGCAAATTATATCTATTAAAATTCAAGATGCCCATATGTATTTAATTGGAAGTAGTTGATACTTAAAAAATCTTGATTGTCATACCTCATTCTTTGTTTGTCGAGTTTGTATTTATATGATAATTTGGTGTGATTGCTACTTGAAATTTATGTGAATTCAATGTGTTTGGTGATTTTATATTTCCTAGAAGTACTTTTATTATGGATTTTCCATCCACAAATAATTAACTAAATAAGGTAAGAAAAGGCATTAACATAATTATCAAAAATTTTGATTAAAGAAGGTGTTGTACTAAGATGAACTATTTTTCCATCCTTGTTTTTTGAGGTTTTATATACGTTGCATGGAGTCGTGGGCTTTTTGTTATGAAATTAATTGATTTTATTGTATTTTTGGAATTTATTGTGGCCTATGTGAAATTTGTGATACGAATTGTTGTATGATGTTGTTGTGATAATATTCGTGTAAATTATTGTGTAATTGAGTTATTATTACGATGACATAAGGGTGACATTCTATTATTGATATTACGTGAGTATAAGAGTGGCATTTTATTGTGATTATGTGCGTTAGATATTGTCTGAGAGGAATGATAAGGGTGGCTATGGTACAAAGCGATAAGGGAGGCTATTATACGGAGCGATATGGAGGCTATTATAGGAGCGATAAGGGTCGCTATAGGAGAGATAAGGGTGGCTATTGTCAGGGAAGATATGTGATGATGTGGGATATTGTATGGTATTTGTTAAATTGTATTGTAAATTCCTTGTCGTATTCTCGTATATATTATCATTATTGTTTGTGGTGATGCACGAGGTTTTTGTCGTGCGGTTGTTGATAGTGTGATGCACGAGGTTTTTGTCGTGCAATTATTGATATTGTGATGCATGAGATTTTTGCCGTGCAGTTATTGATATTGTGATGCACGAGGTTTTTTCCGTGCGATTGTTGATATTGTGATGCATGAGATTTCTGTCGTGCGATTATTGATATTGCGATGCACGAAGTTTCTGTCGTGGGGTTATTGAAATTATGAGCCGGTGAATATTATCGGGCATTTGTGATAGAAATATTGGCAGGTTCAAACCCGTAGTTTATGATTGAAATGAGGTATCACATGGTGACTTTTATTTGAAATAATTATATTCGAAAAATATTATTTGAACGAATATTATTCGAAAGATATTTATTTGAAAGAATTATATTCTGAATATAATTGTTGAAAGATTACTATTGGAAAGATTTATTGGCGAAGAATTTATAATTGAAGAATTTGATTAATTGGTCATACTTGTATTCATTATTTGCTGAGCAACATATATGGTATTCTTGTTGCCTGTTGTTTATATCACTGGATAATTATTGTTGCCATTATCATTATTTGTTTTGTATTATTTTTAGTATGCTATATTGCAAAGGTTGTTAGACTAGTGAGTGTCTTGACTGTACCTCGTCACTACTCCATCAAGGTTAGTCATGATACTTACTAGGTAGCACTGTGGTGTACTCATACTACACTTCTGCATATTTTTTTGTACAGTGCCAAAGATTTGAGATATAAGACTTGGTGAGATTTAGAGTGTGATCGCAAGGATTCAAGGAAGAGCTGCTTGATCGTCGCAGTTCCTTAGAGTATTTCCCTCTTGTCGTACTCTCAATTATTATTCAAGTAGTTCTATATATTTAATTTCCTTCAGATCATTTCATGTATTCGGTTAAAGTTCGTGACTCAGTACTACCAGTTTTGGGAGGTTGTAACATTATTTTCGTTGTTGGTTTTGATTTAAAAAAAAGGGGCTTGAATTGTTGTTATAATCGGCTTACTTAGTCTTAGAGACTAAGTGTCATCACGACTCATGTGGTGGGATTTTGGGTCGTGACAATATAGCATTCAAAAGGTCACTCAATAAAATTTCTCAAATTTTAATTATCAAATACCTATTTTACACTCTAAATTATCACTTTTTTACCTTTTTAAATATTAAATTTTTTTCTCTTTTTAATAAATATTATGGACTTACCTATAGAATAAACATATTTTATTCATAAAAAATAAAAAAATAGTTTTCAGCACATATAATGAACAAATAATAATAATATAATTGAGCATAATATTTCAAAATATATAATGTATCCTATAAAAATTTCTTTATTTAAATAATTATTTTTATAATACGTGCATGGAATATATATTGTACAACCTTTATTTTCTTTCATTAACAATTGTGTAAATAATTTTTTGAATTTTTGTTGTTTATACTAAAATTATTATCATGAACAAATAATTCTAACTAATTTTTTTATTATTCTCATTATTTTGTTATTCCAACATTATGTATTCTTAAATAATTTTTAATTATTTTTATTTATACATAGAATTGATTTATTCTATAGGTAAGTCCTAATAAAATTAAAAAGAGAAAGACAATATTTAAAAAGTTAAAAAAATAAAAAGATAAATATTTATAATTTAGGGAGTAAAATAGGTATTTGGCAATCTCTAATTTAGAAAATCTAGTCGAGTGACTTTCTTTGTGTTATAGGTATAGTAAAGTGACTTTATTATTACAAACTAAAGAAAAATGACTTTAATAAATAATTTAAAATAGTTAAATGATAATTTGAGTGAACGCTGTATGTTTGTGAGTATGCGACCGAGCTTAATCTAAAAGATAAATCATTGGTTTTAGCAAAATGTCAAGCTTATTGAATTCATGATTGATGATAAAAACTCAAGTTGGAAGTAGGGCGTGAAAATAATAAAAGTTCAATAAATATTGATAGATAAGTCACAACAATATTGAATTGACTACTTATCATAAGTATGCGACTCTCTAGTCAAAGCTTCATTAGTCTTAATTCACTTTTTCTAAGTTATTAGTTAAGCAAGAAGATAAGAGTGTTAGAAGGTACTCAATCCGGTCCATAATGAGAAATCAATTTATTTTTGGTATGCTTATTAAAAAAATATTAAATTGTATGTAAAAATATTTAGTATGACTAAACTACTTTTGATTAAATATTTAATGTGAGGGGTAAGAAATTTTTTAGGGATATATATATATAAAGATAATTTTATAAAAAATAAATTAAATTATTTCTTAATTATATAAATGGACACTTATTTGTTACTAAAATAGAAAAATTAAAGAATCCTACTCTCTTGTGATTTCCGGCTGTTCCTCCAAGGCTCAAATTACTGAAATTAAATTATTTTTTTTAAAAAAAAAAGTAACAAAGAGAGCACTACTCCCTACTGAAAATAGCAAGGATTATTTCCTACGCAAAATTTACATACACGAAATATAGAGTTTCATCAAGTATCATCCATTATTTTCTTTTATCTTAAAACTTGAGTCAAACATAATTGGGACTAAAAGAGTAAAAAGTTAAAAAGCAAATGGGAATTTGAAATATTGGAAGCTGTGGCTTCTAGAAGGTTGCGAACTAAACGTGCTTTTGCAAAAGTCTTGATGGAAACTTATTACTTACAGCTAAGCCATCTCCCATCCTTATCCTATTTTAGAATTTTCCCATTTTAGAAATAAATTACTCCAATCGTTCCTCTATTTTTTTCTTCAAACTTTTTTATATTCTTATTATTTTCTATATTATATTATTATCTTTTATTTTTCAATTTTATTTTTTAATTTCAATTAAACAAATATCTTTTATTTTATTAATTTGTAATTTCCATAATTAAAATATTTTCATAAAATTTTAAATAATATAATTTGTAAGCAATTATTATAAATTAACTAATAATTCAAATAAAATATTAATATGCACGAAAATTAATTTTACATGTGAAATCAAGGAAATATATATTTTCCTTTATTTTCGGGTGCCTAGTGATTTGTTATTTATTCTTTTCTTATGAGCTCTCCGATTTAATATTCTGAGTTATGCAGGGAATAGGAAAATCTGATTTTTTGAGCTTTTGGATTGAAGGATGTGGTAGAGGACTTGTGTGGTAATATTGTTAGGTATTTGCCATAATTTTCTTATTATATTTGGTTTTCATATCTCTTGAAGGAAAATGGCAATATAATTACCTTAACTGGATTTCCTTTTTGTAAAAGAAAATTGTAAATTCTTCTACTAGTCTCTTTTCTTGTAGGAAAAGGTTTGGACTTCTATAAATTGAGGATCCTTCCTTCTCATTCAGTAGCATTCACAATGTAGTCATAGGGGCTTGAGAGTAGTGTTTAGGGAGAGAACTTTTTGGGACAAGCGTTAGTATGTCACTTGTATTTGCCTCTTCGTGAGGTTGTTCTCTCGATATTTTGTACTCTCATTTATTATAGTGGATTGCTCATCTCTGTTGTGGACGTATGTCAGTTGACCGAACCACGTTAAATATTTGTGTCTCTTTCGGTAGATTTCTCACTATTGTATGATTTATCGCCGTTCAAGGTTCGCTTTGCTAGTTTCCGCGTGACACCTGATTTATTCGGTCCTAACAAGTTGTATCAGAGCGAGGTGCAAGACAGGTTCATCTTGGCTGGTTCAGTTCTAGCTGCAACATATTTGACGATAATCATGATTTTTGTCTAAGAAATTTGACCGGTGTGTTACGCATGTTGAGACAAACTTTGTGGCGGAGATCTGGAGATGCGACATGTTGAAGGCTATGTGAAGAAGGGGGATCAAGTTTATTTTATCAAAAAATTCAGGCCAAGGGGGAGACTTGTTAGGTGTTTGCCATAATTTTCTTATCATATTTGGTTTTCCTATCTCTTGAAGGAAAAGGGCAATATAATTACCTTAACTTGATTTCCTTTTTGTAAAAGGAAATTGTAAATTCTTCCATATTTGGCTAGTCCCTTTTCTTGTAGGAAAATGTTTGGACTTTTATAAATTGAGGATCCTTCCTTCTCATTCAGTAGCATTCACAATGTAGCCATAGGGGGCTTGAGAATAGTGTTTAGGGAGAGAACTTTTCGGGACAAGTGTTAGTGTATCACTTGTATTTGCCTCTTCGTGAGGTTGTTCTCTTGATATTTTGTACTCTCATTTATTATAGTGGATTGCTCATCTCTGTTGTGGACGTAGGTAAGTTGACCGAACTACATTAAATATTAGTGTCTCTTTCAGTAGATTTATCACTATTGTATGATTTATCATCGTTCAAGGTTTGCTTTACTAATTTCCGCGTGACACCTGATTTATTCGGTCCTAACAAATATAAATTAAAGTACTTGGCTTCCTTGAGGTCTGTACAAGCCTTCCACAAAGGTTTAGTATGAATTGGTCGACTGGCGATGCCTTCCATAAGTCTTGTGACGTTTGATGTCATTAGCATTACAAAATTTTATGAAGTTTATGACCACCACACGTGATAATACTTTAAAGGCTCAAATGTTGTCCTAGTGAATTTTGACCTATTATGTTGGAGATTGAGGGTAAGACGGTGGGTTCAAGTTTCATCGTACTATGTTGATGAAAAGATGTTGGATCCGAGTTCCAACGCATTATCACCTAACATGCTTTTATATGGGTAAGACATTAGGTTTGAGTCCTCATGCACCATAGTAATAATATAATAATGACTACAGAAGTTTGTCCCAATTGATTAGCTCCATTCTTAAAATGAATGTGATATCGGTGCATAATAAATCTAAATGAAGAAAAGTGGTTGACTAATAAATGTGGGCGTGCTAAAGATCGAAATAGTAATAGTTATCATTATGATAATTATAAAAAGGAGAACAATAAGGGTTCTCAAAATAATCCTTTAAAGGTGAACGAATTTTGTTTCAATATGGTCTGTAAATATGAGGCACGCTCAGACGATTATAGTCCATTTTTTTGAAAGAATGCGACTTATGATAAGCATTGTAAATGCAGACTCATTCCTGAAGTGAATGTGAAAATATATATATGATACAATTTATGCACAAAAATATATTTATGCATGGTTGAATAAATACTACAATTCACCTCTATGGGTGGTTTGAGAGAAAGAAAGAGAATGAATATTATTATGGTTATATGAAATATACCATTGGTCACGTACATGTGGTACGCTAAAAATATTTTGACATGCCTTATAAAAATTTATTAAAGGCAAAATTAAAGCAAGAAAAGATTTTTCTTATGATGATTTTAACCATGACAATTATTATGATATGATTTTCTCCGTGAAGGAGACGTTCACCATACGGATTGTGTAACAAAAGATCTTGTAGTACAAAATTAATTAAGAGCTCCGAAAGAGCTAATTTGTTATTACCCGAATGAATGAAATTGTTCATGACATTGATATTGTAGTAAGTCACAAAATAAACTTTTTGAATTTCAAATGTATTAGCCAAAGTGGTTGGCATATTGAGACTATAAATGAAAGAAAGATTGATTATATTCATATTACTATAACATACCAGGTAAATATGAAAGGTTACCCAAATTTTCTTTTATTTGTACTACACGAGTATAAGCATGATGATGGAATCACATGCCACAAATAAACTAGATGTTTACATATATAAATATTAGTTGGCATGACAGGTTGGCCTTCTCGGTTCAATTATGATGTGAAAAAATTGGTTGAGAGTTCACATTGCTATATATTGAAGAAATAGAAGAATTTTCAAAAAATCTCTTGTGTTGATTATTTTCGTGATATACCAGCTAAGGTTGGGATTGAATCCCTTGATTTTTGGAACAAATAAAAGGTGATATATTTATGGGCTCAGTCATCTGCCATGTGGACTATTTACTATTATATGATTTTAATAGATGCATCTATTGTATGGTCACATGTGCGTTTGTTATCAACATGCACTTTGATTTTTGCAAGGTTGTTTGCTTAAATTATTAGAGCGCAATTCCAAAATATATATTATGATAATTTATCTTGATAATTCTGGTTTAAATCCAAGTTGGTTTAGCAGAAATTGTATGCTTCTAATTATAGTTAAACTATTGGTTATGAGAACAAAACTTCCAAATAAAATTTGGTATGAGGTGTATATTTAATATACAACATCACTTGTACGCATCTGACCAACAAGTTATGATAAATTCTCCCTATCACAATTGGTTCACGAACAGGAACCAAATATTCTCATCTAGAAATATGGATGTGCTATATGATTTAATTGTGCTACCACAATGCACAAAGATGTGTTCCCAAAGAAGGTTGGAAAATGTGTTGGTGATTCCGACATTAGGGGAGAAAATGGGCAGTTGAAAAAGTGAATACGTGAAATGAATTATTATGAATACATGTCACGATCCTAGTTCACCCTCCATGAATATGTCGTGATGGTACCTAGTTCCTACAACTAGGTAAGCCTAACAATGCAAAAATTAATATACCTTGCAGAAATATTTAATTAAACTAAGAAAAACTAGAGGAAAATAGTAGTATATTAGTGCCAATTGGCATATAAAACTAAAAATAAAACTTGAAAATCTACAATCTCTCCAAAACCTGGAAACTCACGGGAAACACAGGCTAATAGAAATGTAATAAGCTGCTCTAACTCCAGGATGTCTAAACAACTGAAAGAAAGGATAAATTAACTACTAAAGATGGAATAGAATAGAGACTCCTGGTCTGCGGACGCGATAGATATACTTCAGAGTCTCCGCTAGATCTCTCCGCCTCGGGGATAGTGCGCCTAAGTGGAGGTACCTGGATCTGCACATGAAAAATATGCGCAAAAAGGGCATGAGTACACCACATCGGTACTCAGTAAGTTCCAAGCCTAACCTCGATTGGGTAGTGACGAGGAAGATCAAGGCCCTGCTAAGATAAATATAATAATAAACCTTGCAACAACATAAAAATAACAAAAATAACTAATAATATTATGAAGTAAGACAAGTTATACGAAGCAACAATAACACGCAGAGAATAAGGTAACACAGAGTGGAACATCTCAATTTCTGTACCAACAATGAGGATCTCCCAGGATACCGTCCTATAGTCCATTTCATGAACTGTCCGAGGAGCTCGCAGGATACTGTCCCATAGTCCACCATATGAGTATATCCAAAGGATCTCCCAGGATACCGTCTCATAGTCTAACTATCAATGTGCAGGAGGGGTCTATCGGGAATCTAACCCGCAGTCCCAAAGTAAATATGCTCCCTTCGTTTAGGGGGTGGAGCATACTCTCTCGTCAAATCAGGTCTTTCCTTCTCATCCTCTTCATCACCATCCTCACGAGGAAAATGTGTCTCATCTCCAGATTCATCAGCATTGTTGTCGTAATCACTGTTCGCTTCCTCACTCTGTGCATCTGCCAGATTCCGATTAATACGTCGTCTTCGGGCAATTGAGTGAGTATATTTGGTTCAACTTGCTCGTTTTCACTGCACAATCAACAAAATAATAAGCTACTGAATTTAATAAATACTTTCCATATAGCCGTATCACTTTACTTAGAAGTCGTAATGTGATGAAATTCTGTGAGGAGTATTTTTATTTAGGTGATGACTATCAGATGGACCACCATGATCCAACACACCAAAGCTATGCTTGGGTTCGTGATTTATAAAATTCATATCTGGCCGGTACCCCCTATTAAATGTATGAGCGTTAATACAAATTCAATGCAACAAAAATGTACATTGTAACATAAAAGAAAATTAAAGTTTACCACTTGTCTTGTGAATTATGTAAAGTATGCGGTGATAAGTTTAAATCAAGAAAAACTCTTTCATCCGGAACCTGTCCGGTAAAAACTGCTCCAAAATAACCACCCGATGACTGGGGGTTATCCGGAACCTGTCCGACAACCTCAATGTTGGGAACGTCTTCTACTTGACGTACATATCCAACATCTTGATTACAAAAAATTTCTGGTATTCATCCGGAGTCCTTAGAAAATCCTTAAAAGTTTCATCATTGTAGATGTTTAACTCTGAGTAAAAAGCAGCCCCTTGCGGAGTGACGGAATACGAATATCTTCTGATTACTTTAAGTATCACTTAGCGTTTCCTCGCACTCATTTTTTTCATAACAACAATATCAATTTATCATACTCCATTGTAAGTGGTAATTTAACATGACACTATGGAGATAAACTATATCTCATCTCTATCTCAACCTCACCCCCTCCTCCCAATATAATGAAACTCTTATTCTACGCTATTAAGACATTATGGAAAAATATTTGAGAATTTAACAAGAAGAAAAGATTGAACGGGAGTTAGAAATTTTTGTGAATGAATTTTCGTTAATTCATAACTACTTTATATAGGAAATGGTTAACCCGGGGTTAATTTTTTTCATCTATAGCGTTCTTTGAATAAACGCTATACACATTTGAACTATTATTATGTCAGTTAACTTATTGGTGTGTCCATAATCAGGGGTATAGCATGATGTATACTTACGCTATATGTATAGCGCAAAAATACAGCACGATATACTTGTCAACCAAATCGTTAGTATATATAGTGTACAAATACACCACGCTATACCTTAACGATAAAAATTATCGTTAAAATATAGCGTCTTATATTTTGAGGTTATATAGAAAAATAATTTTGTTTTTATATTTATTAAATTACTTTGAGTCCAAAAAAATTTCAATTAAGTTCCGGACTCAATATAATTGGGACTAACTGAGTAAAAAGTGGGAAAGCGAAGTTTTTTTTTTTTTTTTTTAACCCCTCTCAAATTAGGAGGATTTATAGTGTTTCCACACTTTTCCTCCACGATGACTCGAATCCAGGACCTAACGGTTGTAGGTGGAGGTATCATGTTAACATATGTGGCTTCGAGAAGGTGGCGTACTGAACGCGCTTTTGCCAAAGTGTTGATTGGTACTGAAAGCTGCTTTACCACTTGTTACCGACACCGACGAAAAAGATAGGAAACCAATCTCTATATCTGAATTCCACTATAAAAATTCTCAAACACACACTCTATTCCATCTGCAACACAAGATTTAACATTTCATTCCCATAATCTCTTTGAGCATTCTCTGTTCTGTTCGTAGTATTTCTCTGTGTTTCCCAATATGACGTTTTCCGAAAACGACGATGAGGAGGTGATCACCGATTTCCACCCTTACTACCGAGTCTATAAAAACGGCCGTGTCCATCGTTTTTACGAACTTTACGGCATTGTTGAAGTTCCTCCCTCTTTAGAAGATCCAGACACCGGCGTTTCATCCAAAGACGTGACCATTTCCCCTCATATCTCCGCCAGACTTTACCTTCCCAAAAACACTATCGCCGATCAAAAGCTACCCGTCTTAGTTTACTACCACGGCGGAGGACTAGTTGCCGGATCCGCCTTCTTCAAAACCGAACACGGTTACCTCAACCATTTTGTTTCTGAATCAAATTGCATTGCTATTTCTGTGAATTATCGCCTTGCCCCAGAACATGACCTGCCCACACTCTACCAAGACTGCTGGGATGCCCTTCAGTGGGTTTCTTCACACGCCGCCGGTAAAGACACCGAACCATGGATAGCAAAGCATGGTGATTTTAACAGACTATTCATAAGCGGGGATAGTGCTGGGGGTAATATTGTCTTTAACATGACCATGAGAGTTGGCAGGGAGAGCTTAAGTGGAGGTGTGAAACTCGTCGGTGCCATCTTTGCTTTTCCTTTCTTCTTAATCCCATGTGTCGAAAACATTGAGGGGTCTTTGATTTACAAGCTTTGGAATGCTATTTGTCCACCATCTGAACAGGGAATTAATAGCCCAATGGTTAATCCAGTTTCAGAAAATTGCCCAAGCCTGTCAGAGTTGGGCTGCTCAAGGCTTTTCTTGTGTGCAGGAGAGAAAGATGAGCTTGTCCCAGTTGAAATTATCAGTCGATTCGCTGAAGCTGTGAAGAAGAGTGGATGGAAAGGCGAATTAGAGTACATTGTGGTTGAAGGTGAAGGCCATTGCTTTCAGGCTGCTAATCCTGAAGCTGAGAAATCTAAACATCTCATCAAGCGCATGGCTTCTTTCATCCAACGCAAGTGATTACAATTCTGCAATTAGAGCTCCTAGCTAGTAATTATTATTATTAGGCAATGAGTATATATATATATATATATATTTGAAGCATATTTTAGAGTGGATATGTTATTAGAACTGATTTCCTGTATCCTAGGAGCGTGGAACTAGTGGATGTATCATATGTACTATTCATGAATTTCAAGACTTAATTATATGCATTCTCACTTGTTTCATTTACTAATAATAAATTACTCCATCCGGTTCAAAATAAGTGATTTTTTTTTTATATTTTTACACATATTAAGAAAGTTACTTTTTAGCATTAATTAACAATAGAATTGACCATTTTAACCTTACTGACTTACATAAACACTCCTAACACATATTCCAACATTATTTATTCCAAGTATAATGTAGGAAAAATATTATTAAGTCATTCTTGAAATCCAAAAAAATTATTTATTTTGATCACAAAAAAAGGCCAAAAAATTACTTATTTTGGACGGGAGTGAGTAATATGATTTGGTGATGCAAGCAAGTATTTATCGTCCAATGCAGGTGATTAGTTTTGGAATCAGGGCATGTGGGCCCGAGGATTGCTTTATCGGTTTTTTCTAACGGAGTTGGAAAATTGTCTACACTGTTATAAAATAAAGACTGTAAAGTAAAGACAAGTATAGAGAGAGAGTGATATATTATTCGAATTCAAACTGATGTACATAATGAAATGAAAATCCTTCTATTTTTAGAAGAAAGGAAGATGCTGTGTAAGCTGCTACTGCAAGCTGCTGTGTAAGCTGCTACTATACGAGATATGGATAATCTTATACTAAGAGTAATGTTTATCTATAACGGGGTACTGAAAGGATAAGCTCATTATACTCGGTATGGATAATTTTCTACCAGAAGTAATATTTATCCATAACCGGATACTGAAAGGATAAGCTCATTATACCCGGTATGGATAATCTTCTACCGGAAGTAATATTTATCCATAACTGGATACTGAAAGGATAAGCTCATTATACCCGGTATGGATAATCTTCTACCGGAAGTAATATTTATCCATAACCGGATACTAAAAGGATAAGCTTATTATACCCAGTATGAATAATCTTCTACCGGGGGTAATGTTTATCCGTAACCGGGTACCGAAGTGATAAGCTTCTTCAGGAAGCTTATTTCCAATATAGTACTTAAATAGATAAACATATTCACGGCGCAGCCCCATATGAATAAACTTCTTCAGGAAGCTTATTCACAACGGAGTACGAACATCCATTGGATGTTCATTAAAAGATAATGTGCCTCATTAAAACCTTACTAGGAAAAACCACGTGGGAAAAATCCTAGTGAAGGAAAAAAGTACACATATTTAGTAATACGCATTGCTAGGTGCCTCATTAAAAACCTTATAAGGAAAACCACATGGGAAAAAAAACCTTAGTAAGGGAAAAAGAGTGCATCGCATATTTTACTCCCCCTGATGGAAACCTTGTTTCAAATATTTGAGTCTGCGCATTCCAATCTTGAATACCATCTTCTCAAAAGTTGAAGTTGGCAAAGATTTAGTGAATAAATCTGCTGGATTATCACTTGAACGGATTTGTTGCACATCAATGTCACCATTTTTATGAAGGTCATGTGTGTAGAATAATTTTGGTGAAATGTGCTTCGTTCTATCTCCTTTTATAAATCCTCCCTTCAATTGGGCTATGCATGCAGCATTGTCTTCGTATAAAATTGTGGGTCTTTTTTCACATTCCAAACCACATTTTTCTCGAATAAAATAAATTATTGATCTCAACCATACGCATTCCCTACTTGCTTCATGAATAGCTATTATCTCGGCGTGATTTGAAGAAGTAGCAACAATAGATTGCTTTGTGGAGCGCCATGATATGACAGTACCTCCATACGTAAATACATATCCGGTTTGAGATCGAGCTTTATGGGGATCGGATAAATAACCTGCATCTGCATAACCAACAAGATCTGCACTATCTTTGTTAGCATAAAACAAACCCATATCAAGAGTTCCCTTTAAATATCGCAATATATGCTTAATCCCATTCCAATGTCTCTGTGTAGGAGAAGAACTATATCTTGCTAGTAAATTAACAGAAAATGCTATGTCAGGCCTTGTAGCATTAGCAAGATACATTAGTGCACCAATTGCACTGAGATACGGTACTTCGGGACCAAGGAGTTCCTCGTCCTCTTCTGGAGGTCGGAACACATCCTTATTCACTTCAAGTGATCGAACAACCATTGGTGTACTCAATGGGTGTGCTTTGTCCATGTAAAATCGTTTTAAGACTCTTTCTATATAGGCAGTTTGATGGATAAAGATCCCTTCTGCTAAATGTTCAATTTGCAGACCAAGACAAAGTTTAGTCTTTCCAAGATCTTTCATCTCAAATTCTTTCTTAAGATATTCAATTGCCTTTTGGAGCTCTTCTGGAGTTCCAACAAGATTTATGTCATTAACATAAACAACAAGTATAACAAATTCTGTTGCCATTTTCTTTATAAAAATACATGGACAAACAACATCATTTATGTAACCTTCTTTCAGTAAATATTCACTAAGGCGATTATACCACATGCGCCCGGATTGCTTTAAACCGTACAAAGATCTTTGTAATCTAATTGAATACATTTCCTGAGATTTTGCTTCAGGCATTTTAAATCCTTCGGGGATTTTCATATAAATTTCATTATCAAGTGAACCGTACAGATAAGCTGTAACTACATCCATTAGATGTATTTCAAGCTTTTCATGTAGTGCTAAACTGATGAGACATCGAAATGTTATGGCATCCATAACAGGTGAATATGTTTCATTAAAATCGACTCCAGGTCGTTGTGAGAATCCTTGTGCAACAAGGCGAGCTTTATATCTTTCAACTTCATTTTTATCATTCCTTTTTCGCACAAAAACCCATTTATGACCAACTGGTTTTATACCAGTAGGTGTTTGGACAACTGGTCCAAATACCTCCCTTTTAGCAAATGATTTTAATTCTGATTGAATTGCCTCTTGCCATTTTGGCCAATCAGATCTTTATCAACATTCTTCGACGGATCGAGGTTCAAGATCCTCACTATCTTGCATAATATTAAGTGCGACATTATATGCAAAAATATTATCCACCACTATTTCAGAACGATTTAAATTAATCCCATCACCGGTCGAACTTATTAAAAGTTCTTCACTTACATGAGCTTCGGGTTCGTTGATTTCTTCAGGAATCTCGGAACTAATTAGATCTTGGGTCTCTTCAAGAGATCCCTTCATGGTATCATTTTGATCATTTGCCGATTTTCTTTTTCGAGGATTTCGATCCTTAGAACCCAAAGGCCTACCACGCTTCAGGCGTGCTTTAGGTACATTCTCTGCAGGGATATGTGACTTAGTTATCCTTTTCAAATCGGTAAATGCGTCTGGCATTTGATTTGCTATATTCTGTAAATGGATGATCTTCTGGACCTCCTGATTACATATAGGGGTGCGTGGGTCAAAGTGAGATAATGATGAAACTTTCCACACAATTTCTCTTTTGATTTCCTTTTTCTCTCTCCCTAATTGTGGGAAATTTGTTTCATCAAACCGACAATCTGCAAATCAAGCAGTAAATAAATCTCCTGTCAATGGTTCAAGATAGCGAAAAATAGAGGGTGATTCAAACCCAACATATATTCCTATCCTTCTCTGTGGTCCCATCTTACTG
This sequence comes from Nicotiana noctiflora, assembly GCA_032618575.1. Classification (NCBI taxonomy): domain Eukaryota; kingdom Viridiplantae; phylum Streptophyta; class Magnoliopsida; order Solanales; family Solanaceae; genus Nicotiana; species Nicotiana noctiflora. The sequence continues at coordinate 336,081 of JASVEL010002075.1, read as the reverse complement.
CGCTGTGGTGGTGCTACTGGCACATATACAACACATCCAAAAATTCGTAAATGGGCTATATTTGGTTGATGACCAAAAACTAATTGTGACGGAGAATATTTATTATAATGTGTCGGTCTGAGACGGATAAGTGATGCTGCATGCAAGATAGCATGGCCCCAAACAGTAGTGGGCAATTTTGTTTTCATAAGTAGTGGTCTTGCTATCAATTGTAGGCGTTTAATAAATGACTCTGCAAGGCCATTTTGAGTATGAACATAAGCTACAGGATGTTCAACTTTTATCCCAACTGATAAACAATAATCATCAAAAGCTTGAGATGAGAATTCTCCAGCATTATCGAGGCGAATAGCCTTTATAGGATAATCTGGGAATTGTGCCCTTAATCGAATTATTTGGGCTAATAGCTTTGCAAACGCCAGGTTGCGAGATGATAATAGGCACACATGAGACCATCTTGAAGATGCATCTATTAGGACCATAAAATATCTAAACAACCCACTTGGTGGGTGAATAGGTCCACATATATCCCCATGTATACGTTCTAAAAGGAAGGGGATTCAATGCCAACCTTCATTGGTGATGGTCTAGTGATCAGTTTGCCTTGATAACAAGCATCACAAGAAAATTCGTCATTCGTAAGAATCTTCAGGTTCTTTAACGGATGCCCACTCGAATTTTCAGTAATTCGTCTCATCATTATTGATCCAGGATGGCCCAAACGGCCATGCCAAAGCACAAAAGTATTTGAATCCGTAAACTTCTGGTTTATGATAGAGTGTGCTTCAACTGTACTAATTTTTGAATAGTATAAGCCAGAAGATAAAGTTGGTAACTTTTCTACAATGCATTTCTGGCCGGAAATATTCTTTATAATACAAAGATATTCCATGTTCATTTCATTTATTGTCTCAACATGATACCCATTTCGGCGGATATCTATAAAACTCAACAAGTTTCTTCGGGACTTGGAGGAGAATAATGCATTGTCTATAATTAGTTTTGTTCCTTTAGACAAAAAGATAACGGCTCTTCCGGAGCCTTCAATCAAACTTATATTACCATAAATTGTTGAAACATTTGCTTTTTCCTTATGCAAATAAGAAAAGTATTTCTGATCCCTGAATATGGCATGAGTTGTTCCACTATCAATAACACAAATATCTTCATGATTTGTCTTTGATCCAAACATAATTTGAGGATTATCCATATTCTTCAAAATGACATAAATAAAATATATTATCAAAACATAACTTTTATTTATGTACAATAATCACATAACCATACTATCTATTACAAACAACAAAAATTAAAAATATTTATATTTTTACAGATTCACTACCGATTACATGACTTGTTTCTCCTTCTGGGAGTGCAAAGTAATCAGCTACATCTAAATGCATGAAGTCAAAATTATCTTTAGAGATAAAATTTGCTTCAGTATTTTTCTCTGTCTTTTTCAAGGAGGCTTGATAAAGCTCAACCGGGTGTTTTGGCGTATGACAGGTACGTGACCAATGTCCTTTTCCTCCACATCTATAGCATGCACTTTCTGTATTAGGTGCTTGCACCGCTTCATGCTTTTGTTCCTTCCTTTTCCACTGTTGGTGGCGAGGAGGGTTCTTTGGTGCATTATTATTACCACGATTGGGATTTCTTCCCCGACCACGGCCATGACCACGACTGGGGCCACGACCTCTTCCACGTTTGGCTTGGTGGAAGTTCGTCTCATTCACTTCAGGGAATGGACAAGAACCAGTAGGTCGACTTTCATGGTTTTTCATTAATAGCCCATTAAGTTGTTCGGCTATAAGAAGATGTGAGATAAGTTCAGAATACCTTTTAAATCCCATCTCTCGATATTGCTGCTGCAGGAGCATATTCGAGGCATGAAAAGTGGTGAAAGTTTTCTCCAACATATCATAATCAGTAACATTATCACCACATAATTTTAGTTGGGAAATAATTTTGAACATAGCAGAATTATACTCACAAATAGATTTAAAATCTTGTAGCCTTAGATGAGTCCAATCATACCGTGCCTGTGGAAGAACGACCATCTTCAGGTGGTCATATCTATCTTTTAAATTATTCCACAGTATGACTAGATCTTTAACAGTAAGATATTCCATTTTCAAGCCTTCATCAAGGTGATGGCGTAGGAATATCATTGCTTTGGCACGGTCTTGGTTTGATGCCTGATTTTTATCACTGATGGTGTCTGCCAGACCCATCGCATCAAGATGAATTTCAGCATCAAGCACGCAAGACATATAGCTTTTGCCCGATATATCCAGGGCTATAAATTCAAGTTTAGAAAGATTTGACATTATTTAGGAAAAAAAAGTTCTTACCTCAAATACTTTCAAAATATTTGCTCGAGATGGCAGAGTATCGTGCTGATAACGTGTTATAAAATAAAGACTGTAAAGTAAAGACAAGTATAGAGAGAGAGTGATATATTATTCGAATTCAAACTGATGTAAATAATGAAATGAAAACCCTTCTATTTATAGAAGAAAGGAAGCTGCTGCGTAAGCTGCTACTGCAAGCTGCTGTGTAAGTTGCTACTATACCGGATATGGATAATCTTATACTAAGAGTAATGTTTATCTATAACGGAGTACTAAAATGATAAGCTCATTATACCCGGTTTGGATAATCTTCTACCTGAAGTAATATTTATCCATAACCAGATACTGAAATGATAAGCTTATTATACCAGTATATACGTCTACCAGAAGTAATATTTATCCATAACCGGATACTGAAAGGATAAGCTCATTATACCCAGTATGGATAATCTTCTACCGGAAGTAATATTTATCCATAACCGGATACTGAAAGGATAAGCTTATTATACCCAGTACGGATAATCTTCTACCGGGGGTAATGTTTATCCGTAACCGGGTACCAAAGTGATAAGCTTCTTCAGGAAGCTTATTTCCAATATAGTACTAAATAGATAAACATATTTACGGTGCAACCCCATATGAATAAACTTCTTCGGGAAGCTTATTCACAACGGAAGTACGAACATCCATAATATAATATATTTATAACATACACTGATTTGTTACGAGTATTACAGTATATTTTTATTGGATTTTTACATTATTTGATTAGTTTTGGAGCAACAGGCACATTTGAAGTCATACTCTGCGTACTATTTGGAACTCCACCATAATTGGCCCTCTTCTTGTATCAAAGAGTGGCTCATCATTTGTTTATATGCTTTACTGCACTTTTAAATTTGATCATGAATTTTTCTCAACCTCTTTGCTAGTGCCACTTGACTTTCTTCAGGCGCAGATAACGAAGCCGAGAAGGACCTACGGCTTTTGGTGAAAGACAATGCTATATGTTGAGTTTTGTTTAAGATGAAATAGTCTTAAAATGAGAGTGAATGGGAAATGGGATTTGGATTCAGATTTGGTCAAATTATCGATCGATTGATTAATTTTTTGGACTAAATTTATTTGTTAATAGTGAATATTAACGTGATATAATCCGTGTTTGTAACGGATGTTTTTCAATCCGTGTATTGTATTGCACCAACAAGTCCAACAAGCAACAAGTGCAGCTCCCACCGTGGCCAAGTGCTTCTCCCACCAAGTGAGTATTCATTCCACCATGTAAGTGCCTCCTCCATGATAGCCTAGTGCTTGTTCCACCATTAAAGTGGCGGATTTATCTCAAATAACTGCTATAAATAGAGCAGAAGTTGGAGAGAAAGACACAGACCGAAAAAAAACACTTGAGATACACTCTGTATACACTGATATACACTTTATATACACTCAATATACATTTTGTATACACTCGGTAACACTGGAAAAACAAATTGCAATCTGATATTCTCTTCGGTAAAAATTAATCATTGGCTATACATTACATTCCTTCCTCTCAGAATTTCCATTCGACTTCTGAGTTGTCCTCCTTTATTCTGCATTGTTTTAACTACAAACAAAGCATCCGTAAGTGTGATTTGCTGCCGAACTTTGCGTTCGCTGAAACACTGGAGTTTCAAGTACCGCTACACCAGTGTGTAATTCGTTCTATCCTGGGAGGAAATAATTCATAACTTTGGGTACTAGGAGAGAATTAAATTTCTTAAGGAAACACTGTGAATTCAGTGGTCTCGAATTAATTATTACTTTATTTATATTTACGTTTTATACGCTAACATTTTTATTGTCTAAAATTGTTATTTAAAAATATAGGATAACAACCAAGGAACCAACACTATATCCTCTGCGGAATTTGGGTATCTGCAGTTATTAATTAATAGCAAGTGAACCAAAAACTTTTTCTTGCTACAAGTTCCTTCCATCCTAGCTTCCATCTGCATTTCCGTCTCTGCACCTTGCATTACAAGTCTGCTATGTTTGGATAGTTCTTAGGAAAATGGGCTTGAATGGACAAACAAACCTGACTTGTCTTAGTATGATGTACATCGTGGTATTTGTACATTCTGCTTTTTCCTCCCTTTCCTTTTTAATGTCCATTTGTATACCTACCTGCCAAGAGAAAAGAAGAGCTTGAAGATCAGCCTCTTGGGCAACAACATAAATCGAGATCAGCCCCTCGAGCAATATCACCTTACTTACACTAGGTATCGCATTCACTGCGGGTGTACAGACTCGAGAGTGGCTCTTACAGCCCAAGCGCTATCACAAGTCATCTCATGGCATAATAAATCAGGCCCTCGGTCTCTCATATATTACAAAGCAGTAAAAACCTGTTGCGGCACGCAGTCCAATCCCATGATATTCTCACAAGACAGGCCCCCGGCTTACTAATTTAGAAACCAGTCAAGCCCCTCGGGCTAACAGTAAAATGGGGTGCTCAGCCCAAAATCATTTATGCATCAAATCGGTAAATATGACTGAGTTATGAAATCAGTAAAATATAGCATTACTGAGTACAGTTATTAAATCAAAATAGTGAGGAATTTCAATAAAGAAAGTCGCTAAGGGTATAAACAATTGGCACAAGGCCCAAATATGACATTCAGCCGAAAACATAGTAATATTTTCTAACATAGAGTGTCAAGGAGTTTCAGTCAAATATGCAACTCAATAGTCGCTACGGGACGGACCAAATCACAATCCCCAATGGTGCATGCCCCTCACTGTCACGATCCGAATTTTTCACCCACGGGAGTCGTGATGACGCCTACTAATGAGAGCTAGGTAAGCCAAATTTAATTACCTTTCCATTAACAATCTAATCCATTTCAACAATTAACGGCAAAAAAAAAAAAGCAACGAAATACAATAATAAGCGGAAGTCTTAGCATTTTATAAAACTGAATAGCAATACAGAAAATTCAACAAAAATCCTCCATCCAAGACTGGTGTCATTGTACCCACGAACTGCTAAAAATACTAAATACAACATCTAAAAGAAACATAAATTATTTGTCTCGACACAATGAGATAACAGACTAAAAGAGAATATAAGGGAGGCGTGAGCCTACGAACGCCTGCAAGGCTACATCTGGTCTCGCTGGACTGAAGGCCTGCTACCACACTAATGTTGCTGTTGTTGCTGTTCGAAAGTTGGATCTGTGAAAAATAGCACAGAGTGTAGTATCAGCACAACCAACCCCATGTGCTGGTAAGTGTATAGCCTAACCCTAGCAAAATAGTGACGAGGCTAGACTGGACTACCACATAAACCTGTGCAATTATATATATACAGTAAAATTGAAATACAAGACTAGTAAACAATGTGAGAGGGGAACATGTTGTGGGGAGATAACAGTTTCAAGTATAAATTGACTGGTATAAAGGAAAAGCAAAACTCATACAACAACAAGAAACAGAGATCAACAACTGCACGACATCACCCTTTGTGTTTTTACTCTCATCCTTACCAAGAAAAAGTATATCAAATGTGCACGGCATTACCCTTCGTGCTTTTACTCTCATAACTCACGTGTAATTAATAGGATAGGCATGGAATGGCACTTCGTGCGGCGCAACATCACCTTTTGTAATTTACTATCTTTTACTCACAATAAACAAACAATGCACGATATCACCCTTCATGTTTTACACTCTTTCCTCACAAGAAGCAAACAATGCGTGGCGCCATCCTTCGTTCTTTAATACTCGTTCTTATCCAAACAACAATCACAAACAAGGGCAAGGAAAATAATAAAACAATAATGAAAATCCCTGCAAGGGAACACAAGCAAACAAATTAAAAACCCAGCAATGGCACAACATCAATAATCAACTACGTCCCGGCTAGGAAATAAATCATTAACTCTTTCTCTTTTTTTCACTTTCATCTCATAATCCACATTACCACTTTAGCCAATGCTCCAAGGATTTACTTATCTCATATACCTTTACAATTTGCATTTTAACTCGAGCCAACTCTCCAGGAAGTTTAAAGATCACAATTTCCCTTCACAAGCTCTTTACAACATATAGAAGTCATCAATTAAGCATGGACGCAAAATAAGGACTTACAGTTATGTTATACACCAATGTATAGATACTCGTCACCATGCCTATACATCGTACTCGACAATTAGCAAGTAGCAAATAATACTCACTTATTCCCTCAAGTTAGGGTTAAACCGAACACTTACCTCAGCTTTCACGGCCAAACCAATCCACAACAACCACTTTCCCTCTTGAATTCGGCACCAACTCAATCAAATCTATACAATAATTACTTCATAATATCAATATATGCTAAACAAATCAAACCCAATGTCTAATTATAGATTTACAAGCTTCCTTTCCAAAAATCCCAAAATCGCCCCCGGGTCTGCTTGGTCAAAACACAAGGTTTGGACCAAAATCAAATCCCTCATTCACCCACGAGCCTGCATATATAACTTGTTCTCAAATTCGACCCAAAACGAGGTCTAAATCAAGAAAAAGTAAAAAGCCCTTACTCTACCCATTTCCCCTCAATTTATATCGTAAATTACATATTTTAGGCTTAGAAATTCAACAAATATTGATGGAAAATAATGAAAACGAGTTAAGATTTTACTAAACCAAGAAGTTTTGGTGAAAGGAATCTTCAATGGACGCCTAAAGACCTTGGATTAAAAGGAGCTCGTGTGTTTTTTATGAAAATCCCGTAACTACACTGTTCTGAAAATTCAATGGACGCCTAAAGACCTTGGAGCAGAAATGGGAAGAACATGGCAGTAAATCATAAAATGACCAGCCAGGTTGTTACATCCTTCCCCTCTTAAACATATGTTTGCCCTTGAACGACTCAAGAAACATACCTGAAGCCTCAAACATGTGTGGATATGTGCTTCACATTTCATGGCGATCGCAACCCCGCTCTTCTCCCTCCTATCTTCCTTCTGATGTAATTAGTTGTTTTCCAGACTATATTAGTCTTAGTTTTATCGGACAGTTCTTAGTAGATGCTCATGACTAGTGACCCCGATGTCGGGCTTTTCTTTTCGCACTTTGTTATTCAGATTTATCTTATGAAGTTTTATTAATTAAATAGCTTGAATCAATCTTTAAACTGAAATATATGGTCTTTTTGGTAAAAGAGTCGGCTTGCCTAGTTTCATAAGAGGCGTTATCACAACATGGTAGATTTGGGTCATGACACAACCCAAACGCAAGTGCGAAAACATAACTCCCAAATTGGTGTATCACTAAGATCATGCGCATCTATACAACCAGTCTAGAAAGAAATATTTACGGGAGTCTATATCAAAATATAAATAAAGAAAAGACAAATAAGGAGAAACAAGGACTCCTAACGCCGGGTGAATACCTCGTAAGTCTTTGTTGATCAACTGTGCACGATATCAACGCCTACCGTGTCCAGAAGTACCTGGATATGCACACGAACTGTAGGGTGTAGCGTGAGTATAACCAAATTAGTAAGTAACAATGATAAATAAGGAACTGAAAGATAGTGACAAGCTACACAGTTACAGTTCATTTTCAGTAATTTCAGCAAGAAAGTAGACATGCTTTCAAATTTGATAATTTAAGTCAAATAAGTTTATACATTACCAAGTTCAAGTAAAACCGTATACAATATCTTCAAGGAATTTCAAAACAGTGACATATAGAAGCTAAGTGCAACAACAAATGAAAGCAAGTACAATTTCTCATGGCAACATTTCACTCAACCTTTCTCGATAGCTCAAACACACGGCTCTCATCCCTCAACACTCACACTCAATGGGTACATGCGCTCACTAGGGGTGTACAGACTCTAGAGGGGTTCCTTCAACCCAAACGTTATATCGCTGCAGCGTGCAGCCCGATCCATAATATATAAATAGCCATATATATATATATATATATATATATATATATATATATATATATATATATATATATATATATATATATATATATATATATATATATATATATATATATATATATATATAAGGTTCGTTGCGGCGTACAACCCAGTCCATATATACACATATAGCTCACAGGTCGACACTCAGGCCCTAACTCAGTCAGCAACATCTCCAATCTCTCGGGCTCTCAGAAATCATACAAATTAGTCAAAACAGAGATAATAACATGTATCAACGAGAAACAAGAAGAGACTGAGATATGATAGGCAAGTAAAGTTTTGATAGAGTACCATACAACAAATAACAGATAATTCAACAAGTTCACGACCTCTGCGGGTCCCAACAATGTCATCATACAGCCTAAGCATGATTTCTAATATGGTTTGCAGTGAAATTTCTGTAACACATGGAGAGAAAATAGCTAACAACGAGCTATTCAAATTTATAATTCCACAAAATGGACCGAGTCCTAATTCCTATGATGTACGCCCACACGTCCGTCACCTAGCATGTGCTCACCTCCAAACCAATCATATAACGCATAATTCATGGTTTTCTACCCTGACGACTAGATTTAAAATTGTTACTTACCTCAATCCAAGCAAAAATCTACTCCAATATGCCTTTGCCTTGTGAATCGGCTTCCAAATGACCCGAATTTAGCCACAAGAGGTACAATACAATCAATATAGGCTAAAGAAATCAATTTCACAAGAAAAATATGAAATTATAAACCAAATTCTGAAACCGGTTCAACCCGTCCCCTGAGCCAACATCTCAAATTCCGACAAAAGTCACTAAATCCTAAAGCTCATTAACTTACGAGTCAAACCATACAAAACTTACCAAAATCCGACACCAAATGGTCATTCAGATACCTAAAATTCACTTTCCAAATCTCTAGCCTCAAAACCATACAATCTAGGTGGGAAAACAATGGGGAAACAAGATTATTGACCAAAAACGAGTACATGAAGCTTTCCTCGTGAATCCCCTCGAAAATCCTCTCCAAAATTGCCTAAGTCCGAGTTCAAAATGTTGAAATGAAGCCAAAATCGCCTCGTTTTAAACATTCTGCCCAAGCCTTTCACACCTGCGGAATCGCATCTTAGGTTAAATATCCACTTCCATGGAATCCACTTAACCAGCTACCTCCGCTTCAGCGAGCGCTGGACAGCATCTACACACATTGTAGGTACGAAAAACACTATCACACCTGAGGAACTGACTGCATTTGTACCCTTCTGGCCACTTCTAAGACCACACAAGTGCGGGAGAATCTTCGCACCTGTGATCTCTAGTAAAATCTCCCTTGGCCGCTTCTGTGGACTACACCAGCAAAACTTCAACTGCTTCTCAAATCAAACTCCAAGTCTGTTAACCACGCAAAATCAATACAAGGCCCCCGGGACCTCAACCAAATATACCAACAAGTCTTATAACCTAATACGGACTTAGTCGAACCCTCAAATCACCACAAAGAATATCGGAAACATGAATTACACATGGATTCAAGCCTAATAAACTTTAAAATTTCTAAATTTTACATACGACGCTAAAACCTATCAAATCACATCCAATTGACCTTAAATTTTTCACACAAGTCATAAATGACACCACAAACCTACTCCAACTTTCAAAAATTTAATCCGACCCCAATATCAAAAAGTTCAATCCCGATCAAACTTTCAAAATTTTAACTTTCTCCATTTCACGCCTAATTCTACTACGGACTCCAAATCACAATCTAAGCTATGTCCAAAATCATCTAATGGAGCTAATGGAACAATCAAAATTCAAATATGAGGTCGTTTACACATAAGTCAACATCCGGTCAACTTTTTGAACTTAAGCTTTTAATTTAGAGACTAAGTGTCTCAACTCACTCTGAAATCTCTTTGGATCCGAACCAACCAATCTAGTACGTCATATAACAACTGTAGAGTATAAAAGGAGAAAAAAAATATGATGAAACGGAGTTACAACTCTTAAAACAACCGAACGGATCGTTACAAAAAATTTCTAACTTTTGCTATTTTCCTAAGCTAGAGCGAGCTTATAGACCATTGTTGAAATGTTTTTGCAGCGCATCTATATAGGAGTAGAATGATTGAACATTGGTTTATAGTATTTAGTTTTAATTATTGGAAGAAAAAAGAGTTAAGATTAGCAGAAAATATGTTCCATCAAAATGAATTTGACGACTTCCCTTCCCACTCTTGTTATCAGAAGTCATTTTTAATGAGCATCTTAACTTTTAATTTTTAGGCGAAATACATAAGTTACCCCTAAACTACAGACCAAATTCCCGTTACATATTTTTTACGAATGAAAATTATTTTACACACTTAACCTTTTCAAAGTGTATCTAAGACACATTACTTTTTATTGACCAGTTGTTCAATATATGTGTGATATGGCGCACCAATAAGATCGTGACACGTATTATAACTCAAGAAAAAATAAGATACATAATTGAAAATGCCACTTGTTGCTAACATGGCAAAAACAATGAATTAAAATGAGACATGTGGCTATTCTCATTTACTTTTTGTTTTTAAATTTGTTCCCTCTCCACTCTCCACTCTCTTCTCTTTCCTCTCCAAGAGTATAACTGACCCTATCTTTATCTGTTGCAGATCAAACTAAAAAATTTACCAAGTTAAACCAACACAGCCACCATTAAAATCACATGTCGTTCTTCCATGTAAACATATATTATCATAGACCCATCACAAACCCGTCCACCGAAAAATGGAGAAGACAACCACTTGAAAAAGTTTGCCTGAACTAGAGATAACACCGAAAAAATTTTATTGGGGATTTTCCAAACCTTCAATTAGCCTTATCGTTGACCATTTTGTTAGATTTCAATCGAGTTCATATAATTACTCCAGCTTGAAATCTTGTGAATGTAAACTGTAGAAACAAAAGGTTTGTTTGAATGCGGGGTAAATATTGAGAATTAGGCCATGGATTTTGGCCGGAAAACAATCAAAATCGGAGTTTGGAGCCATAAATGAAAATACAACCTCTACTAGACTCCCATTTCCGCGTGTCCCGACTAGGAATTTGATTTGGGGCATGGGGGTAAAGGATTCTGGGGTGGGAGATGGCATGATAATGATTTAGTGGTAAGGGAAAAATAGAGTTGGAAGATGAAACAACTGGAGTTTAAATATATGAAGTGGTGCTTGTATGATGGCGTTAATTAATGATCGAGAATGGTAGTGGATGATTTCTTTCCTATTTCCACTTTTCGATTAGGAGAATAAAATGTGGAAGGGGTAGGTAAAAAGGTAAGAAGAAAATAGTAGAAAATAAAAAAATAGAAAAGGTTGACATGTGGCATTAAAATAATAGTTCAAGCCAAAAAATTTATATTCACTCGCCTCTTTTAGACCTAAAACACGCGCGTGCCAGCTGTAAATAATGGTGTGTTATTTGCACACTCTAAAAAGGTTGAGTGTGTAAAATAATTATGGTCCACATAACGTGTGTAATATGAATTTGGTCAATAGTTCATGGGGTAATTTATGTATTTTGCCTAATTTTTATTACTTGGCTTCAACTAACAAATATGAACATCAACTCCATATGGTACCATGTGAGATAATACTGTTGGCAAAGCTCAATATTATGAAAAAATATCTCTTAGATATTAGTTTGAGGTAGGGTAGGTATCGGTCAGTTCGGTTCGATTATGAATATTATTGATTTTGCCTATTGATTATCGGTTTACAAATATCATAACTCGATAACCAAATCGATAAGATATTGATTATCGGTTATTGGTTAATCGGTTATCGATCATTATCTGTTCGGATATTGGTTTACCCGATAAGATAAAACAACTAAAACAGTTTCACAATGTATAAAACTATTTCGGTATATAACTATTTTCCTAAAAACTATTTTAAGAACTATTTTGCTAAAACTCTTTTCAGTACTGTTCTATTTCACAAGAATTTTAATTTAGTGCAACATCCAATAAAATAAACACTAACCAAAGTTTTTATCTTTCATTCTTCAACCCAAAAAATATAAACAAAAATCCCAATATCAGTTAGTGACGGAAAAAAAAATTCAGCTATATTTTCGCTTCGACACTTTCTACAAATACACGGGATCTATATGAATAGCAAATACAAGTGTCAGCCACAATGCACATGTTTGTGATGTAATTTTTGTAAATGTCAAGAGAGAAAGTGAGAAGTTAAGTCACTACCCTTTGATTGCTTCGAAGACCGGACAACTTCATCAAATAATTCTACTAAATATGTAACTAATAGTTTTGCTAACAATAAAACAATAGAACTAAATCTGCAACAATAGAATAGAGTCCAACACTTCAAGTAAGAAATGCGATAGTGTGAAGAATATGCGACTGAAGAATTTGATGGACCTGAGAAATGAAGTGAAGATGCGACCGAGGAGTGAAAGAAAGATGCGACTGACGCCGGCCAGAGTCTTGACAGGCTGACTTGTGAGGGCGTGATATGATTGACGCCGTCCTGAGTCTTGACGAGCTGACTGGTGAGGGCGTAAGGCGGAGAAACTGGGAAAGAATAGGGAAATCAAAGAGTGAACTATGAAGTATGAATTATGAAACCCTAGTATGTACATACTTAAGGGTAAACTAGTAAATTAGTTAATCCTTATTGTGTTATCGGTTTTACCCAATAATAGAATTGCCAAACCGGATCCGAACCGATAACCCAATAAAAAAATATTGTAATCCGTTACGAAACCGTTAACTCAATAACCCAATACCGATAACTCAATAAATAATAAACGATTTGATTTACCCGATATATGCCGACACCTAGTTTGAGGGAATCGAATACCTAAGAATTTGTTGGACAGAAAAGTTAGTTCCATACAAATCAAACCCCCCATTGTATTTAAATTTCACAATTCATGTACACTACTCAATCATATCGTAGTATTGAAAATGTTTATTTTCAACCGACCACCCCACCACCGAAAGAGATATAAATCTCCAATATTAGATGTTATGTCTTTGTTTAATAAATGTTAGTTCCTCTGTCTTAATTTATTTAACATACTTCATTTTTGAAACATTCCAATTTAGATGTCATTCTACCGTTACTATCATTCCAAACAACATTCAGGAATTCAAACTAATTTAATTATATAAATTTGAAATTTTTTCCTAAACCCTACCCGTTGGGATCAACTGAATTTATGTTATGTTGTGTATATAAATTTCAAACTTTCGTATAATGTTTTCTGTATTAAACTAACTCTTCAACCACTTCTTTAATATTTTGTTTTACTACTATTAGTATAATACACTACAACTTGTTTGAATATTTGTTACTTATTGTAATATTATATCGTTACTTTAATATAATATTTATTTTAATTGTTATTTTAATTTTGTTGTTACTGTAATGTTAAATCTTTTATTTTATAACAACAAAAAGTATTACTTTATATAATAACAAATTTAGTGTAGTAATATCGTTCCTTATTTTTCCCTCATTTTGTCCTTTATGATAAAATAATCCTATTTATCTTTTATCTTACCTTTTTATCCATTAGTTCTACCCTACATCTTACCTTTTTTTCTTTTTTTTTAATATTGTACTTGTATTGCTCATATTATTTGTATGTGACATCATAAAACCAAAGCAAACAATATAATATATCCAAATACTATATAAATTAAACTAATACAATGTAATATAATACAAACACGAAATAATATGTAACAAGTTAGTATTAGTTAATTAATATCTTAACCCAATCAAATACCGTCTTATAATGTGAATAGCAATCGCAAGTTCTAATTATGACAAGGCAAGTAGTCATTAGGTCATAAAGCCGTTATATACAGGGTAAGAATAAGATACATATTATAAGACAATTATTGAAAGGGTTAAATAAGAGCTACTATATGTTAACAAACATCTTGTGGGTTAAACTACACCTGTCCTTAAAAGGATCATATGATTTACAAAATCTCAAAGGCAAGACACTTCTGTCTCAAGGAACTAAAATATTGCAGCATTTTCCCTGCAAAACAACAGATTACATTAAACAAGCTAGAATATAAGTATAAAAAATGGGAAGCAATTAATATGAAGTGAGAGTCAATGTTGCTCGGACTCTTCGAAAATGTGTCCGGATACGTGTTGGATCCTATAAAAGTAGTGCATTTTTGAAGGATCCGACACGGGTGCGGCTACATTTTGGAGAGTACGCGCAACATAGGTAATTGACATTCTTTTTTTCATTTTGGGGTGAAGAAGATCATACATTAATCTTCTTTATGATGTCTTCTGGTGTTACAATTATCACCATCCGAATCGAAGCCCAAGCACTTGAGAAACGCTTGTTTCGCTAGTCCAAAGTAATTGCAAGGGTGCTGCGGACGTACAAAAAGCTTGAAAATGGTTGCATCCTCCTTTTCTGCAGATCCAACTCTTTCCTGGGATTCATCTGCCCTTGCGATTTCACGGCTTGTGCTAGCTTCAGTTCCCCTTTTAATATTTTCGATTTGGTTCCGATTCTGGAATGTTAATATAAGAGAATTATTACTCTCAGAAAACGATCTACTTAGGAGGATCTAAAATACTGAACCCAAATTAAGAGGATCTATAGTGGTTTCACACTTCCCTTCAGCATGACTCGAACTCAAGAACTAAGGGTTATAGGTGGAGGTGCATTACGCAACCTCGATATTTGTTGTTTCAAACAACCTATAGTAGTAGAAAAGAAGAAAGTGCCCTTTGAATACACACAGCAAAGTTATTTTTGGCTGTACTACAGACAAAGTCTCAGAACAATTATGAAAAAGATGTATAGTACAAAAGGTCAACAGATTAAAATTCAACAAATATTAAAAAGTGAACATGCTGACAACAACCCAACAAAATATGTCCTTATACTTTTGGTAGCTATTGTTGAACAATAATTTATGTAAAGAAAAGCCAGCTAATTCAAGCCAAACTCTGTCTAGGCGTTATAAGAAAATTTATCTTAAGACCATCACGAAGAATTACGGTAGTGGATTTACACTAAGGAACGTTAAAATTATAAATAGGTAAACACACAAAGAAGTCAAGGGAATTCGACGTGGGTAAACCTTTAAACCAAAGATAAGCTTGCTTTAGGAAATCAGGAAGACATTAATTTTATTATTTTCAGATCTACTTTTGTCCAATAAATAATCTATACTGCAATTTTCTAAAAATTCTTTCAATAATTATTACTTATTTTGAGGAGAGATGAAAAGCAATTTAGTCAAACTAACTCTTATTATAAAATGATCTTCTTAACGGGAATGCCAAAATCTCAAATGACATTTAAAATAGACAAGAGGCATATGTTTAAAGCTTTGATGGAGAAAGTTACTCGATATCCAATAATTTAGAACACGAGCGCACAAACTGACCATGACCAGGACAGAGTTACTCGATACTAAAGCTAAGGTGCTTACATCTAGTGGTCCAGAGTAAGAGTTGATCATAATTTATCAACCTTTGCTTTTTGTGGAAAATATTACCATCATCTTAGCAAAATGAAGAGTGGAAGTTCAGAATTTCATTATTTTGCTGGTGGCATAAGCAAACCCTGAATAATCTACTTCTCTTACTTAGACAAGAATAGTTCTTTTCTTAGACAACACCCCAACCCCACTATCCAAGCAACCCCCCCACCCACCCCACCCCCAAAAAAAAATCTGAAAGAGATTAATAAACCAGTTGTTTTTTTCATTTTCTAATACTAAGGAAATAGGTTCCAAACACAATTATTCAAAAATACATTAAACTATTACTCCATCAGAATATGTTAAGGCCTGTGTAATACGTACACACGCATTACCCTTGCCCGAAAGGGTAGAGATGCTGTTTCCAATCGACCCTCGGCTCAGGAAAAGGGCAACCCGGTGCACTAAGCTCCCGCTATGCGCGGGGTCCGGGGAAGGGTCGGACCACGAGGGTCTATAGTATGCAGCCTTACCCTGTATTTCTGCAAGAGGCTGTTTTCACGGCTTGAACCGTGACCTCCAAATCACATGGCAGTAACTTTACCAGTTACACCAAGGCTCCCTTCAAAGTAGTACTTCCTCCGTTTCATATTAAATGAAGTATTTTCTTTTTTAGTCTGTTCCAAAATAAATGATTGTATATTCCTAAATTTGGAAATAACTCAACTTTAAACTCCTCATTTTACCCATTTTGTCCTTAATAAGAATCTTTTATAACCACACAAAAGTTATGTCCCCACAAAGCTTTACCCCTTAAATTTTTAAGATCACAAATTTAATTTTTTTTTTTTCTTGAACTTCATGTCGAGTTAGCCCACATTAAATGTTCAGACTTCAGAGGCAGTCATTTCCCAAAGCAAAGGTAAATTAATATTCTAAATGTTTCAATTAATTTGGTCATCAAAACAGTTAAAGGTAAAATTAACAACAGTAATATTCAAAGATGAACTATTCCAGAAAATAGTTTACTTTTTCATCTCCAATTAATATTTCTAACTCCACCTCAATTCTAGAGTTTTACATAACAGAAAAGTAATTTTTAATCTGGTTACTATCAAACACAATCCCATTTCATTTTCTCGCCATATCCCACATAGAAATGAAGAAGATAAAAAACACAACAAACCATAATGGGAGAAATAAACAAGTTACGTCGAACCCAGTCAATAAAAGTGATTTTTCAGGCCCAGAAACAAATAGATCAAAACCAACTTCAGAAAAAAAAAGGTCAAAGAATCAATGAAATAATCGACTCAATTGGAAAGCTAAATGTTCAAAATCAGAAAACAAAACAAAAAATCAAAAAAAAAAGTTGCAATTTTCCAATTTGTACATAAATACACAAATTGACAATTGAGAAAGAAGTGATTTATTTTTCAAACCTGAAGGGTGGAAGTTGAGTTGCAATTTGGGGAAGAACCAGTAGGACCTTGAGATGTAGAAGAAGAAGAAGAAGCACTAGAATTTGAGTTGTTAGGAAGATCTAAAATACTGAACCCAAAGAATAGAAGCAAAAGAAGAAGAATCATCACCACTAACTGAATCCAAATTAACCATGGCACTTTGTAGTTCTCAATTATTAGCTCTTCCCCAAATTCATACATACTGTTAATTCTTATTTCTAACTAATATAAAGGAGTTTTTGGGTGTTTAAAAAGGTGGGTTGTGTGGATTTTCAGGTGGTTGAAAGAAAAGAGGTGACTGTAAGACGACTGTTGTTTTGGAAATTGGGATGAAGAAAAGAAAAGGATTTATTATCCAAGAATCTTCATTGACGCGTCGGGAGGAAAACAAAAGGACTTTGTTTTGCTGTTGCCAGAAATCCACTAAGGGTAGTTTTATCATTGCACTCTAGCAGAATGGGGGTTTGTTTTGGGTTGGGTTGGGTTGGGTTGGGTTTGGGTGGGGGAGGGGGCTTTCATTATTTGACCCATGTTGTGATTGGATTTTAAAGAACAGTTTTAGATTTAAAAAAAATATATATATATTTTTATATACAACGTCACAATTCCTGGCGTTGTATATTGACGGTAACGGCACCGTTAGTGTACAACACCAAGGATTATGGCGTTGTAGATGTCAGTATTTGTACAATGCCACTATTTTTGGCGTTGTACGCTTATTTTATTGTGACTGTCTCTTTACAGTATTGTACAATTATTCAACTGTACAACGCCAACTTTTTTGGACCGTAACAACACATGCTCATGCGATCTAGTTATCAAGGATAGAGTTCTCCATTTAGATTAAAGCCATAAAGACATAGTCTTAGAGTTTTACGGTAACTTATTCTCACTCGGTCATCTTGTCATATCCTTGACACTTAGCTCATGTGATAGTAAGCTTAGCGCCTCTCGTGACAATTGACAAATGTACACTTTAACCTTAGAAAAGTCATGTCACCGTGATTGAACTATTCAAAAATTCTCTATAACACACATTTCCACTAAATAGAAGGAAACTTTTAGTAATTAGTACTTCATAAGAATTCATACACCATCAGACCTCCTTAAAGGATATAATGTACCTATATTTGTCCTTGTCAAACGTCTTACAGTAACCTTATCATGGTTGATGGCTGAGATGTTCAGTCGACTCCCTCCCCCTTTGTGGGGGTCCCGACCCCTACGAGTGAGCAGAAAAGGGAGGAGGAAAGAGGCCCTGGTGAACCGTCATAATTAGTGAACAAGTGTAAGCTTCGCTGCCCGACAGTATACACCGAGGGACAGGCCCTGAAGCGAAGGACGGGAACGAGCGGAATCAATGTGTTCCAATTTCTGGCCTTGCATAATGTGTTACGGTTTTTTCACTCTACAATACTTGACACACTAAATCATTCTTATATAGGCATTAACAGACATGTATGTCTGGACTCAATATGTAATTTTCTATTCTGAATTTGTATGTTACGTCGTCAGCAAACAATTAATATACGCAATATAGATTCAATTAGGCCGATAAATCGTCCGATAAGAGCTAAATTGATACCAATCCACCCAATATCTTATCGGGTGGCTAACGGATTAATATATTTAAAAACTGATAACCGGTAAGCCAAATCGTTAAGAGTAAATAACTGCCCAATCCACCCAATAAGTAGCCCTAATTCACAATACATCTTAAATTTTAGAAGGTATTTGAGAGCGAAAAATATAACCAACTGTAAATCTAATTTTGTCAAGAGTAGTGCCAAATACAGTAAGTCCATCTTGTACAACTAAGTTATAAATATGATACGCACGGAATAAATACGCAAAAAATATAATTAATAGTTTTTAAAATTCAATAGCAGAAGTGTTACTAGAAGCATTATCTAAGTAATAATAATAATTTTGTTAGAAAGTTCATAAAAGCCACAAATTTCTTTAATTTGTCTAGAAATAAAAAATACAAGTGCGTCAATCATCAACAAATTTATAATTAATAATGCATTTTTGCATAGTCCAGTTGTTATCTGTCCAATGACATATAACTGTTAAGTAATGATAACTATTTATACTAAGACCAATGTTATAAGTGATAGAAACTCTACAATCTAAGTGGGAAATAAATACAGTAAATATTGTTGAAATTCACGTTGAAATTTAAAATGTAATTTCTAATAGTTGTTCTAGGAATATTTGAAAATCAGGATTATACTTTTTTTATAAGTAACAAGCCTTTTGGTTTTTTTATAGTTATCTAACGGCAAGGGAAACATAAATAAACAACCTCGTTTCACCATTTAACTTCACAATATAAATCTCAACTTGAGTCAATACTCAACTAACATCTAAAACATGGAAAAACATAATATAAGCTTGTTTAACATGAATATTTAACTAGTTAAAGCATGAATACTACGTGATAATAAATACAACAGTCACAAGTATAAGACTCACTCGCATGCTATGATTGACAACAACGTGTAGATACTCGTAACCTCACCTATACATCGTACTCAACAACTAAATATGTAGCAAATAAGTCAACAACACCTAATCCCTCAAGATAATGTTAGCCACAACACTTACCTCGATTTTACGGCCAAAATCAAGCCTCAATTACCACTTTGCCTCCCAATTCCACCTCTAGTCCACTTGTATCTAGCCACAATAAACTCAATATCATCAATTATTGCTAAAGGAATCAACTATAATGCATAAATTTAGTTTTCCCAAACTTTCACCCAAAAAGTCAAAAACTGACCCCGAGCCCGCTTGGTCAAAACTCTAAGTTCGGACCAAAATCCGATTACCTATTCATCCTCGAGCCCGAATATACAATTGGTTTTAGAATTCGACCTCAATTTGAGGTTTAAATCCCTAAATTTCGAAATTCTTAAGTTCTACCCAAAAACACCCAATTCCACCATGAAAAACCCTAGATTCTAAGATGAAATCCTGTAAAAAGATGAAGTAGATTGAAAGTAATGGATTAAGAATCATTTACCTATGATTTGGGGAAGAAACGGTATTTGAAAAATCACCCCTTGAAGTTTAGGGTTTGAAAATTTGAGAAATGAATCAAAAATGCCATCCAAAATCATTTTTGAACAGTTGTAATTATCGCATTTGCGATCAAGGATTCGCAAATGGAACCCCGCAAATGCAAACATTCTATCACAAAAGCGAAGAATGTCCAGGACCTGCTACTATAGCAAATGCCAACACTTGTTTGCAAATACGACCTATTCCTATTGCAAATGCGATGTTGAACTTCACAATTGCGAAGGTCCCCTCCCAGCCCTACTGATCACAAATGAGAAGCTTTTTCGCAAATGCGATGCTTGCATTTGCGAGCCAGGTTTCGCAATTGTGAAGCCTACAGACTTGAAATATACCGGCAATTTTCTTAAGCTCAAAATACTCCATAGCCTATCTAAAACTTACCCGAGCCCTCGGGGCTCCAAACCAAACATGCACACAAGTCTAAAAATATCATACGAATTTTCTCATGCGATCAAATCACCAAAATAATATCTAAAATAATAGATTTAGAACCAAAACTCATGAAATACTTAAGAACACTTGAAAATTTTATTTTCACAACCGGACGTCCGAATCACGTCAAATCAGTCCCGTTTCTCACCAAATTTCACATACATGACTTAAATAACATATTAAACATGTACCGGGCTCCGGAACAAAAATACGGGACCGACACCAACGAGATCAAACATTATTTAATTTCTAATAACCATTATATTTCCAGTTAACAATTTTCGTAAAAAATTTATTTCTCGGGCTAGGGACCTTGGAATTTAATTGTGGGCCTACGTCCAAGTCTCATATTTTACTACGGACCCTTCAGGATCATCAAATTACTGGTCCGGATCAATTTACTCAAAATATTGAGTGAAGTCAACTTAAATCAAATTTTAAGGCAAAACTCAATATATTTTTCAAATTTCACATAAAGGCTTTTCGAAAACGCCCCCAGACTGTGCATGCAAATCGGGAAGAGGAAAAATGAACTTTTGAAGACCTCGAAACCCAGAATTGAGTCCTAAAATACAAGATGGCCTTTTGGGTCATCACAGAACTATTCAATCTGTTTGATAACGAAGATTAAAGAAATTAAAAGAAAGTAAATAGGGATTGAATCTCATGGTAGAGACCATGACAGTACATCAAATCATACTAATAGGGCTGCATCGATGAATCTGTCACCAGAAATTTCGTTGATCATCCAAGCCACTACTTGCGTGGTCTAGTAGCGAAGCCAATTTTTTTTACTAATTATGGAATATCGAAATTTTTAAAAAGGTAAACAAAAACCAAGAAGTTAAGGAAATTCAACACATATTATAAATAAAAAGAATATTATTAAAGAGTGTCAAAATTATAAAAAGTTAACGCACGAAAAAGAGGGAATTCAATATACTATGTATTAAAAAAAAATTACATATCAAAATAATGTAATTTTTCGGCAAAGGGTTCACACCCCTTTAAGTCATGTGGCTCCACTACTCACATCTCTCTCTACTTGTCTCGTATTAGGGTCTGATTAAATTCGAAATAACACTAATTTTTTTTTATATATGGAGATAAACGCTCTCGAACGAAGACGATTTCATACTTAGAGCTTAAACACAAAACCTATAATTAAGGATGAATAACACTTATCACACTAAACCTAACCAATGGTGCCTGATTTTTAAATTTATAAATCAAACCAAACTAATAAGACGATTTTTTCAATCTCGATTTTCTTTGGGGTTTTTGTGTTTTCTAGTTCTTTCCGGTAAAGCTCATAACACAAAATATGTAACTTGTGCTCCAAATATTTTTTTAGTCATAGTACGATACAATTATATAATATATTTTTCAAGAAATAATATAATAATATGAGATAACTCATATTACTATACTAAAAAATAAAATACCAAAGATAATAAAATTGCATAAAGCAAATACTACTAATCAATAAGCCATAATAAAAATTAACATAATCTAAATATACTGTGTAGGTCATGCTAAAATAAGTATAGCTAATAAGTACTATTACTTACATAACTAAGCACTAAAGAAAAAGATAAACGACGAAGCTATACGTTTTCATTATAAACCAATGTAAAACTAAAAAACAGATATCCAACGTTGTCATCGTTCCTAGTGTTAAATTGAATTTCTTTTGTTAAGATTAGTTTTTATTTGAACCTTGTTGAGTTACTACGTTTATAGGCTATAAAATTTATTTATCATTCAAGAATATTAAGTCCAAACTTGAAATAAAATGATAAAATATAAAATTATAAAATAATTTAAGAAACATTTTATAAATCACATTATAATAAATATTTATATGTATAAAATATTTTAAAAATTGTATGAATCTATTATCGGGATGATTTGGTTTCGGTTTGACTTTTTTGAAGTTAAAATCACTAAACCAATTATGTTCGTTTTTTTTTTTCTAATATCAAACCAAATCAAACCAAACTACTGTTAATTTTCTTTTTCGATTTCACTCGAATTATCGATTTGGTGCTTTGTACACCCTTACTTATCACTTCACTCTAACCCTTATTATTTTGTAAGGTTTATTTTGTAGAAGAGATCTAAGTTGTACGTATTAATAAGTTAAAAAATATCTAAAACAACAAATGGTAGTATCGTAAGCATTGATTTAAACTTAAGAGAAAAATGTAAATAACAAGCTACAATTGTTAAGTTACACGAATAATATATTTTATATATATATATATAGTTAATGTATATAATTAAAAGTCAAAGTGAAATATCAAAAAATGCTGCTGTTTATTTTTTCCCAATTAAGTATGCAAAAGCCGTGAACAATAAAGCCTTGTCTAGGCTAAAAATTTCATGTGGACATTTCTATAATTTCTTTTAAACGAGTTTTCCTTATTCCTTCTGTCCTTTTTTTCCTTCACGGTACATTTAACCGCAATTTACCCACATATTTGCGTTTGGTCCCTGCAATACTTTAACAAATCATTAGTCAAACCTCTTTATATAATAGCTTTGTTTGTTCCAAATATTTTTAGATTATAGCGAAATGTTGTTATATAAAACATATATTAATATAACATAACATGAAAATTGGTTCCGGAAAAACTTAACTTTTATAGTGAAGTGTTGTTATAAAGAGGTCTAATTGTATTATGTATACTCACATATGGAAAACATTTCTCTCTACTGGAAAATTTAGGGAAAATGGCCAAAAATATCCCTCTACTTTCGGATATTGTTTACATTTAACTTTTGTTATACTATCCGGCCAAGTTTATCCTTACTGTTATACTATCCGGCCATATTTACTCTTACCATCAGCAAACTTTTAAAAACTACCCCTTGATCTGTTAGGTAATTCAAAATCTCCTCATTTTCTTTTATTTAAATCACTTGTTGTTCTTCTTGCTACACTACGACAACAAATTCAGTTTAATCCCATAAATGAGGTCTTGGGAAGGTAGTGTGTATACAGCCTTACCTCTATCTTATAAAGGCAGAGAGACCGTTTCCAATAGACCCTCGGCTAAAATACCGATAAGAATAAAGTAACAAGCAATAACAACATTAATATAATAAGTAACGGAAGCGAGTAACATAACAAAGTAATAAAGAACTAAGAATAAAATAATATAAAAACAGTAATACAATAAGTAATGGAAGAGAGTGGCATAACAAAGTAATAACTAACTAAGAATAAAAGAGTACAAGAATAGTAGTAGTGCTATTAGTAAAGCCACAACTACATGTCCGCCCACCACTTTAATTCTCGACTTTTACATCTTCACATCGCTAGTCTTATCCTCGGTTAGGTGCGGCAATGATATGTTATTCTTAATCACCTCCCCCAAACACTTCGTTGGCCTACCCCTGCCCTTCCTCAAGCCCTCCATGGTCAGCCTAATACCTCATAACCGGGGCATCTATATCTCTCATTTTCACATACCCACACCATCGCAACCTCGATTCCCGCTACTTGTCTTTCACAGATGCCACTCCCACCTTGTCCCTAATAACTTCTTTCATAATTTTGTCTTAGTATTCC
The DNA here is from genome assembly GCA_032618575.1 of Nicotiana noctiflora. Classification (NCBI taxonomy): domain Eukaryota; kingdom Viridiplantae; phylum Streptophyta; class Magnoliopsida; order Solanales; family Solanaceae; genus Nicotiana; species Nicotiana noctiflora. Next base: position 311,743 of record JASVEL010002075.1, on the reverse strand, counting down.
CACATATCCATCTCAACATCCTCATTTCGGCTACTTTCATATTCTGGACATGGGACTTCTTGACGGGCCAAAGCTCAGCTACATACAACATAGCCACTATTTTTAGAAATTACCATTGATGTGAATGCTAAAGGTACTAGATTATATAAATTATTTATTTTAATTACCAATGCACCCACTTTTCTTCTTGTGATAATGAGTTTGGGATTGGTTTAAAATTTTATTTATTTCTCTTCTTGTTATTGTCTGGTTAGTATAGAGTTTCATCAACTAACTTAAGAGTGTACAATGCGAGGCATTTGACTAAAGCAAAATTAAATTTGACAATATAAAGTCTTCAAGGAACTTCAACTTCTATCACTACTAGAAAACTGATAAAATTCGTCCCCAGAATACCGACCGAAATCAGTCAAAAAAGAAGAAAATTAGTCGCAAAAGTCAAAGAAATATTTATGACAACAGAAATAGTAGTCCCCAACAAATATATAAAACTTCGGACTGATTTCGGATGGAAATCGGTCAATCTTTGACCAAGACCTAGTCATACTTATATATTATCTACCACAATAATTTTTAATTAAAATTTTTTGAAATATACTGACCAAAATCATTATATTTGAATTATCTCGCCCAAGGAAATTAGTATTTTAATATAATTACCAACCGAAATAAGTGTTAATTAAAATTTTCTGACCGAACTCGGTCGGAATTAAATTTTAAATTTTTAAAAATATTAATTTAATGAAAATATCGATCGAATTGAGTTGGCTTTAGTCAATTTATATAAATAACTTTTAAATAAATAATTATTTATGTGTGTGTGTATTTTAAATTACTTTTATATGGACACTATATCCATATATACATATATATACATAATATTTAATTAATTTAACATCCTAAATTATAATATTTAATTAATTTTGTGTTTATACACATATATATATATGGTTTGCTAACCTATTACATAGTTGTGGTAGGTTAGCATTGTATGCATATTTTCTTTCTCTTTTTTGTCCCTAGCAGCATCCTAACAACACATTAGCAGGAGGGATTTTATTGTCTTTTAGTCCAAAGACTAAGTTTGTCCAATTCTTTTTCTCTCTCTTCTTTTCTTGTCAATGGTGATACCTCAACAAGCAAAAATATTAAATAAAATGGATGCAACCTAAAAATAGAAGTCAAATTAGAATATTATTTGGACAATAATTATTTTTTTCCTTCATTGTTGTCATTCCCTTTTAGTTTTATTTAAGAAGCTTCAACAGTTAGAATAGTCTAGAATTAGATTTGGATGGCACTAACCAATCATTTTTATCAGATCGAAAATTACATATCTAGAAAGAGTGGGGTTGGAAAAATGAAAGATTATATTTTAATGTAATGACTCGACCCGTCGTTACAAGAGTTAGTACCCCGTTTTCTCCATTTTATACTTTCATATATTTCATTATATGTGTTTGGAGAATTTGAAGTAAATCGGGTAGAATTCAGTTAGGATTGAGGCTATAAACCTCTTTGTGGGAAGGTTAGTTTGGAAAAGTAAATCGAATACTGACCGATGAGTTAGAAAGCTCAGAATGGATTTGTGAAGATTCGACTAGTTTTGGGGGATGATTTATGACTTAGGAGAACAATCAGAATTGAATTCGGAGGTCCGGTGTAGATTTAGGCTTGAATTGGCTAAGGTTGAATTTTGGCGAATTCCGGATGGTAGGTGAGATTTTGATCCGGGGCTGGGAATGGAATTCTGAGAGTTGCAGTAGCTTTGTTAGGTAATTTTGGATACACGTGCAAAATTTCAAATCATTCGAAGGTGTTTAGGTCGGTTTTTAGATCAAATGCAAGTTTCGGAAGTTTTAGTGAAACATAGGCTTGAATCCATGAGACTTCGATGATTTTGATGTTTATGATGATGTTTTTATATTGCGAGCGAGTTTGAATGAAGTAATACAACATATTTGTGCATTTGGTTAAGGTCCCGAGGGTCTCGGGGTGAATTCGGATGGCCAACGGGCAAATTTTAAACATATTAATGCAGCAGAAAAATTGCAGACAGTTTTGCTCTATGCGATCGCATAAACAGGTCTATGATCTCATAGAAGGATCTGAAAGGGGTGGAATTTTGTTCTATGTGATCGCGTGAAGGAGTGTGCAATCGCATAGGTTGATGAAATTTCTCAGTGCGATCGCGTGAAGGGCTGTTGCGATCGCGTAGTTTAAGGAGACAAAGGTATGCGATCGCAATGGGCAGTGATGCGATCGCATAAAAGGTTTTCAGGGCCTAGGAATTTTATTCTATGCGATAGCAATGGGACTAGTGCGATCGCATAGAAGAAAGCGTCAGTGACAGAACAGTTAATTTAAAAATCAGACGCGAACCCTTACATATTTCCACCATTTTTACTCCGCCAAGAGAGGGTTTTGAGCGATTTGAAGAGAGTTTTCAATGGGTATTGCTTGGAGGTAAGTCTCTTGACTAGAAAACATAATTTTATGCAAGAATCAAGACAAAAATTTATGAAATTGGGTAGAAATTGTGAAGAACTAGGGCTTAAGTTTAGAAAATGAATTTTTGGATTTTGAAAGGCCATTCGAACTCCGATTTTGATAAATTTTATATGTACAGACTCGTGGCGAGATGAGAAATCCATTGGTATGATTTTCGTAATTTTTCGAGAAGTGGGCCCTGTGAGCACATGATTTTTGCCCTACATGAGAATTACACCCAAAAAATTCAAAATAAAAGAGTTTTGTGTTGTTTGTAATATTCGTGGATTATATGTTATTTTCTCTTATTATTTGCATTTGTGCGTGTGTGTTTATTTGTTAAATTAATAAAAATAAAATACAAAAATATGTCACATTCGCATTTGGGATTCATTTCCACATTTAGGAGTAATTAAGTTTGTTCTACAAAAATGGAAAATCACAAAAAAATAGGTACTTTGTATTTTTAGCATTTAATGTCTAGTTGTGTGATTTTATTTTTTGAATTGGTACTTTAAATTGTGTGCAATAGTTATTATTAAGGATTGATTTGTATTTGTAAGATAATTTTGGATTTTTAGGATTTTGTTTTTAAAATTAGGAGAAAAATAGTTGGGAAATAAATATACAAGGAGAAAAATTAAATTAAAAAAAAAAGAGAAGGAAATCAAATTTGGGCCAAATTCAATTAAATCAAGCAAAGCCCAAAACACTACCCAGTCCACTCCCAAGATCCAACCCGACCCAATTCCGCCCTGACCCGGTCTGCCTGAACCGCCCCACCATCCTTCTAATCTGAACCGTTGGATTCTTGTGATCCAACCGTTGAAATTAACTCACACATTTTTGACATAACCAAGACCCCCAAACCCCAGCCTACCCGTTCATTCTCCCAAACACACCCCTCATCTCCTTCACTCAAAATCCCTCCCCTGAAACCCTAGCCGCCGCCTTACCCTTTTGCTCGAAACCCGGCGGCCAGCCATCGCCGGGCACCCAAACCAACACCCTAGGACCTCCTCCCTCTCCCTATTCCAAATCCCTAGTCCTCATTCCTCGAAACTTAGCCGGGCTTTTCGAATATCAAATCAAAAAATTGGTCAAGAACCCTAAGTTCTAAAATAGGGATTTTCGTCCGATTAATTAACGATATTGGGTCTAATAGACCTTAATCGGAGTATTTTCGGTTGAAAATACTTCGATTAAGTTCCTTTCGACTTCAAAAGTCCAAGTTCGAGTCGAATCCAAGACGGGTTCGGGGTCCGTTCAAGTTTTGATATTCTTCTTGCATGGTATTTCTCCTTTTCTTTCTTCTTATTTCGTTTGTTAATCGTGTGAATTTTTATCCTTTTGTTTCTCTTTTATTTTCTGTTTTCCTCATCTCCAATAGACCTTTTTATTTGGTCGATCTTTTCGTTTGTTCGCGAATTACAATCGCTGTGATTGAACTATGTGTTTAATTTGTTTTTCGTCTATGAAAATTCACATTGTTTGATCATTGCCCTGTTTTCGGAAATCATCAGCATGTTTGTTGATTATTTGTTACACGTATTGTGATCGAATTAATGAACAACGTCAATTAGCTCTGAATTTCTGTTAGAACAGTTAACAACAATTTGTCAATACTGCCTAGTTTGGTCCGAATCACCAATTGAATTGAAGTTTGATTTGTTTATGGCTAAAGTTTAGAAGTTTGAAATGGCTGCTCCGATCTCTTAGAGTTTCATGATTTTCGTCGCTTTCTTCATGTTCTGATTTGATCGATTTCTCATATGTTCGACTGAGAAACGTTGGACTTCATGATCATTTAAAAGCAGAACATTTGAATTGTTGGTGTGTTGGTGTTGAAATTGTGTTAATTCAGCATTGTTTTAATACGTATAGGTTGGATGTGTTGAATTAACCTAAGAATTGTTTGAGAGCTATAAATAGTAACACAATGGAAAACAGAGATAGGCATAAAGACATGGATATGAGACAATGAGAGTTCAAATTCCATTGGTTATTCTAGTTCATTGCAAGTTTTTGTCTTGGCTGAATACTTGGTAGTTAAGGATTGGTGATCGTTTGGTTGTGAGTGTGAATCCATGTCTGATGGGTTGTGAATAATATTTGGTTGGCTTATATTGATTTGATTGGGTCTAGTGTATATTGATTTAATTAAGGGTGTTCGAGCGCATTTTGGATCAACTTGCTGATTCGATTTCGAGTTATTGAACCATTCATGAACTGCTGGGTTTTAAAAGTTGTTGTTGGTTTTTTTTTTGTTTATTAAATCTGGTTCTTGGGCTCTATTTCAATCCTTGCTCACTGCTTGTGTGTGTTGCTGTTGTTGGTCATCACTCCTGCTGTACTGATCGGTATTTCCTCCTGTTCTGAAACTTCAGGTACTCATTTGATCTTGATTTTGACCGTTGCAGTTTGAATCTGTTCTATGTGGAAGATGATATTTCTCCTACGATGAAATCAATAAAGGTTGCATGATGTTTGAAATTTGATTTCACATCCTTATTTTAGTCCATTTAGCTTGTTTATTCTCCTCCCTTTTCTTTCGTTATTCAATGTAGTAAATATGTAGTAACACATGTCTAAGTAGCTTATGTTTTAAGTGCCGAGTCTCTATTAAAATTCAAAATAGAGCTACGATAGTAATCCTCTCATCTTTCCCGCATCCTTTAGCTGGATGGAAATTTGACTAACTTTATGTTGTAAGGTTTTGAGCACTCTCTTAAAAATGGTTACTGAATCCTTCTCTAGATTGCTTCATGGAGAATATCCGGCAGTGTGTTAAAAAGGACATAAGATAACATGTTTAAGACTGTTAGTTCATGCTAGTTTTGTTTATTAATTTATAAATCAAGGTTTGTTAGCTTTGTATACCAATTAATTATTTCATCACATATTTCAAATTTCTTTTCAAAATAGTGTCGAACGTACGTGGAAATTATTACAATGCATAGAGAATTCATGAATATCACAACCACTTGCAATCTGATGTTTGGCCTCAGTTGGGTATTTCAAATGAACCGGACATGAGCCCCATTTAGGTGGCCTAGTTTCAAGTGGGGGATAGTTTAAAATTAAGACCCACTACTTAATCCTTGTATGTTCTGTTATTTCACCTCAAATTAGAATTTTTTTTATGAAATTGCTTTAGTTTGATTGATAATTTGTGTTGGGCCCCAGGTAGTAATTTGTAAATATCTTTAAATGAGGATAACTTGTCAATTTTTTTAAATTTTCCAAAAGATTTCTTGAACCTTAGGTAATAACAGATTATGAATATTCGTAGTTGCTATAGGCACGATTAATAAATCATTGTGGTTATGGGTACGGTTCCCATAACATTGTTACGATGCTTAAAATTCGGGGTGCATTTCATGTAACTCAATTATAACAACTCTGGATAATTTTAGTGAAAAAAATTAGGATTTCTCTTTTATGTAGAAACAAATAAAAATAGAGAACCATAGTTTACTTTAGGTTTGCCTGTAATAAAGATGTGACGAGCCTCCAAATAAAACGCACAAATTGCGGGGCCCTCCAATAATTGTTATAAAAACATAGACTCGGGAAGACCGTTTAGCGAAATTCCCGGTCTTTCCCAAAGCTAATCAAGACGATAGACTCTTTAGGCACGATTTGTAAATAAATTACTTTCCTAAATACGGGTGCGCATTTATGTGACCCAAATCTATCTATCGGCGAAATTGAAATACATTAAAGTCACAAGCGTACTGGATGCGGTGTGACTCAAAAATATGTTTTCGTGACGTCGCAATTCTTTTAAAATTAAAAACGGAACATAAGAGCACATGATTAAAATATGTAAAGAAATCAGATAATAACAAATATGACAGTTGAGCGACCGTGCTAGAACCACGAAACTCGGGAATGCCTAACACCTTCTCCCGGGTTAACAGAATTTCTTATCCGTATTTCTGGTATGCCGACTGTTAAACAGAGTCATTCCTTTCCTCGATTCGGGATTCAACCGGTGACTTGGGACACCATAAATCTCCCAAGTGGCGACTCTGAATCTTTAATAAACGAATCCCGTTTCGATTGTCCTTTAATTGGAAAAACTCCCTTGCGCCCACGCGGGTGCGCGCCAATAGGAGGTGTGACAGCTCTGGCGACTCTGCTGGGGACTGCAAACCCAGAACCACTAGTTCAGGGTTTAAGAATTCGAGCTTGGAATAATTGTTGTATTTGGCTTATTTATTATTTGATTTTATTATATGCTTGTATTAATGTGCTAAATATTATTTTTACTGCTTTGATATTTTGTGAATTGTATATAAATTGTGCCGCTACTCATTTGTTTTTCCTTCTGAGTCTCTTTGAAATATAATCTCGGGCATTTGCTGCACATAGCCCGTTTTTCTCAAGATAGTTGTGGTGCTTGGCACCCAGTGAAGGATTTGTAGTCACACCTGTTTAGGCGGGGAGCATTGTCAATTAAGCCGGAAAGCCATGCTACCGGTGCACTGACACTCCTCGGCTCGAGTTGTCCGCTCGAGTTAAAGCCCGTCTAGACACCTTTTCCAAAAAGATGATAAACCCAGAACCACTGGATCAGGGTTTTAGAACTCGAGTTTTGGAATAATTGTTGTATTTGGTTTATTATTATCTTGGGTTTAAATGTGCAAAATGATTTTTTTATCTCTTTGATATTTTTTGAACTGTACATATAAATTGTGCCGAAACCAATTTCCTCTCTAAGTCTTCTAAGTCATGAAGAAGGGTGCACTTCGTGTGACTTCTTTTCTGTATAGTGTCTAATTCCCCCTTTAGAACGAGGTTTGGATAAGTTGCAAAACCGGTGAAGCTTCTGTATTCCCGGGTTGCTGCCTCCTCCTCGGCTCGAGTTGTCCGCTCGGGTAAGCCAGGTCTAGAACAATAAACCCAGGTTTTTAAACCTAGTATAACAAAACTTCACACCGAATCCCTAGTAGGAACGCTTATTTGCATCATGTGCATATTGACTTAGAGAGGCTCAACAGAGGGGTTGGGTCTGTCTAGGACAAATGACCTGAAATGAAAAGACCATCCTGCTGCATCCTGTTTGTTTTACGCATTCATTTGCTTCAGACTTGCAGGCTAACCAGGTTTTTTTTTTATATTGAGGAAAATGAAAAAAAAATAGTTTCAAAATAGTTTGTTTTTTTTTTACTTAATAAAAAGAAAAAAAAATGCTTGTTTTAAAATAAAAAATGTGTGATTAAAATTTAAAAAAAATATAGTTTCAAAATAGTTTTTTTTTACTTAAAAAGAAAAAAAACATTTGTTTTAAAATAAAATAATAAAAAAAAATGTTTGTTTCATTTACCGATGTAGTTTGTTTTTATTTGACCGAACTACGCAGGTTTGATTCTCCCCATAAGATGGGATACGTAGGCAACCCTCATCGGGTCCAACCACCCCTTCAAAAAATAAAAATAAAATGTCGAAGTTTTAGTTTTCAATAAAATCAAAGTAACGTTATTTTTGAAAATAGCCGAATGTTCCGAAAGGACGCTGGAAGGCTGTTTTTGCAAAAATGGCCACTTTGAAGTCTTTTCTTTTTCTTTTTGAATAATAACCTTGAAATATTCCATGTGGAAATGTTGAAAGGCCGTAGCCTCAAAATAAAGTTTGGGTTACCACCCCTTTTTAAAAAAAAATCAAAAAAAAATGTGTGTTTAATTTTGTCAATAAAATCAAAGTGATGCCGTTTTCAAAAAACAGCCGAATGTACCCGAAAGGCTGACTTTGCATAAACAGCCACTTTTGGGTCATTTTGTAGATTTGTTTTGGTCAATTGACCCTCACAGCCTAATAATCTTCGTCCCCGAGGCGCTGAAAGGCCGTGTCTGTAAAAAAAAGGTTTTTTCCAATTTGAAAAAAAAAAGAAAAAGATAAATGGACGTTAATAACAAGCAAAGTTTTCAAGGATAATTGAAAAAGAAAAGCTGGAATGACGCATGCGGTGAATACATATAGAAATGGTTAACTGACTAGGAGAATTGCATCCAACGTGTGATAACATATCTGTTAAGCTCTGTGAGCTTACAAGTTTGTTGCATTTTCAGAAAGTTTAGCGGTTGACTTGATAGAATATTCTGGCCAATCACCATTACCATACTAGATCAAAAGGGCCAATTCTAGCAAGCATGGCTAGTTCCGGCAAAAGTCTCGATGGAGAGAAAACAGAGATACAGATCATGAAAGATGAGGTGGACCGGTTGAGACGGCAAATAGCAGAGATGCACCTAGCCTGGGCTAGGGGACAGTCATCACCAAACCTTCCTACTCTTACACCAGCTCTAGAGCATCCGCCCATTGATCCCTCGACAAGTGCCCCGATCTATCCATATTATCAAGGGGAAAACCCTTATACATCCCGGGTTCCACCAGCTAGACAAAATACTCCTCCTCCGGTTACCCCTGCTTTTGTGGCACCTCCACCTGCTACTTTACAAAAGTCGTCCAGTGAATCGCTTTTCCAAATACATGACAATCATTGTTATGATCCCGAGCCTACCTTTAAGGCTCCTGAACCGCATTCACACACCCCTCACTGGGATAACCCGGTAGAACCGGAAAAGCACTTCAAAAGTTTGGAGCATGAGGAGGTTATTCGGAAAGTTAAGAGCCCGGAGCAATCCTTCAGGAATATGCATGGTTTGGGCAACCAAGTCAGTGTCGCTTACAAAGATCTGTGTCCATTTCCAGATGTCCAGTTGCCCGCTGGGTTCAAAATGCCCAAGTTTGATCTATACGAGGGGCATGGTGACCCGGTAGCCCATCTCCGAGGTTTCTGCAGCAAAATGCGAGGAGCCGGAGGGCGAGATGAAATTCTGATAGATTACTTCGGTCAGAGTTTGGGAGGGTCTGCATTAGAATGGTACACCAGGCAGGATCCCAGCAGATGGTTTACATGGGATGACCTGGCCTAAGCATTCATCGGCCAGTTTCAATATAATCTTGAAATAATCCCCGATCGCTTATCATTGCTAAAGTTAGAGAAGAAACCCGCCGAAAGCTTTAGAGAATTTGGGTTCCGCTGGAGGGAACAGGCAGCAAGGGTAGATCCACCGATGAGAGAAAATGAGATGGTAGATTACTTCTTGCAGACACTGGAGCCAACTTACTTTAGTCACCTGGTGACATCGGTTGGTAAATCTTTCAATGAGGTGGTCAAAATGGGTGGAATGATAGAAGAGGGACTTAAGTCCAATAAGATCTTGAGCTATTCCGCGTTGAAAGCAACAACTCAAGATATTCAGAATGGCACAGGGGTTGCATCCGGGAAGAAAAGAAGAGAAGAAGTTGCAACGGTAGAGGAGGGTACTTGGTCCAGATCGAAAGGTCCTTCACCTCATTACCAAGCCGGACCCTACCACCCAAATCACCCTAATCACCCTCCCCGAAACACATATCCACCACCAAGGGCTTACAATAATCCTCCAGGACCAGACTTCCATGGGAATCATGCTTTCAGAAAGGAAAAGACACAAAGAACATTCACTGAGTTGGGAGAAGCTTATACTGCTCTGTTCCACAAATTGAAGCAGATAGGTTGCTAAGTCCTATTGAGACAAGATTGCCAAATCCCCTACACCCAAATGTGGATCGCTCAGTAAGCTGTGAGTATTGTTCAGGGGCTCTCGGACATGATACCGAGAAATGTTGGAAACTGAAACATGCAGTGCAAAATCTTATTGACACCAATAAGATCGAGGTTCAGACACCAGAGGCACCCAACATTAATCAGAATCCATTGTCAGCTCACCCTTAGACCCATATGATCAAAGTGATACACAAGGGAAAGGAAAATTAAGAAGCCCGATCTATATTCCACAGCAAAACCAATCGGCAGAATTTGGTATATAAGAAGTCATGCTTGGTAATAAGGAGGAGTTTCGGTGGTTTGTTTTTGTTGTCATTTCTTTTGTCCGAGTTGTTTTCAGGGTTGTGACCCGGATCTTGTCTTGAAGTAAAACCCTCTTATCTTTCCATTCTGGTCATTTCAGTTTGTTTAGTCTTATCAAGTGTCGTTTCAGGTTTGTAGTGCTGGTTTGCTTGTTTGTATTTGAACCTTTTTCTCCGTTTAATGGAACTTTCGGTCTTTTATTACCCAGTCGTCTTTTTGTTTAGTTCTTCTATCTTTAGATTTGTCATTTGTTCGAACGCCGATTCTAATGACATGGCATCGCACATAATTTTGGCCTAATATTAAGGGTTAATCATGAAGAAATTGGAAGATAATCAGGACATTTTAAAAGAAATAAAAGCGATTTGAGATTATTTGGAGCCCTAATCATGTGAGACTGGGGCAGGTAAAATACGAAGAAACCCTTAAAGGAAAATTGGACATGCTAAGACGGGGTTCGCTCGTGATACTGAAATGAAAGTGTCGTCCAGCAATACTTTAAAATGATAGATGAAAGGCGAACGGACGATATGGTTATCAATCAGGGCACAAACAGAAGATGTCGTGAATATGTTGTTTGTACTTGGCATGTTTTGAACATTGGAATGACGAAGGCATTTTGTTCTGCTATCCAAACACTTTATCCATCGTCAACCCTTTGTGCCTTATTTTAAAATCTTTCATACCCCTCCTTCGAAATTAGTTGCAAAGACTAAAAACACAAGTTTGAAAGACAAGAGAAGAAAGGGATAAAGGAAAAGAAAAGAAAAGAAAAACAAAAAGAGATAAAGAAAAGAAAAGAAAAGAAGAATGAATGAAACTTGAAAAAAAAAGGAATTGGAAACTACGTTTGACCTGATTCCTTAAAGAGGATACGTAGGCACTTCACCACTCGGTCATAGTGTAAATAAAGTAATAAAAATTCCCCAAGTAAAAAACTGGGGCAAAGAAAAATTGTGTTGATTATAAATAAATTTAGGTCCGAAGGTTGTAAATTTTGAACCCAAAATTAATTTTGTTTTGAGCCTTCAATACCCTTTCTTTCTAGCCCTATCCAAATCCCACATTACGGTCCGAAGAAAGACCTTCTGATCAGTCTTCAAAAGATGCCACATCAGGCAAGTGAGAGAGTCCTATCAGAATATAACACTCTGATTCTCAGCAGAAAAGACTCTGATTCCCAGCAGAAAGGAAACACAAGAGAGTCTTAGTAGTGACACCCCAATCCTCAGCTAAAAGTGATACAAATGAGAGAGTCTTACCGGTGATAACCTTCACAGGCACCATAAGGCGACGAAAGCTGAGAGAAAATCAAAATGAGAGAGGATTGAAAGTGAAAACCCTTCGGGCACTACAAGTCGAATAAAGGTGATAATCAGATGGAAATCACGAGACAAAAATCGTGAAAGGCAATTAACGACGGAGGATAGGCCATATGTGCATGTCATGACCCGTAGAGTTGGTATTCGCGTTTGATAAGTTTTTATAGTTATTTCTTGCTAGAGAGTCATTTTTTCCTTTGTCTTCTATTTTGTTTCTTTTTATCTTTCCCATTTTATCAAAAAATTCCCCATCAAAGTCCGTCTAGTCAGAACAAGTGAGGAATGACTTCAAAACTTGCCACCAACTTTCCAATTATTATGCAAGGCAAGGAAATGCCATTAACGGCAGAGAAGTATGGTGCAAAGAACATTATTAAACTGGGGCAGAAAATTTTCTTTTCATTTTGAAAATTTTCTGGAAGTCGAGTCCCACTTGGGGAAAAAAGAAGAAAGAAGGCAATATTTAAACCAATGTCATCTCCAACAGCCTTCAGAAGAGTGAAAAACCAATTTTGAGGAAATGAAAATCCACCAGCAGTGTTATCTGCAGCAAGTTCCGAGGTGGTCGGACAACATAGAATGGCAAAGGAAGAAAGGAAATCTCATCTTCAACAAAATAACCCCCAGCAAGTTGAGAAACACAGAACGGGGAAGGGATAAATGGAAAAACCCATCCCCAGCAGGAACATCATCTCCAGCAAATGAAATCATTCCCCAACAAGTTTTGGGAACCCCGAGCGAGGGAAAGGAGAAAAGGAAAAAACCACCACACAGTAGCGGCACAACCGCTCACAATGTTTTGAACTAATAAATTTTTTTTGATTTGAGACAGGGAAAGAAAGTGCTATTGATAGCAGAAAATCATGCCACAAGGAAGAACACCAATACTGGGGCAGAAAATTTTCTGCCGTTGTTGAATTCCCGGAGAAACGAGGAAGGCAATTCAAGATGACATGTCAGGTTTGTCCGCCTTCAAATAGGATGTTTCAGGTTTGTCCACCTTCGAATAGGACGTCTGAGGTTTGTTCACTTTTAAACATTGATATAATGGGAGTATTCGCCCTCGAATAGGATACGATGGGAGTATTCGCCCTCGAATAGGATACGATGGGAGTATTCGCCCTCGAATAGGATACAATGGGAGTATTCGCCCTCGAATAGGATACAATGGGAGTATTCGCCCTCGAATAGGATACAATGGGAGTATTCGCCCTCGAATAGAATACAATGGGAGTATTCACCCTCGAATAGAATACAATGGGAGTATTCGCCCTCGAATAGAATACAATGGGAGTATTCGCCCTCGAATAGGATACAATGGGAGTATTCGCCCTCGAATAGGATACAATGGGAGTATTCGCCCTCGAATAGAATACGATGGGAGTATCCGCCCTCGAATAGGATACAATGGGAGTATTCGCCCTCGAATAGGATACGATAGGAGTATTCGCCCTCGAATAGAATGCGATGGGAGTATCCGCCCTCGAATAGGATACGATGGGAGTATTCGCCCTCGAATAGAATACAATGGGAGTATTCGCCCTCGAATAGGATACAATGGGAGTATTCGCCCTCGAATAGAATACAATGGGAGTATTCGCCCTCGAATAGAATACAATGGGAGTATCCGCCCTCCAATAGGATACGATGAGAGTATTCGCCCCCGAATAGAATACGATGGGACTATCCGCCCTCGAATAGCATATTTTATGTTTGTTTTATTTTACATTGTCCTTTGCATATTTCATAAATTATTACCGAAATGCATTTTTAATTCAAAAATTGCTACTAAAAGCAGGCGCCTACCTGTATAACAAGAGGCAAGTCTTCAGTCTTTACATTGCAGGTCTTGAAACCAGTAACCCACCATAAAGCAGAGGGTTACAACAAGAGATCCCAGCGCAAATTCAAGCGCATGAGTCAAAGGAAAGGAGGGAATGAAGGAAAATTTTCCCAGCATCATTATCCCCAGCAGGCAAGTAAACAATTTTAAAGATATCCCCAGCAGTCGGGAGGGAAAACAACACGACCCAGGAGGAAAGCAGTTCCAGAACAAGGTAATTTAGGAGAAATGATGGTTTAAGAGGTAATGCAGGAAGAAGAAAGTGATACAGGAAGCAAAGGAAGACAATATGGATGTGATGAAGTTCAAAGTTTATTGTTGAAGTCAGGGAGCCCGCCTGAAGAATGTAGTGGCGATATAGTTTTGAAGTTATAGCTGAAGTCAGGGTGCCCGCCTGAAGAATGGAGTGGCGATATTTTTGAAGTTGTAGTTAAAGTCAGGGAGCCTGCCTGAAGAACGGAATGACGAGTTGTTATTTTGAAGTTGTTGTTGAAATTAGGTGCCCGCCTGAAGAATGGAATGGCGATTTATGATTAGAGTTTGTCGATAAAGTCAGAAGCCCGCCGGAAAAGCAAAACGGCATCTCAATTTCTAAGATTTGATAAGGATAGTGAAGAATCGGAAAGTGACAGAGTGTAACGGAAATCCCCAGCATGAATCCAAGTTCATAATCGGAAGGAAGACAACAAGGATCAGAAAGATAGATTCAGACTTCGAAGGAGAATAGTTCGAAGATCACAAGGAAGGGACCAATGGTCGGAGTTCGGCAATCAAAATAGGCCGAAATAACAATTGTCAGAAGAGAAGAAGCATGCGAAGAAATATCAAAGCCAGCAGGATGGCAAGAAACGTGACAAAATCAAGATGAAAAGATAGATAAAAATTTGCAATACTGTAACTTAGTCTAGCTTCTTATTTTTTGTTCAGCACGATGTAATAAGGAGATCAGTTAAGCAGTAGCATCAGCAGCAACAGCAGTAACAGCAAGATCACAGCTTCATGGTAGTCCCAGCTACCAAAAACTTCCCGAACTACATTGACCTGATTCCCTTCTAGCCAGGGATATGTAGGAGACCTTCGGAAGCAAATGTTCGGTCAAACTTTTTCAAAAAAAAAATGCTTCATACGGAGTGCTCAGACGGGCAAAAATCGCTCGTATCCGCTCACTTATCTTTGCACGAAAACTCTTCATGTTTCCGCGCAAAGAGGGGCAGTTGTGAGCACGTGATTTTTGCCCTACATGAGAATTACTCCCAAAAAAATTCAAAATAAAAGAGTATTGTGTTGTTTGCAATATTCGTGGATTATATGTTATTTTCTGTTATTGTTTGCATTTGTGCGTGTGTGTTTATTTGTTAAATTAATAAAAATAAAATACAAAAATGTGTCACATTCGCATTTGGGATTCATTTCCACATTTAGGAGTAATTAAGTTTGTTCTACAAAAAAGGAAAATCACAAAAAAATAGGTACTTTGCATTTTTAGCATTTAATGTCTAGTTGTGTGATTTTATTTTTTGAATTGGTACTTTAAATTGTGTGTGATAGTTATTATTAAGGATTGATTTGTATTTGTAAGATAATTTTGGATTTTTAGGATTTTGTTTTTTAAATTAGGAGAAAAATAGTTGGGAAATAAATATACAAGGAGAAAAATTAAATTAAAAAAAAAGAGAGAAGGAAATCAAATTTGGGCCAAATTCAATTAAATCAAGCAAAGCCCAAAACACTACCCAGTCCACTCCCAAGATCCAACCCGACCCAATTCCGCCCTGACCCGGTCTGCCTGAACCGCCCCACCGTCCTTCTAATCTGAACCGTTGGATTCTTGTGATCCAACGGTTGAAATTAACTCACACATTTTTGACATAACCAAGACCCCCAAACCCCAGCCTACCCGTTCATTCTCCCAAACACACCCCTCATCTCCTTCACTCAAAATCCCTCCCCTGAAACCCTAGCCGCCGCCTTACCCTTTTGCTCGAAACCCGGCGGCCAGCCATCGCCGGGCACCCAAACCAACACCCTAGGACCTCCTCCCTCTCCCCATTCCAAATACCTAGTCCTCATTCCTCGAAACTTAGCCGAGCTTTTCGAATATCAAATCAAAAAATTGGTCAAGAACCCTAAGTTCTAAAATAGGGATTTTCGTCCGATTAATTAACGATTTTGGGTCTAATAGACCTTAATCGGAGTATTTTCGGTTGAAAATACTTCGATTAAGTTCCTTTCGACTTCAAAAGTCCAAGTTCGAGTCGAATCCAAGACGGGTCCGGGGTCCGTTCAAGTTTTGATATTCTTCTTGCATGGTATTTCTCCTTTTCTTTCTTCTTATTTCGTTTGTTAATCGTGTGAATTTTTATCCTTTTGTTTCTCTTTTATTTTCTGTTTTCCTCATCTCCAATAGACCTTTTTATTTGGTCGATCTTTTCGTTTGTTCGCGAGTTGCAATCGCTGTGATTGAACTATGTGTTTAATTTGTTTTTCGTCTATGAAAATTCACATTGTTTGATCATTGCCCTGTTTTCGGAAATCATCAGCATGTTTGTTGATTATTTGTTACACGTATTGTGATCGAATTAATGAACAACGTCAATTAGCTCTGAATTTCTGTTAGAACAGTTAACAACAATTTGTCAATACTGCCTAGTTTGGTCCGAATCACCAATTGAATTGAAGTTTGATTTGTTTATAGCTAAAGTTTAGAAGTTTGAAATGGCTGCTCCGATCTCTTAGAGTTTCATGATTTTTGTCGCTTTCTTCATGTTCTGATTTGCTCGATTTCTCATATGTTCGACTGAGAAACGTTGGACTTCATGATCATTTAAAAGCAGAACATTTGAATTGTTGGTGTGTTGGTGTTGAAATTGTGTTAATTCAGCATTGTTTTAATACGTATAGGTTGGATGTGTTGAATTAACCTAAGAATTGTTTGACACAAGGTATATCTGACATACTTGAGAAGTTGTTAACACATGCTAGGATCGGTATAAGGATTAAATTAATAAAAAGGGGTTTAGTATGGCTTTTGGACAGTTTTTAGAGAGCTGGAAAGTTAGCTCACATGGGGGATAATTCAGAAAAGCTGAAACACATAGGTGTAAAGAAGAAAAATGGAATAATAGGTTGGTTTAAGGTAGAAAGTAACATGGGCTAGGGAATAACACAGGCTGGGACAGGGATTAAGATGGGAAGGTCTGAAATTTTGAGAGCTATAAATAGTAACACAATGGAAAACAGAGATAGGCATAAAGACATGGATAGGAGACAGTGAGAGTTCAAATTCAATTGGTTATTCTAGTTCATTGCAAGTTTTTGTCTTGGCTGAATACTTGGTAGTTAAGGATTGGTGATCGTTTGGTTGTGAGTGTGAATCCATGTCTGATGGGTTGTGAATAATATTTGGTTGGATTATATTGATTTGATTGGGTCTAGTGTATATTGATTTAATTAAGGGTGTTCGAGCGCATTTTGGATCAACTTGCTAATTCGATTTCGAGTTATTGAACCATTCATGAACTGCTGGGTTTTAAAAGTTGCTTGTTGGTTTTTTTTTTGTTTATTAAATCTGGTTCTTGGGCTCTATTTCAATCCTTGCTCACTGCTTGTGTGTGTTGCTGTTGTTGGTCATCACTCCTGCTGTACTGATCGGTATTTCCTCCTGTTCTGAAACTTCAGGTACTCATTTGATCTTGATTTTGACCGTTGCAGTTTGAATCTGTTCTATGTGGAGATGATGTTTCTCCTACGATGAAATCAATAAAGATTGCGTGATGTTTGAAATTTGATTTCACATCCTTATTTTAGTCCATTTAGCTTCTTTATTCTCCTCCCTTTTCTTTCGTTATTCAATGTAGTAAATATGTAGTAACACATGTCTAAGTAGCTTATGTTTTAAGTGCCGAGTCTCTATTAAAATTCAAAATAGAGCTACGGTAGTAATCCTCTCATCTTTCCCGCATCCTTTGGCTGGATGGAAATTTGACTAACTTTATGTTGTAAGGTTTTGAGCACTCTCTTAAAAATGGTTACTGAATCCTTCTCTAGATTGCTTCATGGAGAATATCCGGTAGTGTGTTAAAAAGGGCATAAGATAACATGTTTAAGACTGTTAGTTCATGCTAGTTTTGTTTATTAATTTATAAATCAAGGTTTGTTAGCTTTGTATACCAATTAATTGTTTCATCACATATTTCAAATTTCTTTTCAAAATAGTGTCGAACGTACATGGAAATTATTACAATGCATAGAGAATTCATGAATATCACAACCACTTGCAATCTGATGTTTGGCCTCAGTTGGGTATTTCAAATGAGCCGGACATGAGTCCCATTTAGGTGGCCTAGTTCCAAGTGGGGGATAGTTTAGAATTAAGACCCACTGCTTAATCCTTGTATGTTCTATTATTTCACCTCAAATTAGAATTTTTTTTATGAAATTGCTTTAGTTTGATTGATAATTTGTGTTGGGCCCCAGGTAGTAATTTGTAAATATCTTTAAATGAGGATAACTTGTCAATTTTTTTTTAATTTTCCAAAAGATTTCTTGAACCTTAGGTAATAACAGATTGTGAATATTCGTAGTTGCTATAGGCACAATTAATAAATCATTGTGGTTATGGGTACGGTTCCCATAACATAGTTACGATGCTTAAAATTCGGGGTGCATTTCATGTAACTCAATTATAACAACTCTGGATAATTTTAGTGAAAAAATTAGGATTTCTCTTTTATGTAGAAACAAATAAAAATAGAGAATCATAGTTTACTTTAGGTTTTCCTGTAATAAAGATGTGACGAGCCTCCAAATAAAACGCACAAATTGCGGGGCCCTTCAATAATTGTTATAAAAACATAGACTCGGGAAAACCGTTTAGCGAAATTTCCGGTCTTTCCCAAAGCTAATCAAGACGATAGACTCTTTAGGCACGATTTGTAAATAAATTACTTTCCTAATTACAGGTGCGCATTTATGTGACCCAAATCTATCTATCGGCGAAATTGAAATACATTAAAGTCACAAGCGTACTGGATGCGGTGTGACTCAAAAATGTGTTTTCGTGACGTCGCAATTCTTCTAAAATTAAAAACGGAAAATAAGAGCACATGATTAAAATATGTAAAGAAATCAGATAAAAACAAATATGACAGTTGAGCGACCGTGCTAGAACCACGGAACTCGGGAATGCCTAACACCTTCTCCCGGGTTAAAACAATTCCTTATCCGTATTTCTGGTACGCCGACTGTTAAATAGAGTCATTCCTTTCCTCGATTCGGGATTCAACCGGTGACTTGGGACACCATAAATCTCCCAAGTCGCGACTCTGAATCTTTAATGAATGAATCCCGTTTCGATTGTCCTTTAATTGGAAAAACTTCCTTGCGCCCACGCGGGTGCGCGCCAATAGGAGGTGTGACAGGCCCAGGGCTCGGGTTTTAGCAACTTTATGAATTGCTATGTTTTTTGAGTAATTTTGATTGGGTTATATTTATTTGACCCATATTTATGTATTCACTGTAGTTTTGACTAGGTTCGACACGCGATGAGGCAAATTCAAAAGGAAAAGGCATTGTGGAAGAGTCCACGGACGGTTAGAGGTGAGTAGTGGGTATATATGATAGCCTGAGGGTTTGAAACCCCGCCTTATCACATTGTGACGCTATTTAGGGTGTGACTCGCATCCCATGGCAGGTGTGGGATTGGTTATGACTGGGGATTGTACCTTGGTCCACCCTGAGCAAGAATAATACTATATTGGCGATTGAAATGCACTTTGTGTTGAGTATATATGTGGGCTATATGCCATGTTTGGGGCCTTGTGCCGACTTGTAGTATCCTTAGGGGATAGATATCTATGTGATAGCATGATTTGTAAAATCATTGATCTCAGTTCTAGGTTGAAATCACTATAGTGAACTGCTAAGTCACTTGTTCTTGCAAGATAAATAAACTAAAGTATTTTTTACTTGTTAATGATTTGGAAACTGGAAATAATTAAATTGAACTGTTATGTGACGCATATGCATGTTGTGGACTGAGTACGGATCGAGCTTCACGCCGCAGCGGATGATATGAATGTTGCGCTTGTGCTGAAGGAGCCCCTCCGGAGTCTGTACACACCCCCAGTGAGCGCCGTCGACGTTAAACAGATCGGGCTATGCGCCGCATCGGTCATGTGCATTGCATTGCATTTTTTCTTTGTTAATTACTTGTGTTATATGTGGTTTGCTGTTGTTGTTAGTTCGTGGTAGGTATCAGACTGTTAGTTTTAGCTTTGCTCTGTGGTATTTTGTGGTTTTCTTGCTTTCAGTTATTTTATATGCTTTTTTACTCACTAAGTACTTAGTACTCACCCCTACTCCCTGCAACTTTGTGTGCAGATTCAGGTACGCCGGAGGTCTAGACGAGCAGTCCAGTTTCTTACAGAGTTATTCGAGTTGCTGAGGTAGCTGTTGGCATTCGCAGGACTTAGCTTCTCTCTTTATTTCAGTTTATCATATATATACTTTCAGACTTGAGTATTTTGTTCAGCTATTCCTATTATTATTCAGTTTTTACTTAGAGGCTGTAGACTCGTGACCCCGGATCTTTTGGGAGTGTTATTATCAGTATTCGCACTTTTCAGCATTTTCATTATACTATTATTATTGGAGTATTGTTATAAACTCTCATATTCTCCTTGAATTTGTCCATTTTGGGACTTATTGTTAAATATGAAATAGTTGTTGGTCTGGCTTGCCTAGTTTTAGGGTTAGGCGCCATCACGATCGGGTTTTGGGTCGTGACAAGTTGGTATCAGAGCCTAGCTTACTAGGCTGCGTGAGTCATGAGCCGGTTTAGTAGGCTCTCACGGATCGGTACGTAGACGTCCGTATCTATCCTCGGGAGGCTATAGGACTTTTAGGAAACACCTCACTTTCTTGGAATTCTTATCGTGCGCATTTGATTCAGCTTGAGAAATAACTCTTGAAATTCCTTCCACACATATTTATGCGCACGCAAGCGTTCAGTAATATAATCGCCTTGATGGATGTGATTCCCCGATCGAGCGGCGTGATGTAATCTCCGTGAGTTCATGTTGGGCCAGTCTGGAGGACTTGAGGCCGAATCTACGCTTATGGCTTGAGCACCGAAGTGCTGATTATTTGAGCAAGTGCTTTGAACTTATGTGTTCGGTAATGACCTTATTAGCCGGGATGGCGATCAGTTATCCACGTGATGAGTAAGTTAGTACTGTGAGGTGTATCTATGTGATCTTGGTAGTGACGAAGAAGTTTGTGGGATAATAGATGAACTATCAAGCGATTCGTTCCTATTATGATCTGTTATGTAGCCCCAAGTTATGGGCGCGTGAAGAATATTATCATATCTCCTAGATGGAAAGTTAAGAGCAATACGTGTGGCAGTATTAGTTTAGACTCAGAAAGACTAAATTGGCGGTATTTTATATGTGTTATGATTCAAATAAGTGCAACGCATGTCCCTGTATCGATTTTGATATAATACAGTTAGTATTGAGATTAATGTTGTTGATATACATTATGATGTTTTGTTAAGTTGTAACTGTGCCGTTAGGATGGTTTTGGTGATTCTCTAGCAGGTGGATAGGCCCAATTACAAAGGAAACTCTGCCGAAAGTTTTGAAAAATGTGGGACTTAGAAAAATTTGGGACTTAGTAAAAATTTGGACGCCTAGAGAGCAGGCTTAACTGTTATGTGAGTGAATGCAAGAAAATGCAGAAGAGTTAAAACTTCAGATTATTTGTGTTTCCACAAGCGTATGGAAGAGCGAGTTTAATATCACTATAGTAATACAATAGTAATAGAGCATATGCATTATGAATATAGTGTGTTTTGTGATATATGGTTTCGAGCCAAGTTGGGGAGCTTGCTATTGTTTAGTGGATTGTGTGGCTTTGTACTATGTTAGTTCTGATTTGAAGCAGGCTGGTGAATCAGTTCTGGTTGTGGAAATTGGGTCGTGAATGACACGAGTGAAGGAAATTTTAGACAAGAAGTCATGAGATCGGATGAACAGGAAGGAAGTTTCGATGGTTAAGATAAATTAGTATTGTCCTCAACGTCACCTGAGAGCGGTGTTATGTCCTCGTTAATGATTCTTGATCGCTTTTCAGCGTTAGTGCGACCGGTGGTTTGGAGGTACGCTCCATATATTTTTGTGGTAGGTTGTGGGAGTGTGTTCCACTGGAAGATTATATAAGTGTGGCATGCAGTCACTTGACTGATTAAAGATGTAAACCAAGTATGAAGGTTGTGATAATGTCGTTAAATTAAAGATTCATGCCTGGAGGGCACTTGGCATATGGGGTTGTGAACTAGTTCATTGTGCTCAGAATCATCTTGAATTCGGTGGATAGATTTAATGTGAATAATTGCCCTATATCAGGCCAGATGTGTACATTTTGTAATGTGGTCCTCGTGGAGGAGTACTTAGGTTGATGTTTCTTTGTCAGATATTTCGTGTTGCGATGCATTATGCTGTGTGAGTTGTGAGACGGATTGAGAAATTTCTATATGTTAAGAATCCGTGTAGAAATGATGTTATATGAGCATCTTGGCTTTTGAGATTCAGATTTGTACACCGTACCTCAGTTGTGCTTGAGTTTTACTAGCTTATAACGCTATATGTTCTTCAGAGATATTATTATGCACTTAGCGTGCGTACGACCGATACTCGGTATTATGTTGTAATGAGCAAATTTGGCTCGATGTGCATCTCCTTATGTGAGATCTATGTGTGGATCGGATGGCACGCCGCCATGGGTATGTTATCTGGAGCGTGTTGCACGCCGCAACAGTGTGATATCGAGTATAGTTTTCTATATGCTTTCTTTGTATGCCTTGCTTCCTGTTTTCCAAGGAAAGTCGGTATTAGTGCGTAGGATTTGATAATTCCTTCCAGATGTCATATTCTTTAGTATCGCATTATAATTGGTAGCCTATTGGCACATGGGGCATCATATGCGACATTTAAATATGTCTGAAGTGGCTTATTGACCGAGCAGTTCGTACTGGGTGAGACAAGATAATCGATTTCGAGATCGGTACAATCTAAGTATATAAAGTAAAGTAAAGAGCTAAGACCATTGTTTGGTTCAGAATAAGGTGATAGTTCCTGCCAAGAGTATAAAACTAATGAATTGTCTTATCGACTATGGTTGAGAATATATACAGACCTCATCTGTCGTGTCATTATTGTAATAATTTGCATAAGACATGTGTATATCATGTAGATCATGGGATGTGTAGTGATTCCTTCTAAGCGATTAGATAAGAGAGCATCAGATGATTAGAGAAGATGGTATTGCTAAGTGGAAGTGATTTGATGCGAGTATGTGTTTGAGAAAAAGGCAACGTGATTAAACTGAGCAAATTTCAATAATGTTGCGGCATGTTCTTGTTGGGACCACTAGTGGTATTCGGGTTTGCTTGGCAGCAGAGATAAATATTGATTATCTGATGTGGAATGATTAGGTATCAAATGGGTGCAGGTATTTGCATGGCGAAAACTGGGATCAGGTAGGATGATTTATGTGTTATATGGAGTTTTGAGGTACATGCTATGTTGTAATGGTGGATCTTTACACTGGTATGTTATAGTTTGGATATGATGTTGGAATTCAGACTGGTTGTCCTAGTGTTGGGTGATCTGGAACTATTGCATTAGGGGCTATTGCAGAAATGCCACGGGTTAGGTGGTGAAGTGCGTTAGAATATGTCTTAGCATGATGATTTATATTTCAAAGAAACCGCCTACAACTGGGAAGGAGTATTTTCTTAATTGGGCTTTTGTGTTAGATGTCAGTGCAGAGGCTGCTATCATTGATCACATTCCGTATTATGGGACCTTTTGGATACGTTTCGTGTGGCCGGGCATGTAACCGGGTGAGATTGTGGATTTTGGTATTTATTTTGTGCCTTCGGCAGGAGTTATAGAAGGGGAAGAAACATTATCAGGATTTTTGGTACTAAGTTCGTTGGCGGGCCGATATGGCTACAAATTTAGCTTGAGTTAGCTTGGTTGACCCTAAGTTGTATTGTTAAGGAATAGGTTGAGTCTATCGTTATTGAGTTATTTTTCGATGTTGTGAGACATTGTGATTTGTTAGTTTTGGGCACATATCGTGTGGTTCCATTGAGAATTCATAGAGAAAGTCGAGCGGGAAGAGTAATTGAGTGTTGCTCGGTGTATGGAGCGTTGGTTATGGTCTATCAGGTTGTGTGTTGTGTGTTCTCTGTTTCACCGTGAGTGTAATGAATTGCGTTAGTTTTAGACATCAAATGTGTGTGGTTGTTGATTTTGAGCATAACGGATTGAGGTGTTTCAGGTGTAATGGTTTTCGGATAGGATCACGCATGGTAGCGAGGCTACGAGAGTTATGACCTTTTGGAGTGGATTAAGACGTTCTATTTTTTTGATGTGAGATGGGGTCTCAGCCTTGATTGTAATGGCATGGATGAGCTTGAGGTACAACTCTTTCGTTTGAGTCAATTGTCATGATTTGAGTGTGTTCAGATCGTTTCTTACTGGTGTGTGTATTATGCAAGATATGGGTTAGACTTGTATTGAGGTATCATATCACCGGAGTGGTGTTGGATTCGAGGTGATCGTTGGGTTCATTAATGAATACGGACAGATTTGATCTCAACTTGTTAGGAAGATAATATCGAGGTTTGACCCGAAAATCTATCGTGATATCAATCAAGGGAAGTGGTTTCAGGAATGGTCGATCTGAGAGAGGATTACGATTTATAGCATGTTTCGTTCATTGTTGGCGGTATAGGAAAGTGTGGGAATAAGGCTTTAGCAAATAAGATGTTATCTGGCGGTAATTGGTTGTTGGGGACAACTGCTGTGAATAGAAGTTATGATTACATGTGTTTGATTTAGGCGGTATATCATATGTTTCCACCTCAGGGTGCAAGTATGGGTTATTACAGTTGGTTCGGGCTTACTCTCGGTACATATGTGAATTTATGATCTTGTGTAGGATTTTCAAATAGTGCGACGTGGTTCTATGGTTTGGTTTATGGATTAATTGGACTATGAAAGTTCAGTTGTATTGTGTCATCGGGTCTATACGAGATAGGGTGAAGAGGGATCACCCCAGGTATATGGTTGGTAAGATCATTCAACTACTGGTTGACTTCTAGTACAACTCTGGATACGCTCGAGGACGAGCATTTGTTTAAGTCGGGGAGAATGTAACGATCCGACCCGTCTTTATATGTGACGACCCGGCCCGTCGTCACGGGAATTACCACCCCGTTATGTTATAAATACATATTTTATAATTTTATATCAGTGTTAGAGTCTATCGGGTGAGTTAGGAATGATTGGGATTGGAAATGAGGCATATAGCCTTTGTGAAGGAAACTTGAATAAGGAAAGTCAACCCGGAGTTGACTATTTAACTAGAGGGATCGGAATCGGATTCTGATGATTCGGTTAGTTCCGGAAGGTGATTTGTGACTTAGGGGAGCGATCGGAATTGAATTTGGAGGTCCGGTGTAGAAATAGGCTTGAATTGGCTAAGGTTGAATTTTGGCGAAATCCGAATCGGTAGGTGAGATTTTGATCCGGGGGTTGGAATGGAATTCCGACAGTTGCAGTAGCTCCGTTAGGTGATTTTGGATGTGCCTGCAAAATTTCAGGTCATTCGGACGTCGTTTGGTCGGGTTTTTCATTGAATGTGTAATTCGGAAAGTTTTAAGAAATTTAGGCTTGAATCCGTGTGTAATTGGTGATTTTGATGTTTAGGATGGTGTTTTTATGATTGGAACAAGTTCGTATCGTGTTTTGGGGTATGTTGGTGGTTTTCGTTGGGGTCCGGGGGCCTCGGGGTGAATCCGGACCATCATCCGGCATTTGGAAGCATGAAATGGTCTGCTGAAATCTGCAGATCACTGGGCATAAAATAAGCCTTCGCGTTCGCGAAGGAAGGTTCCGCGTTCGCGAAGGCCAGGTTCAGTAAGGCATCGCGTTCGCGAGGGCAATGCCGCGTTCGCGAAGGTTGAGGCCAGTTGGTCATCGCGTTCGCGATGGGTGGGTCGCGTTCGCGTAAGAGGAAAAGATAAGGCATCGCGGACGCGTGACTTCACGTCGCGTTCGCGTAGAGAAAAAGTCAGGAGGCTGAGGAATTGATCTTCGCGGACGCGTGAGAGAGTGCCGCGTTCGCGATGAAGAAGAGGAAAAAGGCATCGCGTTCGCGTGAGAGGCGTCGCGAACGCGATGAAGAAAAGAGGCTGGCAGTGAAGTTAAGTTCAGAACAGAACCAGTCGCGGGTTTAATACCCAAAAATGCCATTTTTGAGTTCTAGAGAGAGAAACTCACGGGAATTGTTGGTAATTCATCGGGGATTCGTTGGAGGTAAGTTTTGTGGCTTAATTACATCATTTTAACATGAAATCATGGGTTAAATTTCTGTAAATGGAAGATTAAAGGTGGGTTTGAGCCCTAGGCCCTAAATTTAAGAAAAACACTGATTTGAGTGGGCAAATGGAGTCCGATTTTGGTAAATTTTATATTCCTAGACTCGTATCGAGATGAGGATTCCGAATATGTGATTTTTGTAATTTTTCGACAAGTGTACCAAAAGTCGGGTTTTGACAACTTGTGGGTTTTGATATAAATTGGGTTATTTCGAATGAATTTCGTGAAATTAGCGTATATTGATGCATTCTCTATGATTTTGAGCAGATTTGGCATCCGAGGAGATTGATTTGCGAGGCAAGCGCAAGGAGGATTGAAGCTTCTACCGGTTCGAGGTGAGTGGTAGTAGTAAACAATGTACTGAGGGTTTGAAACCCCGTACTAGCACTTCACAATGCTATATTGAGATGAGACACACGTTCTATGACGGGCGTGGTGACATTGTGATTGGGGGTTCGGACTTAGTCCTTCCCGGCTAATAGAATACTGTGTTGTATGACTGTTACTGAGATTATAACTGTACAATAGGGCTAAAAGCCATGTTTGGGGCCTTGTGCCGATCTGTAGAGCATTAGGGAACCTATAGAGCTAGGTGACCCTTATATCATGTTGGAAACATACACTCAGCCGTAGCTCTAGCTATATAGCATAATATGAGCCGTACTAGATATGTACATTGAGAGAGATTTTCTAGGGTGGAATTCCCTGTTATAGCTGAGTGGGCCTGAAAGGCCAAGTCTGTATTGACTAAGACAGGGTCTAGGGCCCACTGTGATATATTATATTGGGCCTGAGGGGTCAAGCACATATTGACTGGGATAGGGTCGAAGGCCCATTATGAGGTATTATATACATATACCTATATTGGATCGGGCTGCACGCCGCAGTAATATACATGTAATATACATGTAACATACATGTGGGACGGACTGCACGCCGTAGTATTATTACGCTTGGGCTGTAGGAGCCCCTTCGGAGTCTGAGTCTGCACACATTCTTAGTGAGCACTGGTGTATATTATGGGATCGGACTGCACGCCGCAGCAGTATAGAGATATATACATATATATATTGGATCGGACTGCACGCCGCAGTAATATTTGTGTGGATCGTGCTGCACGCCGCAGTATTATAGTGCTTGGGCCTAGGGAGCCCCTCCGAAGTCTGTATACACCCCCAGTGAGCGCCGTCGACATTAAATGGAGCGGGCTGCGCGCCGCAGCGGTATATGTATTGGAGCGGGCTGCACGCCGCAACATTATACTTAATCATATCCTATTATCTACTTAAATACTTATACATTATAGACGTAGGTATATGTCTTTATATGTTGAGATGGCCGTACACCGTAGGGGTACGAGTGAGGGTTTGATCAGTGTGGGATCTTGTAGAGATATATGTGGACTGGAGGTCAGAGTACTTACTATAGTGATGACTTACCTGTACAGTTATTCTTAGAACTGTTTAGTGATAATACATGTGTTATTACTTTCAGTCATTACTTATTATTGTTACTCACTGAGTTGAAATATACTCACCCCACTCCCTGCACTTTATGTGCAGATACAGGTGTTCAGGAGGGCAGTTGAGCTATTCGCAGCTATTATTTACTGTTATCCGAGGTGACATCGAGGTAGCTGCCGGCGTCTGCAAGACCTGTTTTCTCCTTCTTTATCATCTTGTTGATTTCCTATTTGCCTAGACTTGGTTGTATTAGGATGCTATTCTGTAGAGGCTCAGTCTCGTGACACCACGATATGTTTGGGACCGTATTTTATATGTTTTACGTTTCGGTTATCACCTGATATGATCATTTACTGTTTAAGTTTAATTTGATTAATAACTGGCTGGTTTAAGGGATAATATGGTCGGGCTTGCCTAGCATTGTGTTGGGCGCCATCACGACCGGGGTTTGGGTCGTGACAAGTTGGTATCAAAGCCTAGGTTAACAGGTCTCGCGAGTCATGAGCCGGTTGGTAGAGTCTCGTGGATCGGTGCGGGGACGCCTGTACTTATCCTCGGGAGGCTGCAAACCTTTTCAGGAAAAGTTTCAATTCTTGGAATTCTTGTCGTGCGATTACTTTTGACTTGATCCGAACTTTGACATTCTATTCTCTCACGCAGATGGCGAGAACTTGATCCTCCGGACGTGGAGGACGACCACTACTACCACCTGCTAGAGGTCGTGGACGCGGTCGTGGTCGTGGCGGAGTTAGGGCGGCCGAGGCGGTGCCGGTCGACCCACGGCCCCTAGTTGCGAGAGGTGCCGGCGGCACCGGATCGGGCACCAGCTGTGCCCGTTGTTATTCGGGTCTACGGGAGACCACGGCTCGGATACTAGCGATCCGCACCGGCCTAGCACGGGCGGTTTCGGTTACTACTGCGGCGGCTGCATCCGGGATCGGGGGTGGTCATCGGACCCCGCGATACGCACTCCGAGCCGGCGGTGCGGGGCTTACGGACACCGAGAGGCTCCTCCGGTTCGACTGTGGTTCCGGTTCAGCCGACGGATCGGATTCAGGGGGACAGGGTCCCGGCTATGATAGACGATGAGCAGCGTCGTCTCGAGAGGTTCACCAAGTTATCTCCTCCGGTGTTCACTGGTGCTCCGGGCGAGGACGCCCAAGGTTTTCCGGATAAGTGCCGTCGGATGCTTCGTACGGCAGGGATATTGGAGTCCAGTGGGGTATCTTTTACTACCTTTCAGTTTCAGGGACCGGCCTTCGCTTGGTGGGAGGCTTATGAGCGCCGCAGGCCAGCCGGAGCAGCACCACTATTATGGCCGGAGTTCTCCACTATGTTCTTGGAGAAATGGGTGCCTCGATCTCAGAGAGAGGAGATGCGTAGGCAGTTTGAGGGTCTCCGTCAGGGGGACATGTCAGTGTCAGAGTATGAGATCAGGTTTACAGAGTTGTCCAGATATGCACCGTGGTTGGTTCATTCCGATAGAGAGAGGATTGGGCGCTTCGTGGACGGCCTCATTTA
Organism: Nicotiana noctiflora; assembly: GCA_032618575.1. Classification (NCBI taxonomy): domain Eukaryota; kingdom Viridiplantae; phylum Streptophyta; class Magnoliopsida; order Solanales; family Solanaceae; genus Nicotiana; species Nicotiana noctiflora. The sequence goes on along the minus strand of JASVEL010002075.1, from coordinate 282,731 downwards.
TCCCATTCGTATTCGATGACTCGGGAGAGGGTTTTGAGTCGTACATTTGAGGATGCTGTGGATATTGCTCGCGACATAGAGACGGATCGTCGTAAAGAGCGGGATGAGAGGGAGGCCAAGAGGCCTCGAGGAGCAGCTAGTTCCAGTGGCACTCAGACCAGAGGCCAGAGTCAGCAGAGCCGAGGTCGCTCTTTCAGGTCTTCGCAGTCGGGTCGCTCAGATCGTCGCAGATGGTCTCCTAGACAGGGTTATCAGGGTTCGCACCAGAGCCAGCCATCTCTCGGTGCCATGCCAGCTCAGAGTTCTTCACAGGCCCCATCCGCTCAGGGTTCATCTCGGCCTAGTTCATCAGCTGGCCACTCCAGCGCCAGAGGTCCTTATCAGTCTCAGTACCCAGCACCGGGGAGTTGCTACGAGTGCGGAGAGTTTGGGCACCACCGTAGGGAGTGTCCCCGTCTTGTTTCCAGATCTTATCAGCAGAGGGGGCAGCCCTCGTCATCTGGTCCTTCTACTTCAGCACCCGCCCTGCCAGCTAGGGGTGAGGGTCAGACAGCTAGGGGTCGCTCTCGAGGGGGAGGCCGATCAGGCGGACAGGCTAGATGCTATGCTTTTCAGGGCCGATCTGAGGCTGTTACTTCTGATGCTGTCATTACAGGTATTATTTCAATCTGCCACGGAGATGCCTCGGTATTGTTTGATCCCGGTTCTACTTATTCTTATGTGTCTACATATTTTGCTCCTCGTTTGGGCACGACCCGAGGGAGTCTTGAGCTGCCAGTGCATGTATCTACCCCGGTAGGGGATACTATTGTTGTGGACCACGTATACCGGTCCTGTTTGGTCACTATTAGAGGTTTGAAGACCCGAGTAGACCTGTTGCTTCTCAGAGCATGATTGATTTTGATGTTATATTGGGCATGGACTGGCTATCTCCATGTCATGCTATTATGGACTGTCATGCTAAGACGGTCACTTTGGCTATGCCGGGCATTCAGAGGATCGAGTGGCGAGGCACGACTGAGTATGTACCTAGCAGGGTAACATCTTTCCTCAAGGCCCAACGAATGGTTGGGAAAGGATGTCTCTCTTATTTAGCATTTGTGCGGGAGGTCGAGGCCCAGACTCCTAGTATTGATTCTGTTCCCATTGTGCGAGACTTTCCTGATGTGTTTCCCTCAGACCTGCCGGGCATGCCGCCGGACAGGGATATTGATTTTGGTATCGATTTGGTGCCAGGCACTCAGCCTATTTCTATTCCTCCGTATCGGATGGCACCAGCTGAGTTGAAGGAATTGAAGGAGCAGCTCCAGGAACTCCTAGATAAGGGGTTCATTCGGCCGAGTGTGTCGCCGTGGGGTGCACCGGTCCTGTTTGTTAAGAAGAAGGATGGATCTATGAGGATGTGTATTGACTATAGGCAGCTAAACAAAGTAACAGTGAAGAATAAGTATCCTCTTCCTCGTATTGATGATTTATTTGATCAGCTCCAGGGAGCTAGGGTGTTCTCGAAGATTGATCTTCGTTTAGGCTACCATCAGCTGAAGATTAGAGAGTCTGACATTATGAAGACTGCATTCTGGACCAGATATGGTCATTATGAGTTCCTTGTGATGTCTTTTGGGCTAACAAACGCCCCAACAACATTTATGCATCTGATGAACAGTGTATTCAGGCCGTATCTTGATTCATTTGTGATCGTATTCATTGATGACATACTAGTCTACTCTCGTAGCCGGGAGGAGCATGCTCGGCACTTGAGTATTGTATTGCGGAGATTGAGAGAGGAGAAGCTGTATGCCAAGTTCTCCAAATGTGAGTTCTTGGCTTGAGTCCGTGGCATTCTTAGGGCACGTGGTGTCCTGTGATGGTATTCAGGTAGATCCGAGGAAGGTCGAGGCAGTGCAGAGTTGGCCCAGACCCACCTCAGTTACTGAGATCCGTAGCTTTCTGGGATTGGCAGGGTATTATCGCCGATTCGTTCAGGGGTTCTCTTCTATTGCTTCACCCTTGACTAGATTGACTCGGAAGGGTGTTCCTTTCTTATGGTCCGAGGAGTGCGAGGAGAGCTTTCAAAAGCTCAAGACAGCACTGACCACAGCACCAGTCTTGATTTTACCGACAGCTTCAGATTCTTATACTGTATATTGTGATGCCTCGGGAGTTGGCATTGGTTGTGTGTTGATGCAGGAGGGTAGGGTCATTGCTTATGCTTCTCGTCAGTTGAAGCCCCACGAGAAGAACTACCCTGTTCATGATTTGGAGCTAGCAACCATAGTTCATGCTTTGAAGATTTGGAGGCATTACCTGTATGGTGTCTCCTGTGAGGTGTTCACGGATCATCGCAGCCTTCAGCACTTATTCAGACAGAAGGACCTTAATTTGAGACAGCGGAGGTGGTTGGAGTTGCTTAAGGATTATGATATCACTATTTTGTATCATCCGGGGAAGGCCAATGTGGTGGCCGATGCCTTGAGTCGGAAGACGGTTAGCATGGGCAGCTTAGCTTTCATCCCAGTTGGGGAGAGGCCATTTGCTTATGATGTTGAGGCTCTAGCCAATCGGCTAGTGAGATTAGATATTTCGGAGCCGAGTCGGGTGTTGGCTTGTGTTGTTTCTCGATCTTCCTTATATGGTCGCATCAGGGAGCGACAGTATGATGACCCACATTTGCTTGTCCTTAAGGACAGAGTGCAGCATAATGATGTTAGAGATGTGACTATCGACAGTGATGGTGTTCTGAGGATGCGGGGCCGTATATGCGTGCCCAATGTTGATGGTTTGCGGGAGTTGATACTTGAGGAGGCACACAGTTCGCGGTACTCTATTCACCCAGGTGGCGCAAAGATGTACCAAGACTTGAGACATCACTACTGGTGGAGGAGAATGAAGATGGATATTGTTAGGCATGTAGCTAAGTGCCTCAATTGCCAGCAGGTCAAATATGAGCATCAGAGACCCGGCGGTGTTCTTCAGCGTATGGTTATTCCCGAATGGAAATGGGAGAGGATCACCATGGATTTTGTTACTTGGCTACCTCGGACAGCGAGGAAGTTTGATTCTGTATGGGTGATTGTTGATCGGCTGACTAAGTCCGCACATTTCATCCCGGTTAGTACTACTTACTCATCGGAGCGGTTGGCATCGATCTTTATTCGGGAGATTGTCAGGTTGCATGGGGTCCCAGTGTCTATTATATCTGACAGAGGCACTCAGTTCACTTCTCAGTTTTCGAGAGCATTTCAGCGAGAGATGGGTACGCGGGTTGAGTTGAGCACCGCATTTCACCCCCAGACAGACGGGCAGTCTGAGCGTACTATTCAGATCCTGGAGGATATGTTGCGAGCATGTGTGATTGACTTTGGTGGTTCGTGGGATGAATTCTTACCACTTGCTGAGTTTGCCTACAACAACAGCTACCGGTCGAGTATTCAGATGGCCCCGTACGAGGCATTGTATGGCAGACGGTGTAGATCTCCCGTGGGATGGTTTGAGCATGGTGAGGATAGATTGATAGGGACTGAGTTAGTTCAGGATGCTCTGGATAGAGCAAAGTTGATCCAGGAGAGGCTTCGCACAGCACAGTCTCGCCAGAAGAGTTATGCGGACCGTAGGGTTCGAGAGTTGTCTTTCATGGTTGGTGATAGAGTATTGCTGAAGGTTTCACCCATGAAGGGTGTCATGAGGTTCGGGAGGAAAGGGAAGTTGAGTCCCAGGTACATTGGTCCTTTTGAGATACTCGGGAGAGTTGGAGAGGTGGCATATGAGTTAGCCTTGCCACCCAGCTTGTCCAGCTTTCATCCAGTATTCCATGTGTCTATGCTCCGGAAGTACATCGGAGATCCGTCCCATGTATTAGACTTCAGTACCATTCAGCTTGATGGTGATCTATCCTATGATGTGGAGCCTATTGCTATTTTGGGTCGCCAAGTAAGGAAGTTGAGGTCGAAGGAAATTGCATCAGTTAAGGTTCAGTGGAGAGGTCGACCCGTAGAGGAGGCTACTTGGGAGGTTGAGCGGGAGATGCGGAGCAGATACCCTCAGCTATTTGAGACTTCAGGTATGTTTCTTGACCCGCTCGAGGACGAGCGTTTGTTTAAGTTGGGGAGCATGTGACGACCCGGCCCGTCGTCACGGGAATTACCACCCCGTTATGTTATAAATACATATTTTATAATTTTATATCAGTGTTAGAGTCTATCGGGTGAGTTAGGAGTGATTGGGATTGGAAATGAGGCATATAGCCTTTGTGAAGGAAACTTGAATAAGGAAAGTCAACCCGGAGTTGACTATTTAACTAGAGGGCTCGGAATCGGATTTTGATGATTCGGTTAGTTTCGGAAGGTGATTTGTGACTTAGGGGAGCGATCAGAATTGAATTTGGAGGCTCGGTGTAGAAATAGGCTTGAATTGGCTAAGGTTGAATTTTGGCGAAATCCGAACGGTAGGTGAGATTTTGATCCGGGGGTCGGAATGGAATTCCGACAGTTGCAGTAGCTCCGTTAGGTGATTTTGGATGTGCCTGCAAAATTTCAGGTCATTCGGACGTCGTTTGGTCGGGTTTTTCATTGAATGTGTAATTCGGAAAGTTTTAAGAAATTTAGGCTTGAATCCGTGTGTAATTGGTGATTTTGATGTTTAGGATGGTGTTTTTATGATTGGAACAAGTTCGTATCGTGTTTTGGGGTATGTTGGTGGTTTTCGTTGGGGTCCGGGGGCCTCGGGGTGAATCCGGACCATCATCCGGCATTTGGAAGCATAAAATGGTCTGCTGTAATCTGCAGATCACTGGGCATAAAATAAGCCTTCGCGTTCGCGAAGGAAGGTTCCGCGTTCGCGAAGGCCAGGTTCAGTAAGGCATCGCGTTCGCGAGGGCAATGCCGCGTTCGCGAAGGTTGAGGCCAGTTGGTCATCGCGTTCGCGATGGGTGGGTCGCGTTCGCGTAAGAGGAAAAAATAAGGCATCGCGGACGCGTGACTTCACGTCGCGTTCGCGTAGAGTAAAAGTCAGGAGGCTGAGGAATTGATCTTCGCGGATGCGTGAGAGAGTGCCGCGTTCGCGATGAAGAAGAGGAAAAAGGCATCGCGTTCGCGTGAGAGGCGTCGCGAACGCGATGAAGAAAAGGGGCTGGCAGTGAAGTTAAGTTCAGAACAGAACCAGTCGCGGGTTAATACCCAAAAAACGCCATTTTTGAGTTCTAGAGAGAGAAACTCACGGGAATTGCTGGTAATTCATCGGGGATTCGTTGGAGGTAAGTTTTGTGGCTTAATTACATCATTTTAACATGAAATCATGGGTTAAATTTATGTAAATGGAAGATTAAAGGTGGGTTTGAGCCCTAGGCCTAAATTTAAGAAAAACACCGATTTGAGTGGGCAAATGGAGTCCGATTTTGGTAAATTTTATATGCCTAGACTCGTATCGAGATGAGGATTCCGAATATGTGATTTTTGTAATTTTTCGACAAGTGTACCAAAAGTCGGGTTTTGACAACTTGTGGGTTTTGATATAAATTGGGTTATTTCGAATGAATTTCGTGAAATTAGCGTATATTGATGCATTCTCTATGATTTTGAGCAGATTTGGCATCCGAGGAGATTGATTTGCGAGGCAAGCGCAAGGCGGATTGAAGCTTCTACCGGTTCGAGGTGAGTGGTAGTAGTAAACAATGTACTGAGGGTTTGAAACCCCGTACTAGCACTTCACGGTGCTATATTGAGATGAGACACACGTTCTAGACGAGTGTGGTGACGTTGTGATTGGGGGTTCGGACTTAGTCCTTCCCGGCTAATAGAATACTGTGTTGTAAGACTATTACTGATATTATAACCGTACAATAGGGCTAAAAGCCATGTTTGGGGCCTTGTGCCGATCTGTAGAGCATTAGGGAACCTATAGAGCTAGGTGACCCTTATATCATGTTGGAAACATACACTCAGCCGTAGCTCTAGCTATATAGCATAATATGAGCCGTACTAGATATGTACATTGAGAGAGATTTTCTAGGGTGGAATTCCCTGTTATAGCTGAGTGGGCCTGAAAGGCCAAGTCTGTATTGACTGAGACAGGGTCTAGGACCCAATGTGATATATTATATTGGGCCTGAGGGGTCAAGCACATATTGACTGGGATAGGGTCGAAGGCCCATTATGAGGTATTATATACATATACCTATATTGGATCGGGCTGCACGCCGCAGTAATATACATGTAATATACATGTAACATACATGTGGGACGGACTGCACGCCACAGTATTATTGCGCTTGGGCTGTAGGAGCCCTTTCGGAGTCTGAGTCTGCACACATTCTCAGTGAGCACTGGTGTATATGATGGGATCGGGCTGCACGCCGCAGCAGGTATAGAGATATATACATATATATATTGGATCGGACTGCACGCCGCAGTAATATTTGTGTGGATCGTGCTGCACGCCGTAGTATTATAGTGCTTGGGCCTAGGGAGCCCCTCCGAAGTCTGTATACACCCCCAGTGAGCGCCGTCGATGTTAAATGGAGCGGGCTGCGCGCCGCAGCGGTATATGTATTGGAGCGGGCTGCACGCCGCAACATTATACTTAATCATATCCTATTATCTACTTAAATACTTATACATTATAGACGTAGGTATGTGTCTTTATATGTTGAGATGGCCGTACACCGTAGGGGTACGAGTGAGGGTTTGATCAGTGTGGGATCTTGTAGAGATATATGTGGACTGGAGATCAGAGTACTTACTATAGTGATGACGTACCTGTGAGGGTTGCCTTAGAACTGCTAAGTGATAGCACGGGAGTTCTTACCTTCAGTTATTATTTATTATTGTTACTCACTGAGTTGAAATATACTCACCCCACTCCCTGCACTTTCTGTGCGGATCCACAGGTGCCCGAGAGCAGTTGAGACATTGTAGCTGCTGATCCTTGTCTACTTTTGCGGAGATTACTAGGTAGCTGCCAGCGTCCGCAGAGCTTGTTTTCTCCTTCTTTATCTTCTTGTTGATTTCCTATTTGCCTAGACTTGGTTGTATTAGGATGCTATTCTGTAGAGGCTCAGTCTCGTGACACCACGATATGTTTGGGACCTTATTTTGTATGTTTTACGTTTCGGTTATCACCTGATATGATCATTTACTGTTTAAGTTTAATTTGATTATAACTGGCTGGTTTAAGGGATAATATGGTCGGGCTTGCCTAGCATTGTGTTGGGCGCCATCACGACCAGGGTTTGGGTCGTGACATTATGAGAGTTACTGTCCAGTTTTTTCCATTTTATACTTTCATATGTTCCATTATATGTGTTTAGAGAATTTGAAATAAATCGGATAGAATTCGGTTAGGAATGAGGCAATAAACCTCTTTGTGGAAAGGCTAGTTTGGAAAAGTCAACCGAATCTTGATTGATAAGTTAGAAAGCTCGGATTTCTGATGATTCAACTAGTTTTCGGGGGATGATTTATGACTTAGGATAGCAATCAGAATTGAATTCGGAGGTCCGGTGTAGATTTTTGGCTTGAATTGGCTAAGGTTGAATTTTGGTGAATTTCGGATGGTAGGTGAGATTTTGGTCCGAGGCTCAGAATGGAATTCCGAGAGTTGTAGTAGCTCTATTAGGTTATTTTTGATATGCGTGAAAAATTCCAAATTATTCGGAGGTGTTTAGGTCGGGTTTAAGATCAAATGCAAGTTTTGGAAGTTTTAGTGAAACTTAGGCTTGAATCCATGAGAATTTGATGATTTTGATGTTTATGATGATGTTTTTATGTTGTAAGTGAGATTGAATGAAGTAATATAACATATTTATGCATTTGGTTGAGGTCCCAAGGGTCTCGAGGTGAATTCGGATGGCCAACGGGCAAATTTCGAACATATTAATGCAACAAAAAAATTGCAGACAGTTTTGCTCTATGCGATGCATAGACAGGTCTGCGATCGCATAGAAGGATCTGAAAGGGGTGGAATTTTGTTCTATGCGATCGCGTGAAGGAGTGTGCGATCGCATAGGTTGATGAAATTGCTCAGTGCGATCAAGTGAAGGGCTGATGCGATCGCGTAGTGTAAGGAGACAAAGATATGCGATCTCAATGGGCAGTGATGTGATCGCATAAGAGGTTTTCAGGGCTCGGGAATTTTACTCTATGCGATCACAATGGGACTAATGCGATCGCATAGAAGAAAGCGTCAGTGACGGAACAGTTAAGTTAAAAATCAGACACGAACCATTACATATTTCCACCATTTTTACTCCGCCAAGAGAGGGTTTTTAGCGATTTGAAGAGAGTTTTCAAAGGGTATTGCTTGGAGGTAAGTCTCTTGACTATAAAACGTGATTTTATGCAAGAATCAACACAAAAATTCATGAAATTGGGTAGAAATTGTGAAGAACTAGGGCTTAAGTTTAGAAAATGAATTTTTGGATTTTGAAAAGCCATTCGAACTCCGATTTTGATAAGTTTTATATGTACGGACTTGTGGGGACCCGAAGAATCCATTAGTATGATTTTCGGAATCTTTCGAGAAGTGGGCCCGGGGCTCAGGTTTTACCAACTTCGTGAATTGTTATGTTTTTCGAGTAATTTTGATCGAGTTATGTTTCTTTGAAACCCATATTTATATATTCGTTGTGGTTTTGACTAGGTTCGACGTGCGAGGAGGCGAATTCGAAAGGAAAAGGCATTGCGAACGAGTCCACGACCGGTTAGAGGTAAGTAGTGGGTATATATGATAGCTTGAGGGTTTGATTTTAGGGCGTGACTCGCATCCCATGGCAGATGCGGGATTGGTTATGACTGGGGATTGTGACTTGGTCCATCCTGAACAAGAATAATACTATATTGGCGATTGAAACACACTTTTTATTGAGTATATATGTGGGCTATATGCCATGTTTGGGGCCTTGTGTCGACCTGTAGTATCTTTAGGGGATAGATATCTATGTGATAGTATGATGTGTAAAATCACTAATCTTAGTCCTGGGTTGAAATCACTATAATGAAATACTAAGTCACTTGTTCTTGCAAGATAAATAAACTAAAGTATTTTTCCTTGTTAATGAATTGTAAACTGGAAATAATTAAATCGAACTATTATGTGACTCATATGCATGTTGTGGACTGAGTCCGGATTAGGCTGCACGCCGCAGCGGATGATATGACTAAGTCGCTTGGGCTGAAAGAGCCCTTCCGGAGTCTGTACACACCTCCAGTGAGCGCCATCGATGTTAAACGGATCGGGTTATGCACCATAGCGGTCATGTGCATTGCATTGTATTTTTGCTTTGTTAATTACTTGTGTTATCTGTGGTTTGCTGTTGTTGTTAGTTCGTGGTAGGTATCGAACTGTTAGTTTTAGCTTTGCTCTGTGGTATTTTGTTTGTTTCTTGCTTTCAGCTATTTTATGTGCTTTTTCATTCACTGAGTACTTAGTACTCACCTCTACTCCCTACACCTTTGTGTGCAGATTCAAGTACACCGGAGGTCTAGACGAGCAATCCAGTTTCTTACAGAGTTATTCGAGTTTCTGAGGTAGCTGCTGGCGTTCGCAGGACTTAGCTTCTCTCTTTGTTTCAGTTTATCATATATATATTTTTAGACTTGAGTATTTTGTTCAGCTATTCCTATTATTATTATTTAGTTTTTGCTTAGAGACTCTAGACTCGTGACCCCAGATCTTTTGAGAGTGTTATTATCAGTATTCACACATCTCTGTATTTTTATTCTACTGTTAATATTGGAGTATTATTATAAACTCTCATATTCTCCTTGAATTTGTCCTTTTTGGGACTTGTTGTTAAATATGAAATAGTTGTTGGTCTGGGTTGCCTAGCTTTAGGGTTGGGCGCCATCACTATTGGGTTTGGGTCGTAACATTTGGGCTCTTTTATTGAGACGGGTGGTAAATTGTGAAGAAATATTATTTCAATTACTCAAACATTTAAAAAATTTATTGACACATTGTATAATGAGAGAAACAGAAAGAGAGAGCTTATCAATTTTTCTTTCTGGAGTGTCTATGGAGTAAGTAAAGAGGATGGAGAACGAGAGTTTCTGAATAGAGAAACTGGGGAGAGAGGAACGGGTGATGGGGTGTAAATACGATGGGTTTTAGTGTTTGTGGAAAAGACAAAAAAACCTCTACTATTCAAGCATGCAAATTAATTGTTAGGGGTATTTAAGGAAAACAAAATATGTATACAATGCTAACCTACTACAACTATGTAGTAGGTATATATATATATATATATATATATATATATATATATATATATATATATATATATATATATATATATATATATATATATATATATATATATATATATGCGCACACATAATCTTGAAAGTTTTATTCTCGATCACCTTATTAGTACTTTGCTCGGATACTTCATCAGTAGATCAATTGGAAATTCAATTATGTTAGATTAAATCTTACTATAACACATTTAAAAATAAAGTGTATAGTTCTATAAAATGAAGTGCTATACTAATATTTAAATTCTAGCAACAACTTATGAATATAGCATATATTAAGTATATTAATACTTAAGTTGTAGATGGGTCGATGACGGGGAGACTGCATATACAAGTTTCATAACTACTATAACTTGAAATTAATATTTATAATATTATATAATTAATAATTTTCTATCTTCTAAATAAGAGTCGCTACAAGATTAATATGGAGGAGTAGACCCAGAGGTTGCCACCGAATGAGTAAGGTGAGTGACCACCCCTTTTAGACGAAACAATAAAGAAAATATGGTTGGATGTTGTCAGTAGTCCTAATAAGGGAATGACATACGGTCTACCAGAGAGATAATTTCGGCGCTACAGGGCTGGATTGCAAGATACAGGGACTTCCGCCCAAGGCGAGGCAATTGATAGGTCGACTATCTCGTCTATGGAGAAGAAGATCGCAAAGCGGACATCAGATCTTGAAAAGGAAAAGGCTAGAGAACAAAAGAGAGATGAAGTATTTGGTACCCTTCAAGTTCAGCTAGAAAAGAGGGACCAATAATTTAATCTCCTTCAAGGTCAGCTGGTCAATCTTCTTGAAAGTGGTGTTTTTCCCATTCTCCGGTCTCGTAAGTCTTCCCTATATGATAATCCTTCTCGTCGTGATCCTTCGAACCATGCCGATGTTGAATCTTCTAGTAGTGAAGATAAGGATGATGTAATTACAAACACTCATTGATTGGTGTGTGTTGCTAAACAAAGCCTTGAACTTGTGAATATTTAGTCAGGAATAGTTTTGAATGATGATGTATTTTTGATATTATTTTGTTATTGAACATTTATATAGTAGTTGTTGTGCTTGGCATTATTGTTGTTATTAGCATTGTTGTGGTTGTGATTGTGGTTGTTATTAGTGTCATTGTTGGTCAATTATTGTTGTTGTTGTAGTTGTTGTTGGTTAACTATTGTTGTTGTTGGTTAATTGTGGTTGAATGTCATCAATATAATGTTGCCATTATAGGATATATATTGATTGTAATTGGCAGGCGATGTAGCTTAAAAGTAGGCATATTCTGCCCGGTTGTTACCCAGAAAATTGACTGAAGTTGATCGGAAATCTCATATTATATCCAATAAAATTTAAAAATTTCGACCGAGTTCGGTCAGAAATTTCTATATGAAATATGCAGAATTTTTAAATTTCCGACCGAAGTCAGTCGGAAATTACTTTTTAAATTTATTTATTCTTTAGTATACCGATTAATTTTGATCGATTTGTTACATTTTACAAGGAATTACAAAATTATTGTTTATTTATAATTCTCGTCGATGTCAATCGCTGTTTTAAAAAATAAATAAAAAATAATTTAAATAAGACCGATCGAATTTAGTTGATATATTTATTTTGTTGTTAGTAAAAACGTTGAATTAACTAACCGACTTCGGTCGAAAAATTGTGACCGCCTTCCATCGCCACCTTAGTGATCATTATTTTTCCGACTAATTTAAAAGCAGTTGGAAATTGATCATTTTTCATCAAATTTTGACTGATATCGGGCGGTTTTGGTGGACGAGATTTGGCAGTATTCTAGTCACTAATACTTCCAAAGTCTCCATACCTTTGGTGCAACAAATTCATTAAAGTTGGAGTAAATACTTTAAAATTTAGACAAGCTACCTAATTTAGATTCTTCAATTTACTATACTTTATTTACTACCGTTGTATTATTTATATTTCTTTCTCTTATTTTTTTCAATTAAGAAAGCAGGTCAATACCAATTATCGAAAATAGTGTATCAAGAAGAAGAATAAATGACTTAATTAAAATAATTTGAGAGATTCAGGGTCAGCTGAAAGAATGAGGAGTAATTTTAAAAGATTGTTGACAGTAGGGATAAATTCGGCGGATAGTACAATGGTAGGAGTAAATTTCGCCAGATAATATAACAGAGATTAAATATAGAAAATATTTTCAAGTAAAGGAATATATTTGGCACTTTTTTCAAAAATCTATAACGCGCGGTTTAATAGTTAGAAATTCGTCTTATTTGTATAAAACCTTTACACGCATTTATTTTTAGTTGAGCAATATGAGGAGTAAAATTAGCAATTTCAATAATTGAGCTACCAAAAGTAAAATCCACCTTCCCCAACCCTTTTAGATGAGGTAAATTCCACGAATTTTTTTGGTTCGAAGCAATTTTCGAATTTTCATCATAGCGAATATGATAACGTAAAATCTCTACGTTTTATATCCAAAGAAAAATGGTTAATCATAATTTTATCCAACTCCACAAATTCAGGTCCCGAATACGATGGATCTTGAAAGTAAACTGAAGCCAAAGAAACCAAAACTTAGAAAAAAATTATTTTCAAATATCAAATTCATTCAAAAACACAAATTACATCAACCTCATTTTTAATCCTCAATAAAAACCTAATCCTAGCAGATTCAAACAACCCTAACAATCTCTCTGTAATGGCAATTCTTCCATTGCTGGTTCTAAATCTCCAACCTTAATTAAAAGGTGGAATAATTAACCAGCAATGGAAGAGCCACAATCAAAATTACCACCACCACCACCTACTCCACCTACAACTCCATTATCCCTCGTTCAGCCTTCATCGAAAAATAATAAAAAAAGGCCTGTAAAAATCTTCAGAGCATTTCGCAATGTGTTCCGGTCCTTTCCTATAATCACACCTGTATGTAAACTACCTTCTCTCCCCGGCGGCCATTTACCTGAAAACAAAACCGGTGTCACGGGCACATTATTCGGATACAGAAAAGGCCGTGTCAGCCTCTCGATTCAAGAAAACCCAGGAACTCTACCTAATCTGGTCATTGACCTGGCCATGCAAACCAACATGTTGCAAAAGGAAATGAGCCTTGGAATGGTGCGGATCGCGTTGGAATGTGAGAAAAGACCTGATAATAACAACAATAATAATAATCATAAGGAGAAAACAAAGCTTCTTGATGAGCCATTATGGACTATGTTTGTAAATGGGAAGAAAAGTGGCTATTGTACAAAGAGAGATGCCACGGAGGAAGATCTTCATCTCATGGAGGTTCTTAAGGCGGTGTCGATGGGCGCCGGCGTGTTGCCACCAACGAAATCCGACGTGGAAGGACACGTGGACGATGAGATGGCGTACATGAGAGCACATTTTGAACGAGTAGTGGGATCAAAGGATTCGGAAACCCTATACATGTTGAGTCCAGATGGGAATAGTGAACCTGAATTGAGTATTTTCTTTGTAAGGATATGAATTAAATTAATTACATGAAGATAAAGGGGTTACTTAAATTAAATTATATTATTTGTAAAAATCATTTATTAGGGTTGTAAATATATTTGTATCTTTGTAGGTGTGGGAATTTAAGAATTTGGTGTACAGGGGTTAAAGCATTGAGAGGTTCTTAGGATTATCCAATTTAGATTTTTGATTTTCCTATTTTAGTTGTTGATCACTTATTCATTTAAAGTTTGACGCTTTTTTATTTGTTAACTTATCACCTCCAAATTGTTCTTCCTTTTACTTTCATCATTTCCTCCAGTTAATTTAACTCTAAGGAGCTGTAATCATTCTTCTTATAACTTTAGGAATTCTTTGATGATTTTCCAGAGTTGAATTTTTTCTTCCTAAGGTTGTGATTGCATGAAATAGAAGATTTTAAGATTTCGTTAATATTTATCAGGGTTCGCTCTACCACTGAGCTAATTGCACTTTGTGCGAGCCTCCCAACAGGGGCCTGCTATACCAAAAGCGAGAGAAACTCCATCCCCCTCTTTTCTTTTTTTTGCCCCCATATCGCCACACGGAAGAATATGAGAAAAAAGGGGTCCTATCAACTTGTTCCGACAATTTCAGAGCAAGAAAAGGATAGTAAGAAAGTAGTTCAGAGAGTCCACTTCTATACGTAATAAATTTTCACTATGTGATATGACGTATTTAGCGTGACAATTCTTAAAATTTCAGTTTTAACATCAAACACTACTGAGAATGTGTTTCTTTCGACAAAAGTCGACATTTAGATAACTCCGCTAATGCAAACTCTATTTATAATAGAGATATTAGTGATGCTTTTAATCTCTCTCCACAATTTGTCTACACCTCTATTTTAAAAGACAAAATTGGGATTCGCTTCGGGGTGAAACACTCATAAAACGTCCCTGGACTTATGTGTGGGGCTTAGTTCCATGAGACTTACACCTCGGCAATCGGAGTTTACGCCACGGACACGCCCAACGCCCAGTGTATTGGGCTCGCCTAATAGAACTTTATGCAATTGTATGTAACTAACCTTGTAAATCTACAAATTTTCTTAATAAATCGTTGACTAATCAAAATTACTTTTTTCCTAAGTATAAATTATTAAGTTGGGAGTATTGTCATAACTAAAATAAAAATTATTGAACGTTATTCACTAATACTTCTAGTAGGTTTGTTGACGTTTAATTGTAGTAGATTTGTACTACAATTAAATGTGTTGTTATTTTATCTAGGATACTAGTGATAGCAAAAGGAAATATTATGTTGTTTTTATCTTGATTGGTTGAAATTTATTAGCACTTGATCTCATTATTGTTAGCATAAAACTCCTTTAGAACTTAATTATTATTATTATGTAATTATTCCGTCAACTCCAGATTATGTAGTTATTTTGTAGGTTTTTCATAGATAACTTGTAAGAATTATTATTTACTAATGATTTGTGCTATAGATAATTAAATAATTGTGTATTATAGATACAAATCATTCATAATCCAATCAACTTGTAAAATCTGAACTCAAACACTCAATAATTAAACAAAACAAATTCTAACCAACTACATTAAGAGTTGGAAATATTTCATTATAGGAAACAGTCTTTACTCAATTTATCTACACAATTACACCTCAATTATAATTCTCCCAAACACCTCAACACTTTTTATCAAAAAATCTGTTGAATATATCAAATTTTATTTCTTCTTGGGAGCATTCTCGCAAGATCTTTTGTTATGCCCTTATATTCCGTAGTTTGCCACATGAAACCTTATACTTCCTTGCATTTACTTTATCAGATGTTATTGGATATAGCATACTCTAAGCTTCTGCGACAATGTTCTATTATCCTCCAACTCTAACAATATATCCACAATAAATCTACAATGCTTGCTGCTTTCATTGTGCTAGATGTTAACATTATTCCCATGTATGTTGACTTCAAGAAGGTCCCATCAACTACTACAACTGGTCTACAATATTTTCTAACCATTGATTGATGTGCTAATCGTAACAAGTGCATACAAGAAACAGTCATCGTCGGTCTTCTTCAATTTAACTACCGGCCTTGCATGTATATTAAGTTCACGCCGTGTTCAAACAACATATCGGTTTGTATGTATTTTGGTATGTAAATTATCTTAGGATCAGCATATTTTGGTACAACTATGCTACCCACTACCATGACAGTAGGTTTCCGCTGTATGTATGTAATGTCCATCAAAGGGCATGTGTGCAAGCTGTTGAATTTTTGAACCTTGAACATTGCTGAATCATTTATGCTGGTGGACTTGAAATGCCACGTACAATCTTTCCCAACACATTCCAGGCAGTAGCTACAAAATAAAAATAGTTTAAACAATGGTATGAAAAATGTAGATACACAAAAAAGAGGTTGTGTAATCATGAAAATCTTATATTTAACAATTTATATACAAAAAAAAAAACTAAAAATTATTTACAATTTGTATACAAAGATATTACAAACACCGAAGAACAAAAAGATACAAAAAAATTACAAATTAAACAAAGACATGATTTTTGACCACTGAACTGTTCGTACCTTATAACACTAGATTTTTTCACCCTAAACTGAAACTTGTTCATGACAGATTTGCTTGTCTTTGTATACTTGGCCTACTTCAATAACAATTGGTGTATTTTATGTTATGATTATACTTTCATATTCCATTATCGCCAGAAATATTGGCATATCAATCAACTAAGTACAATTATAATAGATATTGTAGATATTTTGTAATAAAATTTTGTAAAACAATGAAATTCAAGACTTACATATTCATAACAATTGATATACACATGTTATATAGTTTTTATTCAGAAATATTGTAGAAAAATTAAAATTCAATACTATTTTGATCTACTCATGTTATGTTTTTTTTTGTTGTAAAAAAATTGTAGAAGGCATGAAATATAAACAAATTTCACTACTGGTATAACAGATCAAAGCTGCAACTGCTTTCGAATTAGAAATACTACATTCCAAAACGAAATCCCGTATTGTTATACATAGTGGATACATTCCTAAGCTTTTGTTTTCCTTTTTTGTCTCCGTGTATAATCGAACTCCCATATCGTTCCTAATTTTCATTGGCGGACAATGTTCCTTGACAATATATTTGATTTCGATTATTTTTTCTATGTATCAACCATTAGATGCTTTGCGATTGTAGAAATCAATTGGCTATAACTTGCATCTTCGTTGAACTACAATTCCGTCAATATGAAAATTTTTGTATCTCCCAAAGCTATCTCAATTATCATTTAGCTGAAATATAATAGTTATTTTTGATATTATTGATTGTGATTCAGCATAATTATAGATAATTGATTCGATTTCGTTTGTAAAACTAGAATATACAGTGAAAAACACACTATTCAAAAAATTAAGTATCGAAATTGTGAAAGAAATAGAATAATTTCAGGCTTAATTAATGGCGATTAATACCCTGCAAAAAATCTCGGTAGAGTCCATTACTATCCCAAATTCTTGCTCCTAAAGAAAGGAACGCATGATTCTTTTTTAAATGATTTGTATAAAAATGATTGGGTAGAGAATTAGGTATTGAAATTGGAAACGGAAGGGGGAGAAAACACAGTTACCTGAATAGGCGAAGCAGCTCAGATGTTGCGACAACTGAACAATGGCTGAGAAGGAGGAAGAAATTGAAGAACCCCAGGTTGGGAAATATAGAAGTCGGTTTCAATAATCTGACTTCTTCCTCCACGTTTAAGAATGAGTTTTTTCCGCAAAAAGATAAAAACGCCGTTGCCGGGGATCGAACCCGGGTCACCCGCGTGACAGGCGGGAATACTCACCACTATACTACAACGACCTTTGTTTGGAGACATAGGCTTTTAATTATAGATCGCTGACTCTATAAGTTATCCCGTATCCTCCTTGTATTACCCCCTAAAACCCAGTTGGAAAACTTGTTTTTGATTCAAAGCATGACAAAGCTTTGGCGCCTTTCCTACACAAAGCTACTTTCACAGCTTTCTCAAACAAAGTCTTTAAACCCAGGTCTTCAAATCCAAACCCATTTAACCAAAATCGGATTATCTAATGATAGCAAGCATAGGAATCATTTAATTAATCTGTATTCGAAATGTGGTGCTTTTGAGTATGCATGGAAACTGCTCGATGAAAATCCTGAACCAGATTTAGTTTCCTGGTCATCTTTGATTTCTGGGTATGCTAAGAATGGTTTTGGTAAAGATGCTATCTGGGCTTTCTGCAAAATGCATTCTTTGGGTCTTAAATGTAATGAGTTCACTTTTCCTAGTGTGCTTAAAGCATGTTCTATTATGAAGGAACTTTTCTTGGGTAAGCAGATTCATGGGATTGTTGTGGTCACAGGATTCGAGTCTGATGTTTTCGTAGCAAATACTTTGGTTGTTATGTACGCAAAGTGTGGCGAGCTTCTAGATTCCAGGTTGTTGTTTGAGGAAATCCCCGAAAGAAATGTTGTTTCTTGGAATGCTTTGTTTTCTTGTTACACGCAGAACGACTTTTTCGACGAGGCGATGTGTATGTTTGGGGATATGATAGTTAGTGGAGTCAGGCCCGATGAATACAGTTTATCCAACATATTGAATGCTTGTACTGGGTTAGGAGATATTGTTCAAGGAAAGAAAATTCATGGGTGTTTGGTGAAGCTTGGCTATGATTCTGATCCTTTCTCGTCTAATGCACTCGTTGACATGTATGCTAAAGGGGGAAATCTTAAGGATGCCATTACAGTTTTTGATGACATTGTGGTACCTGACATTGTTTCGTGGAATGCTATTATCGCTGGTTGTGTTCTTCATGAATGTCACTACCGGGCTATAGATATGTTGAATCAGATGAGAAGGTCAGGAATTTGGCCAAATATGTTCACATTGTCGAGTGCTCTCAAGGCTTGTGCTGCACTGGAGCTACTTGGATTGGGTCAAGGGTTACACTCTCTTTTGATAAAGAAAGATATCATACTGGATCCGTTTGTGAGTGTTGGCCTTATCGATATGTATTGCAAGTGCGATTTAACCAAGGACGCGAGGTTGATCTATGATCTGATGCCCGGAAAGGACTTAATTGCGTTGAATGCTATGATCTCTGGTTACTCACAGAATGAGGCAGACAAGGCATGTCTAGACCTTTTTGTTCAGACATTCACCCAAGGAATTGGATTTGATCAGACAACTTTACTTGCCGTCCTAAACTCTGCTGCTGGCTTGCAGGCTCCTAACGTCTGCAAACAAGTTCATGCACTTTCTGTGAAGTCGGGATTTCAGTGTGACACTTTTGTCATAAATAGTCTTGTTGATTCTTATGGAAAATGTAGCCAGCTGGATGATGCAGCTACAATTTTTGATGAGTGCCCTACTCCGGATTTGCCATCTTTTACCTCTCTCATAACAGCCTATGCTCTACTTGGTCGAGGTGAAGAAGCCATGAAACTATATCTGAAGCTACAGGGCATGGATCTCAAGCCAGACTCATTTGTTTGCAGTTCTCTCCTAAATGCATGTGCAAATCTATCAGCATATGAACAGGGGAAACAAATACATGCTCATGTGTTGAAGTTTGGGTTCATGTCAGATGTGTTTGCTGGTAACTCTCTAGTTAACATGTATGCTAAGTCTGGAAGTATAGAGGATGCTAACTGTGCTTTCAGTGAGGTTCCTAGAAAAGGTATTGTTTCATGGTCTGCGATGATTGGAGGACTTGCCCAACATGGATATGCGAAAAAGGCACTTCATTTATTTGGTGAGATGCTGAAAGATGGTGTATCTCCCAATCACATAACATTAGTTAGTGTCCTTTATGCATGTAACCATGCTGGGTTAGTTGAAGAAGCCAATAAGTATTTTGAAACAATGAAAGACTCGTTTGGGATTGAACCAACTCAAGAGCATTATGCATGCATGATTGATGTCCTGGGCCGAGCTGGAAAATTAGATGACGCCATTGATCTTGTAAATAAGATGCCTTTTGAAGCTAATGCATCTGTCTGGGGTGCACTTCTGGGTGCTGCAAGAATTCATAAGGATGTAGAGGTAGGGCAACGTGCTGCTGAGAAGCTTTTTCATCTTCAACCAGAGAAATCTGGCACTCATGTTCTTCTTGCAAATATTTATGCATCAGTTGGGTTGTGGGGAGATGTCGCGAAAGTAAGAAGACTGATGAAGGACAGTAGAGTAAAAAAGGAACCTGGTATGAGTTGGATTGAAATTAAAGATAGTATTTACACATTTATAGTGGGAGACAGAAGCCATTCACGAAGTGATGAAATATATGCCAAACTGGAGGAGTTGGGACAGCTAATGGCTAAAGCTGGGTATGTTCCTATGGTAGATACTGATCTCCATGATGTAGAGAAGATACAAAAGGAGATTCTCCTCTCCTATCATAGTGAGAAACTAGCTGTTGCATTTGGGCTGATTGCTACACCTCCTGGTGCTCCTATTAGAGTGAAGAAGAACCTTCGGATTTGTTTGGACTGCCATACAGCATTCAAGTTCATTTGTAAAATCGTCTCTAGGGAGATCATTATTAGAGATATTAACCGGTTTCACCATTTCAAAGATGGCTCTTGTTCATGTGGGGATTACTGGTGATACTTGAAGGTGGACCACTGTCTATTTGTTGCAAGATCTTGCCAATGAGCAAGTCTGCAGTTATTAATTCCTTCAAAGCTGATGATAGGTTAGTTGAATGATTTCAACCAAAAAAAATTGTTTCTTGTTTCATGTTCCTTCGTATCATCCCTTTAACTGCTCTTTGGCTAATAGTAGATGTGCTATAGTCTATGCTACTTACTTTTGTCGAACTATTATGCTCCTAAAACTCGAACTGACAGCAGACTCTTTTGTTAGTGGAATTTCAAGATAAATCAGCAGATTACTAGCCATTGTGAATGATAAACTAATCTTCTAAACCCATTTTCAGTTTTGATGGGATAGATCATTTCTTGGGTTACGATTTCAGGATGGCTCCGTTCCTTGTGTGGGTGAGGACTTGTTGTGTGACAGTGCTGGCCGGTTGCCTGAGAGGGAACGAAGTGATCGTAGAAGTGCTGGAGTGTTGTTACTGACTTTGTTTCCTGGACGTTATGGTATCAGTGACCATGGCTCCAGGCTTTTCAGTTCCTTGATTGTCTTCATCTTGCTGGTTTCTCCATTGACAGGTTCAATTGCTCCTTTTTTTTTTCTTGAAAAGATTATATTTTGTGGAATTGGGAAATTTACTGTATTAATATTGTCTATAAGTAATTAAATGAAGAGCGGAAAAACACTTACCATTTGGTTGTAACATTGTGGTTGCAAGCTTGTAACTCAATATTGTTATTATGTCAGCAAAAACTTTTCATGCCAGTAATTTTTTGCCTCTTTTTTACGGTAGCAGGGAACATACGGGTTATGTATTAGTGGAAAGATTACAGATATGGTGAAACAATACTGAAGCTAACAGAATTAAAAGCCTCATCCACATAGGAGTTCTAAGTACATTTTTTTTACTTGTCAGAGGAAAAATAAAAATAAAAAAGCTTACAAGTTAAGTTACTTGCTTTCAAGAAATTAGCATCTAGATCACAGGGATCTTGGCATCTCAGTTTTGCACTTCATCAGCTCATGTATTAGGTGTTGGAACCTTATAAAGTTGATGCCTGGATTGTAATATATTGGTGATTCTGCAAGGTGAATAGCAGCTCACTTACTAATAAAGGGGCGAGAAGTACCTTTTTTGGTTATTTAGCTTTTTCTCTTGGCCTGGAGTTTGTACTCTCTTGTTTGCTCTTTTGTCCTTGTGAGGAATGTTTGGAAGAAACTTGTTGTCTTAAGTTATATGGTCTGGAACTTCCATGATGGCATTGGTTGTTGTATATTTATATCTTGCATGATGTAGTGGGTATACATTTGAATGTTTACTTAAGAATATAATAGTCTAGTCTTAAAATAGGAGGTCACTAAACAATGGAGCCAAGCTGATTCTAACTTTCTCATAAATAATTGGAAAGTGAAAGGCGAGAAGACATTCATGTTTCTGTGCTTGTTTGCAGGTTCTTCCACTTGTACCACCTGGGAAGTAGAGCTAATGAAGAAGGATCACCCTACTCGGGACAGGTGTCATGAATTTTCCTATTTTACATTTTAAGCAAGATAAGCATCCCTTTTGCGCAGCATAAAAATTCAACAGAAAGTAGGAGAAGCATCATGTTTCTTTAAAATAAAATTTACCTAGTATTTACAATAAAATGCTGTAATGTGAGTTTGATTTTATGGTTTCAGAGTCCCTAGTATTCCAAGCTTTAGCTAATGATGACGCAGACACTTTCTTGAGCTCTCACACACTAGCATATGTTCATGCTCTACTTCTATAATTTTAAACTAGCCAGAAACTGCTGCTACCAAAATCTTCAAATTGCAGGTCTCTTCCATTATATAATTGATAATAATGAACCTTGGGCCTAACGCAACCCCAAAAACTAGCTTATAAGGTGAGAATTGTCCAAGACCATATAAGGAGATCAAGACACCCATTACCCACCGATGTGGGACACAACTCAACAACCCCCCCTACCCCCTCATGCCCAGGCCTGCAACTGGAGCGTGGACAATATAAATGGGGGCCCAACATCGGTAACAATAAATTGGGATGGGTTTGGCTCTGATACCATGATAAGAATGAACCTTGGACCTAATTCAACCCCAAAAGCTAGCCTATAAGGTGAGGATTGTCCAACACCATATTAGGAGACCAAGACACCCATTACCCACCAATGTGGGACACAACTCAACAATAATTACTCCTATCTTGTCCTGTACAAGTCATTAATATTTCAAAGTTACAAATTCTTTTCCAGAATCTCAGATAGTTAGAACATCAGCTTTACAGTGTGGGATGTTGGTGGTCAAGACAAGGTACGAGAAGTTCTTATGCCTCGACTCTGAGTTACTGTTTGTCTTTTTTTTACCTGAGATCTCTTGCAGTTCTCTAGTTCTCCATGATCCAGTTTCTGGTAATGAGGGTATTCTACTGCCCAGGTATATGATAGTCGTATTATTTGTGAAGAATTTCTGCAATCAGAATAAAACCTTTATGTGCTTTTTCCTCATGTATGAGAGGCTAAGCAAATTCATTATGCTGGTGGAAGTTGTAGTGGATCATACCAGTGTTGTAAATAGCGCTCGCCTCAGCGCTAATAGTGTGAGGCGAGGCGAGGCGTGGGTGTGTCGCCACAGAGTGTATGTTGCGATGCGATTGGAAATAGCGCTCGCCTCATGGTGTGAGGCGTGAGGCGTCTATGTTGCGTTTAGCGACTATAGCGTCGCTATATTTAAAAAGAAAAAAGAGAAAGGTCTGATTAAGTTGGGAAATTAGGGCTTTTCACCTGCGAACAAAAAAGCTTCAGAAATTAGGGCTTTTCACCTGCGAACAAAGCAACAGTCATCTTCAGTCTTCTTCTTCATCATCTTGGCATCATCTTCTTCAAGCTTCATCACCTGCGAACAGGTATGCTTCTTCTCTTCTTCTTTCTATTTTTTTTCTTCTGTTTTTGTCGACAGAAGCAGAGCAGGTTCTTCTTCTCTTCTTCTTCCTATTTTTCTGTTTTTGTCGACTTCTGCTTCTCTTCTTCTCTTCTTCTTTCTATTTTTTTCTTCTTCTATTTTTTGTGGACTGAAACAGAGGTATTTGTGCTCTGTATTTCTGCTTCTTTATTCTTCTCTTCTTCTCTTCTTCTTTCTATTTTTTTTCTTCTATGTTTTGACAGAAACAGAGGTATTTGTGCTCTGTATTTCTGCTTCTTTCTTCTTCTCTTCTTCTTTCTATTTTTTTCTTCCGTTTTTTGACAGAAACAGAGGTATTTGTTCTATTTTTGTGGAGCAAATACTGGGGCTTTTCTTCTTCTCTTTTCTTTCCTTTTTTTGGCTCTGTTTTGTCTTCTTCTTTATTTGGTTTTGCTCTGTTTTTATTTTTCAGGCAGTGTATTGTTTTTTTCCCAAACTCAAAAGGCAGATTTTTTTTGCTCTATTTCTTTTTGTTTCTCTAGACTATTAGTCTTTAATTTATGAATCTATTACGAGTCTATGACTATCTATTGGGTTTTTAATTTTTAGATTGATATATTTATTAATATATTATTGTTATTGAGTTTTTAGTTATATATATATATATATATATATAATATTTTATTTTTTTGTATAAATTGTCGCCTCACATCAAAAAGGCGAGCGCTTCGCTGCGCGCCTCTCGCCTCACTGAAGCGGGACCTTGTCGCTATTTGTGGCCGCGCGCTATCCAAAACACTGGATCATACTAACCCATTTGTCCTCGTCTCCCCTGCATCACTAATGACTTAATTGTTTCCTTAGTCCAAAATTTATTTCACCGAGCGCGTCAAAAATCATTTTATGTTCAGATAGTAAGGCTGCTCCTATCCCGTTGCTTCTTCATGCTCCGCCTCTGTACTCTAATTAAAGCATGAACTTGCAAGGAAATGAATCCCCTTAGCCCTAAGGTGCAAGGATCAACATGAAATTTAAGTTATCTCGATTTACACGATTTGGAGTGCAAGTCTAAAACTGAATACTTGGAGTGCAAGTTTAGCGTCGAGCCGAGCGAAGGAGTTGGTAGGGACGTGAAGCTTGGTTCTCAGGTCATCGCCAAGAAGGACAGTTTCAGATATCTTCGGTCGGTGATCCAGGGTGACGGAGAGATCGACGGGATGTCACTCACCGAATAGGGGCTGGGTGGTCGAAATGGAGGCTTGCGTCGGGAGTCCTGTGTGACAAGAAAGTGCCACAGTATCTCAAGGGAAAGTTTTATAGAGCTGTGGTTAGACCAGCAATATTGTACGGGGCTGAGTGCTGGCCAATGAAGAACTCCCATATCCGGAGAATGAAGGTAGCGGAGATGAGGATGCTCAGATGGATGTGTGGGCACATCATGTTAGATAGTGTGAGGAATGATGTTATTCGGGAAATGGTAGGGGTAGCCCCAATGGATGAGAAGTTGCGAGAAGCGAGA
Organism: Nicotiana noctiflora; assembly: GCA_032618575.1. NCBI lineage: Eukaryota > Viridiplantae > Streptophyta > Magnoliopsida > Solanales > Solanaceae > Nicotiana > Nicotiana noctiflora. The sequence goes on along the minus strand of JASVEL010002075.1, from coordinate 257,974 downwards.
CTTTGGTGGTTCGGGCATGTGCGGAGGAGAAGCCCGATGCACCGGTGAGGAGTTGCGAGCGGTTGTCGGTAGTTGGCGCGAGTCGTGGCAGAGGGAGGCCCAAGAGGTATTGGGAGGAGGTGATTAGGCGGGACATGACTATTTTGCGGATTTTCGAGGACATGACTCTTGATAGGAAAGTCCGGAGGTCTAGTATCAAGGTTGTAGGTTAGGGGCTTCTATTATTTCGCGGGATAGGGATGGTTCGAGGGGGGAGGGTTCCCGATAGGTTAATACCTATGTGAGTACTCCTAGAATTACTACTGTCTTTTGTTCATGTTGTTGCTTTGTTTACTTTGCCCTTTTATTCGTCAGTGTTTTTGGGGGTTTATTCTGGAGTCACTAATGCTTTTTCTTTTTGTTTTGTTTTGTTTTTTTCCTTTTCTCGATCTTTCGCCGAGGGTCGATTGGAAACAGCCTCTCTGCCCTGTCGGTTAGGGGTAAGGCCTGCGTACATATTACCCTCCCCAGACCCCACCCTGTGGGACTATACTGGGTAGTTTTTGTTGTTGTTGTTGTTGTTGTTGATTTACACGATTTATAATGTCTGGAACCTGGCATTATATTAAAGAATTGGAGGAAAAGGAAGAGATCCATCTGTTTTCAGCTATGTGCTAAAAATGAAATTCCAGCTCTTTTCCTTCTTTCCAGCAGCACTTTGCTCCCAGGCCAACTTCAGATGCTCATAACTCAATCGTCCCTATTATTGCCAGTACCTCCTCCTCGTGACTACTGGACTTTAGAGGCAAGAGTGTCTATTTAGCAGAGTAAGTTAATCAATTTTAGGGCAGAGTGTCTTCTGGGTATTTGTGTAATCTGGCTTTTTTTGTTCATTTGATACGTGCTGTCTCTCTTCATGAGAATGTATTTCGTGGTATAGTAGGTTTCAAAATAGTGGCTGAGGTTGATGGCCCTAGCAAATAGTGGGGGCAGGATTGGGGTAGGTTGATGGCTAGCGTCAAATTAGTCTAACTATGATGAATTCTCTGATACCGAATAGAATGGACATAAATTGAACGGAGTGGACATAGAGGATTCATTTGACGGATTCATGCAAATATGGGATCAAGGCATACTTGATTGATATAGAAGGTGCGGAACTAGTTCTATCTGCTTCTCTCTTGTGTGAGGATATGGATCCTGATATTTTACCTCATTTTTGGTTAACATGTTTCTGTCCTGCCAGTTCAATCGCGCTTTCTTTTCTTATTCCATTTTTACAGCACCTGAGTTCCTTGCTGCAGAAGAATGTAGCTTTCTTCCTGTCATGTTTCGTGGATTCACATCATATTTGAATGATTCTCTTATTTCAATTGTAGGCGTCATCATAAATGTCTCGGCAGTCACAGTCAATCTCTCTTCTAGAAGAAACTGATAAGGTCATAGAAAAAGTTTGTGCGAACATGTAAAACACCTGAAGGAGGCTCGTAGCATATACTGAGAAGAAGTAATCGATTGTATTTCCAAATAATGTTTTGGCTATTATGCATCAGTATATTTTCCATATTAATGAGTAGTTACTGTCTGCTTTCAAGGAGGTATAGCTTAGTATTTGCTGTCTATCATCTAACAGGTATCGTGTTTCTCTATTTTCTCGGTGGAAGCAGAGAGGGATGGTATGCAGTATGCATGTGGATTGTTCAGTTAGTTTTAATTCTTAGCAAAGAGGACTCGGTCTTCATCTATACTTCTGAGTACTATTTGGAAACCTTGGTAATAAAATTTCCTTCTCTGCATAGTATTTTGAAACTCCATCATAATTGGCCTTTTTTGGTATCAAATAGTGACTCATCGTTTGTACATATGCTTTACTGCACTTCTTTTTTTGAGCATGAATTTTTCTCTACCTCTTTGCTAGTGCCACTTGACTTTGTTCAGGTGTGGATAGCGAAGCCGAGAAGGACCTACAACTTTTAGTGAAAGATAGTGCCATATCCTCTGCGGAATTTGGTTATCTGCAGTTATTAATAGCCAAGTGAACCAAAAACTTATTCTTGCCTACCATTTTGCTTCCATCCTTGCTTCCATCTGCCTTTCGGTCTCTGCACCCTTCGTTACTAGGCCCGTGTGTTTGTATAGTTTTTGGGGAATGGGTTACCTGACTTATCTTACATAATGTACATTGTGGTATTTGTACATTCTGTTTTTTCCCTTCATTTTTTTTTCATGTCCATTTGTGTACCGACCTGCAAAGAGAAAGGAAGAGCTTGGAAAAAAGCTTAAACTGTTGTCAATATGTGGCTGTATTCTGGGCATAGAAATATTGGAAATGCTTTATGCTTTCAAGTGTTCATCATTAGCAAATTTATGCCAGCTATTTTCATGTCATTTATAGTCGGTTTATTAGTTGCCACAACTTTTGAAATTGATCTTCCTTTCTTTTGTCTCAATGACAGGTGGACTGCTTCCATGTACTTCGTAAAATCCCTGCTACAAATTTTCTCAAGCAAGGACTTAACATCGTTTGTATGTCTCAATTCTTCATCTTTAGTTCGTCTCTCTGTCTCTCACTCTAGTCACATGCTTTTTTTCTTTTCTATGGTACTTTTAGGACTAAGGGTGTGTTTGGTATGAAGGAAAATGTTTTCCATGGAAAATGTTTTCCTAGAAAATGTTTTCATGGAAAATGAGTGATTTTATCATTTATTTTCTCTTGTTTGGTTGGTAAGTGGAAAACATTTTCCGGAAAATATTTTCTATGTTTGGTTAGAGAGTAAAAAATAGTTTTTTTAGAAAAATATTTTTTTTGCAACTCTCCTACCCCTACCCCTCCCACCTCCCCCACTCCTCCCCATCCCGAAGTCTCTAAAAATTGACACAATCTAAAGGAACTAATGTGATGCTTTACTTTTTAACGCAAAAATCGCGTATTTTCGAATCGGTAAATTTATAATTTCTAAACCCGTAAACTTCCGAACTCATAATTTTGGAACTTGTAAAATATTGAGTCTTTAAATGATAAATAATAAAATTAAAAACTGAAAAATATATTTAAAATTTTTTTGGGGGGGGGGGGCAGTAAATCGAAAAAAAAATAAAAATTTAAATTACAAATTTTTTTGGGGGGAGGGGGTGGGGGTGGGTGGTGCAAAAAAATAAGCAAAACAGAAATTTAAAATTATAGAAAAAAAAATTAAGGTCAAAGAAATTTTTATTTTGCGGGGTGGGGTGGAGGGGTAGTAGGGCGGATGGTAACGGAAAAACTGAAATTTTTCTAAAAAAAAACTATTTTTTGGAGAGGGGGTGGGGTGGGTTGGTGAGGGTGAGAATGGTTGAGAAGGAGCTTTGGAAAATGTTTTCCCTTCTTTTGATAAGGAAAACATTTTCCTCCAATTGGAGGAAAATGAATTGATAAGGAAAATGTTTTCCAAAACATTTAAGCCAACCAAACATGGGAAAATTGGAAAACATTTTCCAGAAAATGTTTTCCTTCGTACCAAACACACCCTAAGTCTATATTGGCAGTGGTATTTGCATAGTTGCTTATTTTAATATGCTGAAATAGAACACATCAACACCCTCTAAAGCTAACGTAACAAAGAAGTATTTATAAGAAAAAATATTAGAACAAGATTTTCTTACTATAGCTTGGTTGGTTTCGGAATGATCCACATGATTAATGCTAGATTCCTTTGGTACTTGTTTCCTGTTATGTGTGAGATTATTTAGCTTCATTTCTTTTTACATGTATTTGCTATAAATTCTTCCTTCTTCAGGTTACTTCCGCTGTCACCCACTTCAATGATCCCCACTTCAATGATCCAAGGATATCCAGGCGGAGATGCGAGATCTTCTTCTGCAGTCTATTTCTGTCTTAATGCAGTACAAGGAGTTCTTGGCTACTTTTGAATGCAACAAAGCCGCAATGCAGAGAATGCCTAAAGTGCTACTGTCTGCTTTTGACAATAGATCTTGGATTCCTGTAACAAATATACTTCTCCGGTTGTGCAAGGGTTCAGATTTTGGTTCACCAAAACGTGGCGAATCATCTTCCTCTTCATCAGTTATATATCAGGTGACTTGATGGTAATTTATCTTTTGTCTATACAGTTATCATTTTTATCCTGCTTATCCCTGCTTCCGAGGAAAAAATTAGAGTAGCTCGTAGATCTAATTCTGCTGCTTTATTAATGTGAAGATATTATTGCAAGAGGTTTGCATTCACGATGAAGAATTATTTTCTACTTTTCTGAATCATTTGTTCGACACTCTGAGCTGGGCGATGACAGGAAACTTACAAGATATTATTTCCTTGACAATCTAATATCCTTTTATGTTTGGATCAATGAAGAAGAGGGGATCTAGAGAGAGTACAGCTCATTGATAAATCATTTACCTTCGGTTGTTTTTTGGTAGGCTATGTACACCAAAAAGATGTCCTGTTTGTCCTATTTCAGGTAGATTGGAAAAGTTAATATTCATACTCCTCTTCTTTTAAGTTTTAACCAAACAAAGGATTACATTAGCCTTCTACTTTTACTTCCCCTCCTCTTATCCTTCTCTTTTCACCTGGCCACACTGAGGAATTTCTGTATATTTGACTTCTATTACTATGTCTTTTTGTTGTATGTCATTTCTAATTTGCCCGTGGTAATAGCTTTTGTTATGTTCTGATATGTTTGAGAGGTTGTGTTCTATATGACAGACTATGGATACAAATTAAAGGATTTTAAACCCTGCATGTTTTATTTACCTCCGGATTTTTTTTAGGTATACTTAGTGAATTGCTTCTGACGATATTCTGATCATGGTTTCTTTAATGAAGTCCTCTAGTATAACATTGTACCTGTAAATATGGAGTAGTTGGAGGTCCTCTAGTACCTGTAACATTGTATCTTTTTTCTTTTTCTTTTTGAAGTCGCTTAACTAAAGCTTGTATTGTCGTAGAATATGGAGTAGTTGGAGGTTTGAGTTTTCGCGATTGATAAATTTTCTTTTCCTTATTTATTTGTGATCTTTCAGAGAACGCATGGGGAAAAAATAACTATGCTGCAAATGGATATTTGTAGTCACACCCTCTACCTATTTATGGCTTTTTTCTCTCTGGCTGCTATTTCAGATTTTTGATTTATAGCCATGGTGATATCCCCTTTTCATTTGATTTGTGTAAATCATGCCCACAACTCTTATGAGACTATTAATTTTTTGAAAGAGAATCTTGATATTGTTTAGGCAAAAGGAAAATGGTTATAGATGTGTTATGGTGAGTCTCTCAATTTTGCCTAGCTCAGTTTATGGTGGGGAAAGAGAAAGAAATTGGAATATTTGAGTGGACGAAGAAGGGGTGACAGAAGCCGAGGGGGAAAGGGTTGATTTTGGAGTTCTTTTAAATACAAGTAAAGAATAAATGACATTTATGTGATGTGGACGCTAATGTGTATGGCACATCAGCGCAATTGAGAAACATACATCAATAAATGGTTATTAGTACTCACTTTATTGAGTTAAGGTGTTAAATTGAGAAACTCCTAAGTTCATATACCGGGATGACAAATCAGTGGATCTTCGCAGACAGAAAAAGCTTGCGGTCAGTTCGATAATAATTGAGTGACATTGCTTTTTCGGTCCGAACCGAAAATCCCTTGGATATGATGCAAAACGACTCTTGTTCTATAATTCATCTAGGGAGAGATTGAGCTTCAAGAAATAGTAATGATTTTATCAATACACAAGTGTATAACTTCCCAAGAATTTTGGGTTTAGGTTAACGTCTCGTCCTGCAAATGATAGCCTTTGAAGGCAGCCTAGGGGATGCACTGTACCATAGTAGTTTATGTTAACTGCTTATTCGGTGCCTTCTTTATGACTTTCTCAAGTTTTAAGTGGCTACGCATGCGGCTATTTTGTCAATAAAAAAAAAGAATTTAATTTTCATCACATTTAGGTATAGAGTGTCTACCTGTCTAAGGGAAGGCGGCTTTTTGTGTACTCAGGTGGAATAGAAGTTTACGGACTGAAGGAATCTACTTTTTCTGTTTTATTTTCTTATGTCTCTATTAAAATATGCCACTTGTGCCTTTTACGTGATGGAGTTTCAACAAAAGAAATGCAGTGTCATATTTGACCTATCATGCAGTCTTGCAAGGGTGTTGGGGTTTTGTACCCATGAGATACCTCAAGCATTTCTCTTTCGAGAAGATACAAATTTGCGAAGGCTGACAGAAGTTATCATCTTTATAATAAATCACTTAATTTCTGCAAATGATCCTGATCTTTTAAACCTGGAAATTTCATCATTTATGTAACACACCTTTAGCCTTTTGATTTATGTATTTATAAGTAAGGGTGTTCACGGTTCGATTTTATCGATTTTTGATTAAAACCAAAACCAAACCAATTTAATCGATTTTGATAGTTTATATGAATCCACCAACTAAATAGAGACCTTGTCCTATATCAGTTCCCTTAGTGCTAACTACTGAAATAATATGTATAAGATATAGGGTTTTTACGTGGAAAAATCCCAACTCAAGGGGATAAAAATCACGAAATACACTAGTAGGATTTCAACTTTACTAACTTGTAAATACACTATTACAAGCCACTTTGTAATGATTCTATTACAAAGATTTCAATCACTCTAACTTGTAATACATTTATCACAAGCCACTTTGTCACTCACTAGTTATAAAGACTTCAACCTATGACTAACTATAGTCACAACACAAACTCAGATGGTTTATGATTTTGAATTTCCTAAAACAAAGCTTCTAAGAAAGCAAGATAGGAGTTACAGTGAAGAACAGAAAAAATAAGATTACAACTCAACTAAGGACACACATAGACTCTTAGTGAAACTGGTCCCTAGTTGAGTTGTCTTCTTACTCTTGACACACTTGTGACTTCAATGCTGGATCAGATCTTCAATGCTTGAGAGAATATCACTAAATGCTCAAGTGAATATCCCAAGGATGATGTCTATTCTTGGTTGGTACACACCTCTTCCCAATAGGAAGTGACTGCTGCACTGTAGCGTGCACAGTTACAGGCAGTCACTTTCCAGCTGTATAGTTAACTTATACTTTTGTCAGGGGAACACCAAGGGATCAGGTCCCTAAATTAGTTCTTGTAAATCTAAAGGCACACTGCCCAGATTATCTTGACTCCATTGTTGAATGATTGTACCAGACATGCATAAGGTCCTCTATCTGGTTCTATACAGAAAGTTTGTTAAATCATCAAAACATAGACTAAGAAACCTTAAGCCCATCAATTTCTCCCCTTTTGATGATGACAAACTTTTAACACTGATGACTATTTATAAAGCTTAACTTAACTAGATAAAGTACTAGTAACCTCATATGTTTCCCCTGACTCTATGCTTCCCCCTTAATCACCTACTACAATTTTTCAATTTACTAAACTCTTCCCATTTTTGCATCAACAAAAAGACACACTTAGGCAAAAAATCATAAAGAAGTCTAACACAGCTAACTCATGCCACATATGTGCACACAATCATGATAGAAAAGAGAAGCAAAAAGGAAAACAAGTATTGTACTAGCAAAAGAAGAGCCGTTTCATTGATAATAAATTGGACTATTTCAACATGAGCAGTAATAGTGGAATCCAACATGGCATCACAAAAAACAAACAAAAAGAAAACAACACCCACAAAACATCAGAACATAAGACAATTGGTCACTGAGAGGATCCTAGGAGGCACTAGAAGAGGGAGGCTTGGAGGAAGAGGCAGCAAGGGTTTTGAGAACTAGGTCCATACGGGCATTTGAAGACAACTGTTCCTTAAGCAGTTTCTTCTGCAGGTTCTCCACCTATTGCCTAAGCTCGACATTCTCCTTGGTCAAGCAGGCAACTTCTTCATGGGATTGAATTAACCGAACCAGGTTCCCCAGCAGCTTGACTAAGCTAAGTTTCCAATATGGCATTCTGAACCCTACTCCTAATTTCTTCAGTAGCAGTATTTTGAGCATTTATCAACTGAGAAATTATCGAAGTGCTTTCCCCAACCTTTTCTACACACTCATACTCTTCCAGAGTTGTTTTGAAGAGGGTTTTATTGCGGGTGCCTACTTTGGGATTGGCCAAAGGTACCTTGTAAAACTAGAACACTCGAGTGAGGAGAAATCCATATGGAAGCCCATGATTGCTATCTTGAAAGTTCGCCACCTTTTGTATCTCTTCTATCATAATTGTTGGAATATTTATCGGTGCGAACTCATAAAGAGCCTCCATTAAGACCAGATCAGACTTGGAAGCTATAGACATCCTCTCAACACGAGGTAAGAGAACCTTATTGACCAGTTCAAAGAGAAACTGATACTCCAGAAGTAGTGCCTTTTTATGCACATGTTCCCCATGATGGATAACCTACTCTTTCATAATGGCTCTCCTAAAGTTAGCTCCGCAAGCACCATTGACTGAGGATATCCCTGCACATGGAACTTGGAGAACTTTCCCCAATCCTAAAACTTAAAGCACAATATCAACCCCATTTACTAGCACAAAGATTTGGTCCCCTTCAACAGTGAAGAGAGTTGCATAGAAGTTTTGTACCGCATCTTCATATACCTCAGGCACATCCTCCTTAAATAAATGATCCCATTGCTGGAATTCCACCATCTCTAGAACTTGTCTCATACCTGCCATCTCCGAGATTGCCTGGTCAAACATACGACACCACAAGACTTTATGAGTTCTCAATCTCTCTTGGCCCAGTCTACTGTCACTTGGTATGGTCTTCAATGTGTGTGGTTCTCTTATGTTGAACCGGGTTCTTTGCCATGTTAAGAGCACTAGTGTTGTCACATAGAAGTGGTACACAATCAATGTATACTCCAAAGTCTTCTAATTGTTGGTTGATCCACATTAACTAAGCACAACACAAGGTAGCTGCAACGTATTCTGCTTTAGCTTTTGAGAGAGCCACTGAGTTTTGTTTCCTTGTACCCTATGAGATTAGACATCATCCAAGCAAATGAGCCATTTTAGATGTGTTTTTCCTGTCCACCAGATAACATGTATAATCAGCGTCAACATAACTAATAAGGTTGAAATTGTCACCTGAAGGATAATATAAAACCAGATCCTGTATGCTCTTCAGATATCTCAGAATTTTCTTAGCAACTTTCAGATGAGACTCCTTAGGATTTGATTGAAACCTTTCACATAATCCCACACTGAATACAATGTCAGGCTTGCTGGTAGTAAGGTAGAGTATAGATCCAATGATTCCTCGATACATTGTTTTATTATGGGTGATCCAGAATCATCAATGTCTAGCTTGGTAGCAGTATCAATAGAAGCATCGATCACCTTTGATGCTTCCATATCAAACCTTTTCAGAAGTTCTTTGATGTATTTCTGCTGACTGATACACATTCCCTTTATAGACTGCTTCACTTGAAGACCTAGGATGAAGTTCAGTTCCCCCATCATACTCATTTCAAACTCACTTCCCATGAGTTTAGAAAATTCTTCACTTAATGAGTCTGTTGTAGCCCCAAATATGATGCCATTCACATAAACCTGAAGAATGAGTAGGTTCCTTCCCCGTTTATTAAAAAACAATGTATTGTTAATCTTTCCTCTTGTGAAACCATTTTCCAAGAGAAACTTGGATAGCCTTTCATACTAGGCTCTAGGGGCCTGCTTCAATCCGTAGAGTGCCTTATCCAATTTGAATACATGTTCAGGATGTACATGACATTCGAAGCTTGGAGGTTGCTTGACATAGACTTCTTCCTTAAGACAACCATTCAGGAAGGCACTTTAGGTATGTCACACCAACCATCTTCCAGTTCCTGAATAATCATTCCCGAATAATGCTTGCCGCAGGGGCTAACCCTATCTTCGCGCATACTTTCTTGGTTGTCTAGGAGTTGAATCAGAAGCATCAAATGAAAGGTTCTTTCCAAGACCATCTGCTATTGAATCAGCTGTTGTTGTCAGGCGAGATTCTATCTTTTCCTTGTAGTCCACGGGATTTGACTTCATATCCATTTGGAATAAGGTGAATTCCATAAGTAATGCAAAGGCGATGATGATCGTAATAGCTTCCATGCGAGAAATTGGGGAAAAAGTCTCACCATAATTGATCTCTTCCTCCTGATTGTATCCTTGGACTACAAGCCTTGCTTTGTTCTTTGTAGTAATTCCATGCTCATCCAGCTTATTCCTAAATGCCCACCTAGTCCCTATGATGGTTTTGTCTGAGGGTCTAGCTACCAAGTGCCATTCTTTATTTCTTTCAAATTGATGTAGTTCCTCTAATATTGTTGTAATCCAGTCTACATCCTTCAAGGCTTCCTTAATATTTTTGGGTTCTATTTAGGATAGAAATGCTGAGAAGGCTAGGGAATTCCTGGGTTTTGATCTTGTCTGAACTCTAGAATCAAGAGGGGTGATTATATTATCAAGTGGATGGGAGCTTTTGTGTTTTCAATTTGAGACTGAAGTTTGATTGGTAGAGGAACTGGGCAAATTGGATGAATATTCATGCACTCATCATTCTGCCACCTGTGGAGTGCCTTGCACTACATCTCCCACTTTTTCTTCAGCTTCAGTAGTAGTGATTGGATTACCAGGTTCCTCTTGAGAAATGGAGGAGGATGTTACATTGTCTTCACATGCCTTCTTCATCTGGTTAATCATATCAGCCTTGCCATTTGAAACATCAGATATTTCTCCAGGAACCAAAAATGGTTCACTATCTTGATCATCACTCTTTCCTTCCGTTCTAGAAGAGAGTGACTCATTAAATATCAGATGAACTCTTCCCTCCACACATTGTGTCCTTTTATTGTAGACTTTGTAGGCTTTGCTTTAAGAGGAATATCTTAGAAAGATTCCTTCATCATTTTTTGCATCAAACCTCCCAAGATAGTCCTTCTCTACGCCTTGCACTACATCTCCCACTCTTTCTTCAGCTTCAGTAGTAGTGATTGGATTACCAGGTTCCTCTTGAAGTCTCCTAAAGCAGCAACCGTGCAACCTTAAAATTTCTTGAAAGAGATTGCACCGTACTCCTTTAGAACCCCAAAATTTCACGTTGCTATCGTGCGAAGAATTCTCGTTGGTTGAAGAAATCACATTGTAGTGTCTTTGTTGAAACTTGAACTGTAAGAATTGCTACAATTCTATCATGAAGTGTTGGGACCTATAGGGATTAAAAGTATTTTTGTTGGATATGCACAAAATTCGAAAGCATATAGATTGCTTGATCTAGAATTTAATGTTATAGTAGAATCTATTCATGTTGAGTTTTTAGAAAATAGATTCATAAATGATATTGTTGATGAGCAGTTGATTTCACAAAATTAAAGTAGTCAAGATACACAAAAGATGCCATAATCTGAAATAATTTTAAATAAAAGGAAAATTGACAACACTCAGTTAGAGCCTCGAAGAAGCCAAAGAGAGAGAAAAGAAAAAACCATTGATCTAGATTTTATATCTTTGGAATCTTTAGTTTTTCTAGTAGAGGAAAATAGAATTAAAGTCTGTAGTAAGATACCTTTTTTGTTTAATATAGAAGAAGATCCTAGAACATACAAAGAAGCCATGTCTTCTAGAGATGTTGCTTTTTGAAAAGAGGCAATTAATGATGCAATCGACTCAATAATGTCTAACAACACTTAAACTTTAGTTGATTTTCCTGTTGGATCCAAATCTATAGGTTTTAAATGGGCATTCAGGAGAAAATATAATACAGACGGTTCTGTACAGACCTTCAAAGCAAGACTAGTTGCAAAAGGCTTCACGCAAAAAGAAGATGTTGACTATTTTGATACATATGCTCCAGTTGCAAGAATAACATCTATTAGAGTTCTTTTGTCATTGACATCTATATATGATTTATACGTACATCAAATGGATGTTAAAATCGCCCTTTTAAATGAGAATTTAAGTGAAGAAATTTATACGAAACAATCCGAAGAATTTGTTCTTCCTAGTAATGAACATAAAGTTTGTAAGCTTATAAAGTCTCTCAATAGCTTGAAACAAGCACCAAAACAGTGGCATGAAAAGTTTGATAGTGTAATATTATCAAATGGTTTCGTACATAATCAGGTAGACAAATGTATTTACTCTAAGTTTACAGAAGATTATGAAGTTGTTATTTGTCTTTCTGTCGATGATATGTTGATTTTTGGTACGAACATGCTTGGAATTTCTGAAACTAAGAAGTATCTAACTCTAGTATTTAAAATGAAAGATTTGAATGAAGTAGATACTATTTTAGGTATCAAGGTTCAAGAAGTGATAAGAGAGCAATCTTATCAAAAACTCATTATATTGAAAAGATTCTTACCAAGTTCAGTCATCTGGGCTGATGGAGTCTAAAACTCTATATGATTCAAGCATCAAACTTACTGAAAATACAGGAAGAACAGTTACTCACTTAGAGTATGCAAGTGCAATTGGCAGTTCGATGTATGCTATGCACTGCACTAGGCTTGACATAGATGTAAACTTTCAAGGTTTACAAGTAATCCAAGTAATATTCACTGGAAAGCTATAATTAGGATACTTGGATATTTAAAGAGAACAAAACAATTAGGCATTTGTTATAATGGGTTTCCTACCATATTAGAAGGATATCCTACATGATAGTAAGGCTACTTCAGGTTGGATATTTCCTTTGGGGGGCGTCGCCATTAGTTGGGCATCCAAGAAACAAACTTGCATTTCTCATTCTACTATAGAATCTGAGTTTATTGCATTAGCAGCTGCGGAAAAAGAAGCGGAATGGCTAAGAAATATATTACTAGATATAAAATTGCGGCCACAACCTATACCAGCCATTTTAATATTGTGATAGTGAGACTACTATGTGTGTAGCTCATAACAAAATGTATAATGGAAAATCAAGACATATAAGCATAAGGCATGCTTATATAAGAGAATTAGTTACAAATGGAACTATAGCTATAGTGTATGTGAGATCAAACAAGAATCTGGCACATCCACTTACAAAGGCACTAAATAGAGATGCAGTACAACAAACTAGTGAAGGAATGGGGCTAAAACTCTTAAGTTAATCACAAGCGCTGGGAACCCAATATTCAGTTGGTATACAATCTAACAATATAAGTTTAATGGGTAATAACAAGTGGTGGGCATGAGAAGAGGCAGAGGAAGACCTAAGAAGTATTGGGGAGAGGTGATAAGGCAGGACTTAGCGCGTCTTAGGATTACTGAGGACATGACCCTTGATAGGGGATTATGGAAGTCGAACATTAAAGTTGTAGGTTAGGGGAAAGTTGTGGATAATTCCACAGCGCACTAGAGTGATATTAGCTAGTTAGGAGGTAATCGTAGGAGGTTACAGATCAGTACATGGAGTTATGTATTGGATATTAGTATACATTTCATCTATTTCGTATTTCTTATATTTCTTATACTGCTGCTACTTTATTATTTTGTGTTATGTTGTTATTTTATGTTATTTTAATATGAGTCTATTGATAGTACTAATTTATCGTCTTTTGTTGATGTCTTGAGCCGAGGGTCTCCTGGAAACAGCCTCTCTGCCCCCCGGGTAGGGGTAAGGCCTGCGTACATATTACCCTCCCCAGACCCCACTTGTGGGATTATACTGGGTTGTTGTTGTTGTTGTTGTTATTGTTGGGTAATAACAAGTTGCTTGTATTGATTAAGCACGAATCTTCTCAATTAGAGCCTAGATTCTTATGTATTGTTTACTGTTATGTGAGAAGTTTAGGACGTGTTAAATGTCTTTAATAATAGGGACATAATGACAAACTTTCAAGTGCATACTGTTACTAGAATGGGGGTGAATTAATTCTTAATGGAATTAGCAAATGTCGGTAGTAACAGGAACATAAAGTCTATTTTCACCTATATGAATATTGAGGTGGTGCCTCTAACAAGATTCAAGGAGTTGATCTTGTAAAAATTCATGAATTTGGATTAGCACATAGCCATAAAAGTGCTAAAGCATAATACTGGATTGTTTCTCTACTTAATAATATTATGTGTGTAGTACTTTCGATTTGACAAATGGAGTTGGGGTTCAAATCTTAGGATACCAATAACTTCGTCGAACTTTAAGGTACTTACACTAATGAAAAGTTCAATCTATATAAGATACTTTTCGATATGCATGATATTACAAGACATATTACATACTAGTAGGGGATTGTTAACAATAGTTTGTAATAGTGGGAGTCCCACACCGTTGGCATAAAGCCAAATGGTTGGCTTTATAAAGCTTGGCCCATTAAATCCAATAAAATGAGTAATTGACACACACACACACACACACACACACACACACACATACATATATATATATATATATATATATATATATATATATATATATATATATATATATATATATATTATTTAATTATATATCCAAATGACTTGGACTTAGACTTGGGCACGGGCGCGGGCCGAGTCGGATATTTAAATAAAATTTTATTTTTGTATTTTATTTGAAACAACTTTTTTGGTATTTAAAATTTTAATTTTAATTTTAATTAACAAAAGGAGTTTTGGCTATTCGTGAAAAAGGGCGTCTCTTCGAAAAAGTCTCCTTTTCTTATCTATAAATACGGAAGACATCCTAGAGTAGAGTATTTAATTTGCACGTATATTTCTGGCTTTTATTGTATTCTGATAAACAATTCCTTGTAATCCCTAAAGTATATACATGCAATAACTCTTGAAAGATAGTGATCTTTCACGCCTCAAAGCCTTTAATTCTTGATTACTTACGTGCATTTTCTAATAGAAATGAAGGTTGTCTGTTTCACAATTAAACCTTAACTAGTAGTAGTACATGTGCAATGCGCGGTCAATATTAAAAAGAAAAAATTAAATTATAATCATTTTTGTTTGATACTATTAGACCGTATAGCTTTAATAAATTTTAATTGTCATTTTATTTGTCAATACGATATACCCAACTCTTACAAATATTTGAGTACTTAATTTCTTTATTAATTTTTAATAAATAATTTTTTTATTATTAACTAATTATATCATGTGGTTTTTATTTAGGCTACCACTTGTATTAATGTGGTGCCTTTTTCTTTGGCTTTAAATAATATACAGATAGATTATTAGCATATTTATTATTTTAATATTTTTATCTGATATTTTTTTTTGTAATATGATAGAAGATATACATTATATTACTCTTGAAAATATTTTTTTTTTATATTAAATATTATTATATTTTATTCAATAATATTTTTTGAATTTTAATGAATAGATATAGTTTTTATTTCAAAAAATAAAACCAAATAATTTTAAAAAATAAAATAAAGAAATTAATTAACCTAAACCAACTCTCCCCAATGTTTTAATAGTTAATTTAGGTAGTTAATTTTTTTGTTAATTTTCAATAGATAATTTCTTTGTTATTAACTAATTATTCCATAAGGTTTTTTTCTAGGCTACCACTTGGCATAAGGAGAGGGCTTTATTCTCACCTTTTAATAATATATAAAAGATATATAGAATATAGAATATTAGAAAGAAACTACTCCTTAATTTGAATCAAAAGTTTTTATTGCTTTATTTTTGTTTTTTATTATTTTAAAACAATTATAAACTCCAACTTGAAATTACTCCCCAATTTGAAATGGTAATTTTTATTTTTTTATTTTCAAACTCCAACTTGAAGCTACTCACCGATTTGAATTGGTAGTTTTTATTCTTTTTTTTTTGTTTTTTTATTATAGTTAATTTTATTTTTCTTTTTATTTTATTTTTTTATTTTACAACTCCAACTTGAAACTACTCCCACCCAATTTGAATGAGTAGTTATTTTTTATATATTTATATTTCCGATTTTTTTATTATAACTAATTATGAGATATTTATATTTATTAATTAAAATTATATACATATATATATATATATATATATATATATATATATATATATATATATATATATATATATATATATATATATATATATATATATATATATAAATTTAAATATAATAACTAATAACTAATTATTAAAAACTAATTAATAACTAATTATGCAAAATGATTTTTTTTATGCGGCCACTTAGCTTAAGGAGAGGATTATATATGGATATAGATTAGGTCAACCATGTATATATTCTCATGCAAATCCAAAACAACCAATCATTTTCATTAACAAAGCACAGCCATCATTCATAGAAAGTTTTCCATCCAATAAATAATTTCTCATTTCTTTATCCAATTCCTAGTCATTCATTACTCATCTTGCCTACTCAACTCCTATATATCTACTACTATGAAAATAACGTTAAAGACCAATTCAATATCCACGTCTGCTA
Source organism: Nicotiana noctiflora (assembly GCA_032618575.1). Taxonomy (NCBI): domain Eukaryota; kingdom Viridiplantae; phylum Streptophyta; class Magnoliopsida; order Solanales; family Solanaceae; genus Nicotiana; species Nicotiana noctiflora. The sequence goes on along the minus strand of JASVEL010002075.1, from coordinate 241,662 downwards.
GAATTCTCTGAAGCCAATAACCAAACACCACTTATACAGACATCCCTTTTCTTAGACGTGGACTCTTCACAATCACCACCAAAACCTAACCCCCACCTCCAACATGAGTCTTTACTCAAAATGGCCCCTTAAGTTTACGGACATGTCTATTTTTATTCTTATTATTTATCTTGAGCACATATGATCTTTTATATTTATAAGAATGAGTATTTTGTTAAGACCGAAAAAAGCATGTGTCATGCGGAAGCTAACAAAACAAACCTTTAACGACGATAAATCCAACAACACAAGAGAAATCTACCAAAAGAGACACAAACATTTAACGTGGTTCGGTCAACTGACCTACGTCCACAACGGAGATGAGCAATCCACTATTATAAAAAGAGAGTACAAAGTATCGAGAGAACAACCTCACGAAGAGGCAAACACAAGTGACACACTAACACTTGTCCCGAAAATTTCTCTCCCTAAACACTACTCTCAAGCCCCCCAATGGCTACATTGTGAATGCTGCTGAATGAGAAGGAAAAATCCTCAATTTATAGAAATCCAAATCTTTTCCTACAAGAAAAGGGACTAGCCAAATATGGAAGATGTATGAACTATAATTCGACCTTATAAAGTTCAGCTTATAGATAATATATTGATCGCCCCCCTTGGCCCAAATGCGCATGACAAGCGTCGAAGCCGTCCCCAATTGGGCGTAGACGCCATAAGTGGAAAGGCCGTCCTCGACCATAGACTGCTCTTTCGTCGGAGACGGCGCCCCGTGGGTACGCCCACAACAGTTTAACGACACGGACTCGATCCCCAAAGAAAGTCAACTATCTCAATTAAGACATATAAATACCGAAGCAATCATTGGAAAAAGGGTTCCACTCTCTCCCCATGAGGGCTCTAAGAAATACATAGTACAACACAGAGTGAGAATCACCATCAGTAATACAGAATAACAGTAGATCTATGAAAACATGATTGTAAGGATCTGAACCTCTTCATGGAGAGGCAGATTAACCCATCATTATGAATAAAGATCACTAAATATCCCATGTTATCTCTACATATGTCTCCATTGTCTTTTTCCTTTATTAAACTTCAGATATGTTACGACCTGCTATGATTGGCCTCTAGTTATAATAATTGTTTTGAGTTCATAAATGTCCATAAACATTTCGGATCAAACAATTTGGCGCCGTCTGTGGGCATTTCATAGCAAGATGGCGTAGCTTTTCTTGAAGTCAGAAACAAAGGGAAAACAACGAACAAAGGGTTAGAAACCCAATCAGAGCGAGCCTGATTCATCTCGCATATACTCAGGCCATGAGCCTTCGCCAAAGTAAATTCAACAACAGTTAAAGTAACGCTGGGTTACAAGCCCTCGACGCTAAAGAAGTCAACCTAAGTTCAATTACGGTTGAACTGGGACTCAGGCCATGAGCCTTCGCCAAAGTAAATTCAATAACGCTCGGGCTACGAGCCCTCGACGCTAAAGAAGTCAACCTAAGTTCAATTACGGTTGAACTGGGACTCAGGCCATGAGCCTTCGCCAAAGTAAATTCAACAACAGTTGAAGTAACGCTCGGGCTACGAGCCCTCGACGCTAAAGAAGTCAACCTAAGTTCAATTACGGTTGAACTGGGACTCAGGCCATGAGCCTTCGCCAAAGTAAATTCAACAACAGTTGAAGTAACGCTCGGGCTACGAGCCCTCGACGCTAAAGAAGTCAACCTAAGTTCAATTACGGTTGAACTGGGACTCAGGCCATGAGCCTTCGCCAAAGTAAATTCAACAACAGTTGAAGTAACGCTCGGGCTATGAGCCCTCGACGCTAAAGAAGTCAACCAAAGTTCAATTACGGTTGAACTGGGACTCAGGCCATGAGCCTTCGCCAAAGTAAATTCAACAACAGTTGAAGTAACGCTTGGGCTACGAGCCCTCGACGCTAAAGAAGTCAACCTAAGTTCAATTACGGTTGAACTGGGACTCAGGACATGAGCCTTCGCCAAAGTAAATTCAACAACAGTTGAAGTAACGCTCGGGCTACGAGTCCTCGACGCTAAAGAAGTCAACCTAAGTTCAATTACGGTTGAACTGGGACTCAGGTCATGAGCCTTCGCCAAAGTAAATTCAACAATAGTTGAAGTAATGCTCGGGCTACGAGCCCTCCACGCTAAAGAAGTCAACCTAAGTTCAATTACGGTTGAACTGGGACTGAGGACATGAGCCTTCGCCAAAGTAAATTCAACAACAATTGAAGTAACTCTCGGGCTACGAGCCCTCAACGCTAAAGAAGTCAACCAAAGTTCAATTACAGTTAAACTGGGCTCAGGCCATGAGCCTTCGCCAAAGTAAATTCAACAACAGTTGAAGTAACGCTCGGGCTACGAGCCCTCGACACTAAAGAAGTCAGCCAAAGTTCAATTACGATTGAACTGTGACTCAGGCCGCGAGCCTTCGCCAAAGTAAATTCAACAACAATTGAAGTAAAGCTTGAGCTACGAGCCCTCGACGCTAAAACAAAATCAACAAAAGTTCAACTACAGTTGAACTGGGACTCAGGCTATGAGCCTTCGCCAATAAAGGATCAACGACGGTCGAAGTAAAACTCAGGCCGAGAGCCATCGATCCGCGAATGAACGGAAAAAAAACAAAGGGGGGAAAATCCCCCCCCCCCCCCATTCCAAATTAAAACAGACGGATACAGGCTATGCTCGTCTGCCCTGAAACAACAATAGTCCGAAACTAACAACAAGAATCATTCAAATAAAAAATGGCCACACACGGCAACAAGAAAAAAAAAAGAGCAACTAATCATCAATCAACTGGGGGTTGCCAGCAACGCCGTCCACCCTGATTCCATCATCACCGACCTCCGCCGCTTCGTCATCAGCCCCGCCTGCGTCGGCCCTAGCACCGTCCGCTTCGGCCCCGGCTCCACTTCCACCAGATCCTACTGTACCTCCGACATTATTATCTCCGGCCCCGATCCCTCCAAGGATATCATCATTATCTGGCATAGCGGCATCAAAACCGCATTCCTCACGAGCCTCCCGCGCCTTCTGACACGCCTGCTCAAAGGCCCCTTCAGTGATCAGGCCGGCTTCAAACAAATGCTTGTATATGTCTCGCTGCGCTTCGGCAAAGACCTAAGATTCACGAGAACTACCCAAACACATGGACTGCTCCTAGACACGCCGGTTTTCCTGCTCAAGAAGCGCTATTTGCCCCGCGGCCTCCTGAGCATTCCACTCTAACGCCCAGATCCACTCCTCGAGGCTGTTCTCCCTAGAGACGGCAGCGGCCCTTATCGCCGACAGCTGAGAATCATTGGCTTTGATAATCCCCTCAAGCTCAGTCACTCTGGCAGTAATCTCGACCAGCCTACGACTCAAGTCGGCCGACTCTCCCTCCGCAGCGGCAACCTTTCCGCTCCACTCCGAGGTAACCGCCGTCACCTTGGCCAAACACTGGCGCTCGCTCTCCAAGGACGCCCTCCTCACGGCCTCTATCTCATCGTTCGCCTGACGCAGCCGCTCCTCCAAGGCTTCAATACGGCCGAGCGCCTGATCCTTTGTAGCTCCGCCCGCGCTAGCTCCCCGACCAACTCCTGGTTGCGGGGATCGACCCTCAAGCACTCCTCGAGCTCCCTACATTTAAGCCGCAAATGGCGGCACCTCTCAAGAACCCGGAGAAGAACCCCGATTAGGACATTGGTCCGACGCAGGCACTCTACCTGCAGTAAAAAGGCCTGCAAAATAAAATACATATAAATGCAGAAGAGTCAGGAACGGAAACTTGAAGGAAACGAAAAGACGTTACGAGGAAATAACCAGTCCGGAACGCATACCTTCACGCCCAACGACGCCACCTCATTCATTAAACTAAAGTCCGCCACCTCCCTCAGTGACTGGTTCTCCACAGAAGAACACAACTGGCCTAGCAGCGGCACCATGGAAGCATCCCTCAGCAACAAATTTTCATCTCCGGGAATTTCGATCACCCGCGGCCTCCCGTCTGGATGGACGGTCGCTCGCGTGATCCCGTCACGGAACATGCGAACATCCTCAGAATCCAGGTCAGATCCAGACGGAGACACCTCTCCTGTCGCCGCCGCCCCTGTCGACGGGGTGTTGGAGTCTCCAAGGTCCACAACCACCCTCAAAGGCTCGCCCGCCTCAAACCTATGGGTGGAAGACTGGGCAGTGGGGGTGGCAATCCCTTCCCGCTCTTCCCGAGCCCTCAATTAATCCAGCACACCCATTGGAGTCCGCGCCATCTCAACAATTTCCCTCGTCCCAGAGGGCGGCGGAGGAGTCACAGCTACCTCCTCATTTGCAAACAGTTGTACCTCAGGAGGAGCCTGAGGCAGAAGGATCTGCCGCCTGAACAAGGGCCTCTCCTCTTCATCTCGAGAAGGCGACGATTCTCGGGAGCGTAAAAGTCCCGACATACTCCCGCCTTCGAGCCTTGGGCGAGCAGGCGAAGGGGCAGCTACGAAATCAACAGAGACGGCCCTGGGAGCCCGAGCGGCCGCAGGGGTAAAGAACCTGGCGATCACCCCATGTCGCCGAAATACGGGAAGAGGGGCCCTGCCACGGCTTACCCGTCCTGCAAGAACAGAAGATAAATCAGCATTGAATTATGGTAACGACCAAAGAACGGGTACGCCCCGTTGATAAAAAGCAACTTACCTACGACCAGACTATAACCGTATCTCTACGAGAAGGACGCCCACGAGCGAATTCCCTCAGTACACAGAAGGACAACTTCCAACCATCCGCGCAGGCCAGTAAATAGAGGCGGGGGCGACCTGTCAGCTGCTGAAACGACCAAACGGCCGTCAGTCAAGGGACAAAAGTAAAATACAAATTCCATCCCCCCTCCCCCCAATTTTTCAAAAAAAAAGAGATAACAAGAAGACTCACGGGCATGGTTCCAGGCCTCCGGAAAGCCCGAAGAGGACGCCACCAGATGACTGGTCCGGACATAGAAAAATTGTTCATATTGGCGAGGCTCGACCTCGTCGTCCAAGGCCATCACCAATCCTTGCCACCCTCGCGAGACCATCCGAATCATGCTCCCCGAGTCCGTTGAGGAGCAAAAAGAGCAAGGACGTGCTGGAGAGTGACCAACCTGCCGGCTAACTCTGAGAGCTTGAGCAGCATGGCCAAAAGCCTATACACAGATGGGGTAAGCTGCCCCGGACAGACGCCGTAATATCGGCAGAAGTCGACTAGTAAATTGGGAAGGGGCATCCTGAACCCCATCCTGAGCGGGAAAGAGTAGAACACACAAAACCTCGGGCAGTCAGTGTGCACCCTGTCTCCGGGTTGGGCTAATTTGATGTCAGCACGGGGAGGAATAAGTCCATGTGCGCGTAGCTGGGCCATGCTCACCTCCCCCATCAGCGGGGCCTCGTTGACATGCTCAGCACCTCCATCCGTGGTGAAATCCACCGCCAAACTGTCCGCCCCGGGAAGTATATTGTCAACTGAGGGCATCCTCTCAACATCATTCCGGTCAACCTCCGGAAGCACGGGGGACAACCCCTCGATCACCGGAGATTCTGAGGGCAGCACCACCGCAAGACCATCACGAGAAGGAATGCCAGCCATTTTACTTGGGTCACCGGGAGTATTGGGAGAAGAACTGGGAAGTATGACTAAGAATGGGAAACAATTATGCCACAGAAAAAGCAAGATTACCTGAGAACTTGCTAGAGAGAAAAACGATCAACAGAGCGAAGAACAAAGAAATGTCTGACATATCAGGCCCTCTTATAAAGAAGAATCGAATCAAAACCTCGGGAAACTGACAGGCGCCATTTAGTGCGAATACCAACCGTCAGAAACGGTTCGACTTTCATCGAAACCGTCGCTTCCACGATCGAAATCGGGGGGGGGGGGGTGTGCGCCGGAACACGAGCCGTCACTACAAGTACTCCCCGTATGGCATCGTACCGGCCAAACCCCCACAGGGCGGGAGCGCCTTCAGAATCCCCGCCCGACGAAGAGGCGTTTGGGGAGGTCGTCGTACCCTCAATCGAAAGGAGACATCGTATAAACTGTCATATCCGCTCATCCCGGTCCGTCTCGACGTAACCGCGATAAGTGGAGGGACTATCTGTATGAGCTATAATTCGACCTTATAAAGTTCAGCTTATAAATAATATATCGATCGCCCCCCTTGGACCAAATGCGCATGACAAGCGTCGAAGCCGTCCCCAATTGGGCGTAGACGCCATAAGTGAAAAGGCCGTCCTCGACCATAGACTATCGTCCATAGCCGCCTAAAGCTCTTTCGTCGGAGACGACGCCCTGTGGGTACGCCCACAACAGTTTCAACACGGACTCGATCCCCAAAGAAAGTCAACTATCTCAGTTAAGACCTATAAATACCGAAGCAATCATCGAAAAAAGAGTTCCACTCTCTTCCCATAGAGGCTCTAAGAAATACAGAGTACAACACAGAGTGAGAATCACTATCAGTAATACATGATAACAGTAGATCTATGAAAACATGATTGTAAGGATCTGAACCTCTTCATGGAGAAGGCAGATTAACCCATCATTATGAATAAAGATCACTAAATATCCCCTGTTATCTCTACATATGTCTCCATTGTCTTTTTCCTTTATTAAATTTCAGATATGTTACGATCTGCTATGATTGGCCCTCTAGTTTTAATAATTGTTTTGAGTTCGTAAATGTCCATAAACATTTCGGATCAATCAGAAGAGTTTACAATTTCCTTTTACAAAAAGGAAAACTTACGTTAGGTAATTATATTGCCCTTTTTCTTTAAGAGATACGAAAAGCAAATATGGTAAAAAAAATTATGGCAAACACGTAACACAACTAATGAAACGGATCATTTAAAACTACCGTGTCTTCTACGTGACCAAGCCAAATGACTATTATGATCGATTATATTCTACTTAGCCGATTTAGTTTTATCTTCTATCACAATTTATTTTCGTGTAACACAAAATTTATAACTTTTTTGCAATGATTCTTTATTTAGAGTTATATTTTTGTTCTGATTAGTGTTGAAACTGAAGGAAAAAACTAAAATTGGAGAATATCTCTTTCATGGTCGCTCTTTTTTACTATAATCATGTGGAAAACATGTGACAATTTTGTTAATTTTTAGGCTCGACCTCATATTCAGTTAGGTGGACCAAAAGTGTTCAAATTCTTACAAACATAAAAGCACAGGTGCTCGATAATAATATAATGTAGCTTAATAAAGACTGAAATAGACAACGCTCAAAGTTAAGGGACTATTTGAGTTAAAGCTCTCACTAAGATTCCAACTAGAATAACCCAACTTTGTCACACTCCCACTTTTGAGGAATCATCTTTTAGATTATTCTTCTTGTAATAATTTCTCTAATGGCCTTAACAGCTCGACCGGTTTTCTGTGAGCTCAAACCACAGACTCAAAAAGCTGAACCGGCAGTTTTCACGCCGGTTCAGAAGCTGAGAGTATCAGAACCAGGACAGCTGGAGAATGGGAAAATAATGTTGCAACCGAGGTTGACTACTTTAAGGTCATTCGGGTCGGATCCTGTCGGAGTAATCAAGACCAAGAACGGGTTTCATGGAGAAGATGACGAGGTTTCACCTTTTTTCGCAACGTTGTCGGAGTATATAGAGAGTTCCAAAAAGAGTCAGGATTTTGAGATTATCTCTGGTCGACTTGCCATGGTAATTAACTTCTCACCTTTTTCTGGTTATGAAACGTTTGGCTAAGCTTATAAGCTAGTCAAATTGACTTATAAGTTTTTTGGCTTATTTACGTGTTTGATAAAATTAAAAATATTTATAAGTCAAAAAATATAAGTTGATCTTTTCCAATTTATCAAATTTTAGCTTATAAGCACTTTAGGTTTGACCAAAATATTTACTATTTTATCCCTAAAATATTTCTTTTTAAACAACACTCTTTATCCAATTTTTTTAGCTTTTCCTTATTAATTTGAACACTTTTATCCAAACATGTAATTGCTTATTTTTTAAATCAGTTTCAGCAGTTAAAAGTATTTTCAACATATAAGCTAATCAGCTATTCTAAATCAATTAAGTCAAACCAGCTCTTGGTTTCAAATCATATATAGTTCAAACTGATCATGATTTAAATTTCAACTGGACTTTAAAATCTAGGTGTATTTTTTTCATTTAGAAAATCCAAGATATGTAACAACAACAACAACAGCTACCCAGTATAGTCCCATAGGGTGGGGTATGAGGAGGGTAATATGTACGCAGGTCTTACCCCTACTTGACAGGACAGAGAGGATGTTTCCAATCGACCCTCGGCGAAAGATCGAGAAAAGGAAAAAAAACAAAAACAAAACAAAAAGAAAAAGCATTAGTGACTCCAGAATAAACCCCAAAAAACTGACGTATAAAAGGGCAAAATAAACAAAGCAACAACATGAATAGAAGACAGTAGTAATTCTAGGAGTACTCACAAAGGTATTAACCTATCGGGAACCCTCCCCCCTCAACCAATTCCTATCCCGCAAAATAATAGAAGTCCCTAACCTACAACCTTGAGACTAGACCTCCAGACTTTCCTATCAAGAGTAATGTCCTCGGAAATCCGCATAATAGTCATGTCCCGCCTAATCACCTCCTCCCAATACTTCTTGAGCCTCCCTCTGCCACGACTCGCGCCAACTAACGACAGCCGCTCGCAACTCCTCACCGGTGTATCGGAGCTTCTCCTCCGCACATGCCCGAACCACCTGAGTCTCGCTTCTCGCATCTTCTCATCCATTGGGGCTACCCCTACCATTTTTCGAATAACTTCATTCCTGACCCTATCCAACCTGATGTGCCCACACATCCACCTGAGCATCCTCATCTCTGCTACCTTCATTCTCTGGATATGGGAGTTCTTCACTGGCCAGCACTCTGTCCCGTACAACATTGCTAGAAAATTAGAAAAAGTAATTATGAGTGAAAATCTAAATTTTAGTTAATTTGACCCTTGTACTCGGAAAAAGCTTAAATAAATTGAAATACAGGGAATGTCATTTATAATAGTAGTAAAATAAAAAAATTCATCAAATACTATCCAATTTGCTAATATATATTTGTAAAATATTTTTGGCTGGCCGACTAAATAACATGTGGAGTAACATTTTTCAATAGGAATAACTTCGTCGAGTTAAACATAAATCACTTTTTCTTTTTCGCTGGGTGCTCACTTCGTTAGATCAATAAACTATTTTGAGGGGTGGAAAAAAAAAACATTTTGAGGAAACTTGACTGCATGGGAACAAAAGTTTCTTTTATTAAAGCTAAACAAATTGATTTATTTTTAACAATCATTTCTAAACGATCACAAAGGTAGCGGGTGCACTGTAACAGTACCTTAATAATATTTGTAGCTAGTAGGGTCACGATGGAAATAATTACTCAATGACTTTAGGCGGACTAATAACTAGTGGTTGCATGTGGGCTTTGAAAATTAAGGAAGAATTTTTTTGTGTGGAGAGAGATAATTGTAGAAGAAGTTTTTGATGTAGGAATTTAACTAAAAATAAAATGGGTGGGTCCATTGAAAAAAACTAAATCACTTACACTATAGTATTTGAGACCCAATCAAAAATATTGTTTTTATTGTTGAACCTGAGATTCGAACTTGGGTCTTGAAAAAATCAACTACTCCATAAACCAACTCTTCTATCCAATCTTTGTAACTAAGGGTGCATCATAATATAATTTTAGGTGTCCTTCCTGTATTAACTTATATATATAGAATATATATACAATATTTTTACTGAGGCCAACGAGTGCCTGTGTCCCCACCCCAAGCGTAAGTCCGCCCCTGGATCACAAGTGTCTAATTCAAGTCTAAATTTTGAAAGTCATCCTGAACAGAACCATTGAATATATGATCATGGATTTTGGTAATACAGGCTTATTACATCATCAATATAACTAAGAGTTCGCGTTCTGTACACTGGTAACGTAAATAAATTTTATACCAAAAATTAAGTTGATCAACAATCCTTGGGAAATCGCAAATAATTACAGTTGAAAATAGGATGAATAAAAATAAATAAATATTCTTCAGGTTAAGGCGGGGATATCTTGTTTTTTTTAAAGAGATTCAAGTCAACTGCGGTAGCATCTTCACCGGTCCAATATTAATATTCTTGACTTGTCCTCTCCAGGATATAACAGCCCGACAATATGGTATGACTCGAACAAACTCTGGACAAGTTGTTGAGTCCAAAGTTCCACGAAAATGAACATCTTACTTTAACAAAAATAGTGTTCTCTTTTGTAGATTTTCTCCTTCTCATAACTCTCTTTTTTACTACGCCAAGTTCAGTTTTTTCAAACACACTACCATATTTTTCCCACACCAAACACAAGGAAGGTGTAGAATTTCATTCACGAAATAAATAATAACATAATAGGATAATGAAATAGTAAAAAATGGGTTGGTGGTTACAAAATATAATATTTAGTGGGTAGTGGTAGATCATGACATTAGCGTTTCATAAGTTACACCAAAATAATGATCGCTTTCTTGCCATTTTGTAACCACTATCTCACAAGAAATAATACACTTTAATATTAAAATGCACTAACACCAACGGCAATAATTTCTACATTTTCTACCAAGTCAGATATGGAAATTTGAAAAAGAGAGCAATAACTGGTAATAATTGATTTTTTTTTCTTTTTTTTTGGGATTTTTCACTTGATATCAAGTGTTTGCATTGGATCTCGACTAAATCTGGATTACCGCAAGAAGTCCCGCAATGGAATAAATTGTTTCTAACAAATGCGAGTCCATATATTAAGTTGCATTAATAGTGAAAAAATTATTTACACTTTATAAGTATATATATACCTTTATAATGAGTTATCCACCATATAAAGCTCAAGCTTTTGTCCAGATTGTGTTTGCAGCAACAGTGTCAATGGAAGTAGTGACAGGAAATTCTGTATTCAGAAAGACGGATTTTCAAGGAATAGCTGAAGCTGCTGGGGTTTCTATTGGTGCTGTAGCTTGTGCTGCCGTTTTTGCTTGGTTTTCAAGTTCTCGCAGCAAAGTTGGCCGAATCTTTACAGTTGGTTGCAACACATTCATCGATTCCATTATCGATCAAATCGTCGATGGCTTGTTCTATGACAGCGAGCTCAGTGATTGGACTGACGATATCTAGGTCTCAAATATTGAAAATAAAACACCATGAATTGATGAGAACATAATTAAAGAAAGACAAGAATAAATATTGAAACAGAAAGTGTTATAGTTTATGTATATATATATATAGCTTATTTTATGGAAGGTTTGAATCGTACTGTGATAACCCAAAACGTCATCTTATCTTTTAGAACTCGATTCCGTGTTTCGAGGCCTTTAAAATCTCATTTTATCCCTCATTGATTGGCATGTGCAATTTCGAAAAGCATTTATGTGAAAGATTGAGAAAAATAATAATTTTTGCCTTTAAAAGTTGATTTAGTTGACTTCGGTCAACGTTTTGAGTAAACGGACCCGGACTCTTATTTCGACAGTCCCGGTGGTCCTTATTGAAATATGGGGCCTGCGTATATGCTCGGAATCGAATTCGGAGGTCCCTAACCCGAGTAATGAATTTTTGTTAAAAATTGTAAGTATGAAAAAGGTTTCAAGAATTTGATTAATGTTTGATCTCATTGGTATCAGGCCCGTATTTTGGTTCCGGAGCCCGGTACGGATTTAATGTAATATTTAAGTCACGTCTATAAAATTTGATGATAACGGAGTTTATTTGACGTGATTCAGGCATCTAGTTGAGAAAAGAGGAATTTCAAGTGTTCTTTAGAATTTCATGTTGATTTGATGCTAAATTCGCGATTTGATCGCACACGCAAGTTCGTATGATGTTTTAAGACTTGTGTGCATATTTCGTTTGGAGCCCCAGGGCTCGGGTGAGTTTCGGATAGGCTACGAGGTGTTTTGAACTTAAAAATTTTTGTTGATATAACTGAACTTATTGCATGCCTCTAATCTCGCATTTGCGAGATCAAGCATTACAATTGCGAACCCTGCAAGTTCCGCATTTGTGATGCTCTCATCACAAATGAAAAGAGTAGTTGGGCCAAGTAGACCTCGCAATTGCAAGAAATTCTTCGCATTTGGGAAGGAGGCTGAGAAGGTAGTGATTTCTTTATATAATTGGGGATTTTGGGTAAAAGCGAGGAATTTCGAAATTTGGGGATTTAGACCTAAAATTGAGGTCGGGTTTCAAAATCAATTGTATATCCGATTGGGAGTGAATGGGTAATCCGATTTGGTCTGAATTTTGGGTTTGGACCAAGCGGGCCCAATGTTGACTTTTGTTGGCTTTTCAAAAATGGCTTAAATTGAATTCCTTGCAATCGTGGGTAGTTCCTAATACTTAAATTGAATTGTTCGGTTGGTAATTTGCTAGATTCTATTGGTTCGGAGGCTTGTGTGAAAGAAAAAATGGTGATTCTTTGAGTTTGGTCACGGGAGCAAGGTAAGTTTCGTGGTTAACCTTATATTGAGGGATTAGATGTTATTTGCTTATTTGTTACATGATTGGATGTTTAGTACAACATATAGGTGATGTGACGAGTACCTATACATTGTTGTTATACATTGTTGTCGAGTCATAAAATGTGAGTGAGTCTTATTCCTGTAAATATTATATTTTTGATCATATTGTTCGTGTTTAGACTATTTGACGTGTTGAGTAATTTCTTATCATGTTTTAGTGAATTTGGTATTGGTTGAGCAATTACTCAAGTTGAGATTAGTATTGTGAAACTAAGTGTTGAAGTAAGACTTGTTGTTGGCATTTCCATCTCACTATTATTGCTGTCTCTTATTTTGGTGAGCTGGAGGGATAAAACACGAAGGGTGATATCGTGCACGTCTCTATTATTCATATGGCGAGGTTAAGTGATAACGCACGAAGGGTGATGTCGTGCACGTCTCTATTATTTATATGGTGAGGTTGAGTGATAAAGCACGAAGGGTGATGTCGTGTACGTTTCTATTATTGATTATCTGGTGAGGTTGAGAGTAAAAACACGAAGAGTGATATCGTGCATTTTCGTCTGTTGTGTTTACTTGTTATTACTAGTTTAAGGTGTACTAGCTGTTTAAATTCCTCCATTGCTGTGATTCTTTATTTTGTAACCCCCTTAGAATGCTTCCCCTCTCGTTAATTTATGCTTAGCTTCTATTAGTTGTTGTTCTGCTAGTATATTATTTAACTGCACAGGTTTATGTATGTGTCTTGTTCTAGCCTAGTCACTACTTCACCGAGGTTAGGCTCGGCACTTACCAGTAAATGGGGTCAGTTGTACTGATACTACACTTTACGCTTTCTGTGGAAATTATGATATTGGATCCTGTTGACTCGAGTTGAGTTGTCGTCTTCAATCCTACAGGAGACCCAATGTAGATCTGCTAGCGTTCCCAGACCCTAGAGTCCCCTTCTAGTTATCCTAGTTCACTGTTTCTTTTAATCACCGCTTGTTCATAAAATTTCCAATTTTCACTTGAAAATGCATCCTGAAATTTTTTGAAAATTCCAAAAAACTATTTTTCAAAATATTCACTCAAATCACTCACAAAACTTAAAAAATAACATAAACTGAAACTTATGTCCAAACACAACTCTAAATTTGAAATACCATTTTGACTTGATTTTTTTTATACCATTTTTTGGAATTTTACAATTCTTATGTCCAAACGCCTATTAAATAGACTAGTTTCACGGAGTTAGGTAAGGTTTTGAATATTGGACATGTTGTAGCCGTTTTTACTTACTGCGTTAGGCAACTTTAGCTTACTTTGTTGATTTAACATTGGATTTTTATCTTTTACTATTAGAATATGAGTTTTATCATCTTTTTTTACCTTATTTTCTTCTTTAGCCATTATGCGTAGCTTGATTTTTAACTAGAGTTGTGACCCAACGCTTGTGTGTAAACTTAACGGGTATTTAATATATGGCTTGTTTATGGTCGTGTGTTGATTATTTAGCCTTGTTCTTGCTTTTTATTGTAGAATTAATGGTTGCAAACAGTAGTTCATGCCTATTTGACTTGGTCACAACTTGAGAAAGAAAGACTCAGTCTAGGAAAACTTGGCTAACAAGAGTTTGGGATGAAATCAAGAGATTGATAGTCCCAATTAAAAGATTGAACCAACAAATAGTAAGACCCAACTTGAGCATTTTTTCTACTGTTTTGTTCAATAACCATTTGGACTTGAGAAAGCCAAATTGGGCAAAATCACTCTCTTACCGAGAGGTATTGAGTGGGTACTTGAGTGTTGATAACTATACTACACCCCGACCAATATAACAATCTTTAAAATTTACGACCCATTAGACGAACACCTTGGTAAAGGTCATATGTCACACCTCCTTTGGGCGCACCTACCCCGAAGGATAAATGTACAAGGGAGTTTTTCCATTTAAAGTGACAATATTCGAAATAAGATTATTTATTATTTCGGAGTCGCCACTTGAAATAAATTATGGTGTCCCAAGTCACCAATTTATTTAAATCCCAAATCGAGGAAAATTTCGACTTTCCAAATGAAATCTGCGAACCAGAAATTCTAAGTAAGGAATTCTGTTGACCCGAAGGAAGGTGTTAGGCACCTCCGGATCCCGTGGTTGTAGCACAATCGCTTAAACTATTGTACATGGCTAAAGTATATGATTTTAATACATATTACAAATCATGTGCTTTTAATCAATTCTAGAATGCTTCTATTGACTTAAAACTATACCTTCCGCATTTAAATAAAACGGGCCTAATCTCGATCGGAACCCGGGTTCCTAAGGAGTATGCAGATCAAAATATGCCCGGGTTGCTCAGTCTAGTATGTGTTGAGTAAAGTAAACTATCAATTTTTAACAACACTTCCGTTCATGTGAAATATCCATTGAAGTTGTTTTCAATTGATTTATGTGAAGCGACAATGTGTGAAATGATTCCGATTTAAACTAAATTGCTACTAAGAAATTGAGAGAAAAGCACTTGATTCAAACGAAAACTCTTAACAAGGCATGAGCGTTTATCTTTCGGTGTCAATATATCTCAAATTCTACTATCAACTATATTTAAGAGACGAACATTTATCCGGGTGTGTTTCGTTAGATTGGGTAGATCCGGAAGGCGATAGATAAGTTAATTACTACATTGCGAAGATCAGTTCGAGTAAATCATTATCAGATATGGAGTTGCCTACTTTCAAACTTGCTATTTTTTTTTCATCTAACCATTAACTAATGCTAAATTCAAATGGTGAAACAACTTAAAACTAGCATTAACGTTTACAGGATTCACATATTAATGAGGAAATACCGACTTAGTATTACAAACCCATGATCTTAAAAACTCCAACGCCTAACTTTATACAGGCGCATTCTTTAATTAACAAATAAACACCACAAGTCACCTAACAAAAAGGGGGTACAAGCATATGATTTCACAGTGAGCATTTTTATTTCTCCAAACTCGAGTTCGAGTTTAGCCAAGACAAAAATCAGAGCTGTGTACTTGAGTTTAACAACAAAAATGAGAGAGGAAAGGTCAGCTATGGCTCATCAACAGTAAATGGAAACAACCAGCAAGCAAACAATAGCAACAAACCTAGGAAGATTTCAAAACCAGAAAGAATGAGCTAGTAACTGATTCCCACCAATGACAGTTTCAAAATTACCAACAGCAACAAAGCGATTTCAGAGCAATCGAATAGTGGCCACTTTTAAAGCTTTTTCAGTTTCTTTTAAAGACTAGAAAATCTGATTAAGATTAGAAAGACTCCTAGGATTGGAAAAATTGATTTGCTTAATGGCCGAGAATTCTAATTAAGGACTAAAATCTGTGGCTAGGGACTGAAAAATTCAAGTTGGGATTCAAAGTCTATAGAAACTGAAAATCTATAGACTCAAAGTATATGGACTGAAAGTCTATCTAAAACTGGAGGAATTCTTTAGGCTCAAAAACTCTCTGTATCTTCTAGAATGTGTCCCCTCCTATTTCAGACTATATGTCTTATATAACCAAACTAAAAACCTTTCAGCCTGTATGTCTTACATAACCAAACTAAAAGCCTTTCAGCCTGTTTAAAATGTTTTAAAAACTGACCAGCCATGTTATTCTCTCTGTTTTCCACTTTTGTTGGTCTAAGTATGGGGTTTGTCAATTTAAAACTCCTGAATTTAGAAACTAAATGGAATACCCTGCTATCCAGCATGTTCCATTAAACTTATCCCATATGTATTGCACATTTTAGTATTAAACTATAGCTAATTTCTGATTTTTCATTACTTAGTGTCCAATTACTCAAAATCTAAGGGTTTACTAGCAATATTGTTTGATCATGACCCTCTATTAATTTTGACTTTTGAAACTGTTGAATTACACTAGGGATATGCCAGTTCATTACTGGCAGAATGTTCAAACTAAACCATTTTTAGGTTTTTTTTTTCAAAAAGTCCCTAGCTATCATTATGTGATCCTATTAGAACTAACAGCTATATCCAAACCATAAGATCAATCAGAAGGTAGACAAATGCGAATTCAATAGTGGTGAGCTGGTCAGTTTAGTGCTTGAGCAAACATATTTTCTTCTAAGTTTCTTTTTTCATTTTTCAAGTGAATTTTGTTGACGACGTTTATTTAATTGATTATACGAACTATGCCATACAATCACTTAAACAAAGTGTAACAGGCAAATTTCCGAATTTCAGTGGATTAAACAAGGGAACTAAAAAACTACCCTAATTCCTAAACAGGTGGAAAAACAAAGAACGCATACTAGGGAAACTAGCAATCAAACAACAAACAAAAGAGAAATGACCAAATAAAGGTCACATGGAGATGAACAGAAGAGAAAAATAAAAAATGCGGGGAAACAAAGAATGATAAAAATCAAATAACTTTAACTAATATGCAAACACATACAATACCTATAAGAGAAGAAGGAAGAAGGGACACCTTATCTTTTTATCAGGCTTTGGGAACAAACGACCCCTTGGACTCAACTAGGCTCGTCCATTTTGGGTCGAGCGGACCTTAATTGGGGTGTTCTCAGTTGGGAACACCTAGATTAAGGTCTATTAGACCTCAATCTCCTAACGAATTAGCCAGAAACCCAACTTTTGGATTTCTAGGGTTCATACGGGGTTTTGGGATTTGGGGGTTTTTGGTTGGATTCGAACCAAACCAGTGTTGGTTTAGTTACGAGGAAGGTCCGAGGAGTGTTGGGTATCAATTTGGGGTGTTTTGGCGTAGGTTGGATCTTGGCTCGAATCTTCGATAGAAGATTCGAGAAGATGCAATATTCGAGCCAAGGGATTTGTGGATTTAGGTTCAGGGTGTGATGGAGGCTCTGTGGTGTTAAAATGGAGGTCATTGGCGAAAATGGAGGTTTCCTACCCTTCTTCGATTGAAGATTCGAAGAACAGGGCTAGGTTTTGAGGTAAACTATGGGGATGGTTGGAAAAAGGAAGTTGAGCGGAGCTCGTGGTGTAAAAATGGAGGTCATTGGCCTACCGGAACTGCCATGAGGCTATTTTCGGTAGGCGGAAGGCGGTGGTTTAGCAGCGGCGTTATATCGTCTTTGAGAGAGACGAAAGGGTGTTTGGGGAATGAGGTGGGGCCAAAGGGTTTTGGGATTTTTGGTATATTGAAATGGCTCAAATAATCCGAGCCGTTGGATCAGATGATCTGAACGGCTTGGATTGAATGATGGGGAAAGAAACGGGGTCATTTACTGTAAAATAGGGTCATTTGGTTAATGAGGGTGCTGGGTTGAACCGGGTGTAGGGGACGAGTCAGGATCGGGTTATGGGAAGGACGATCTCGTCCGTTGGATTGGTGTGATCCAACGGTGCAGGGGAGACGTGACAGATACTACGTCGTTCGGACGTCGCACTGGCAGGTCTCTTGGCCCAGGTAGAGGGGTTTACATTTGGGCTTGGATAGGGTGTTAGGCCTGGTCCGATTTTGTTGGCCTTGTTTTCTTTTCCTTTTCTTCTTTTTCTATTTAATTCCTAACTTATTAAACCAAAATTCTAAATTACATTTATAGAATCAAAATAACCTTAAAACAAATACTAATTCTCCTAACAATTAACATACACAATTAAAATAAATCACACAGCTAGACCTTTAAATGCTAAAGTATAAAGCATGTTATTTTTTCGTGAAATAAAACTTAATTTCTCCTAATAAATCCTAAATGTACACGCAACATATTTTTTTGTATTTTCTATTAATTTTAACAAATAAACACACAAAGAAATACAAATAAATACGAGAAATAGCATAAATAATCAACACAAAACGAATGAAACATTTTATTTTGGTTTTTCTGGGAGTAATACACTTATAGGGCAAAAATCACGTGCGCACATCATAGCCCTAGGCTTTTTAGAATATTTGAAAAACAACCAAAAGAGTATTTCCTAGTTTCTTACTTTGAGAATTACAATCTTTAGCATAATTTTAGAAGTAAAAATAAACCATATTTGTGAAAGTGTAATCTAGATACTTCACTCGCTTAGTCTAAATATATACTACTTTGTCCCATTCATATAGCTCTTTGTAGAATTCGACCCCGACTCTTAGTTGGGTGTTACTATTGCATCGACCATTTCATAACCTCTAATAGAGGTGTGACTTCTATGGTAGTGGAGTAGGTAGTGTAGAGTGTTCATACAATAGTATTTGCATGCAGTCTCGTTTTTGTTGGTAGTAGGTTTTTATGACTAACCGTTGTTTTCTTTCATGGTTGATCACCTTAGTATCTTGTTATTTTTATTCTGCTTTTATATGGCTTTTTGTTATTGTCCCTTCTTGTCTATATTTTCATTAATGTGATGCTTACATGAGCTGAAGGTCTATTGAAAACGACCTATATATATATATATATATATATATATATATATATATATATATATATATATATATATATATATATATATATATATATATATATATATATATATATATATATATATATATATATTATTTTAATAAATATTAGATATTATTAGATATTATTTGATATAGAACATAAATATAATAAAATCTATAAAAATCAAAGGATACAAAGCATTATAGTAAACAAATAAATTTTTTATTCCTTGTATTCTTTATTAAATTAGCAAGTACTTAGTACAGTGTATTTACTAATATGACTTTTTATTAACTTGTCAATTGGCTTAGTATTTTGATACTACTTCTCTATCATAGATATGTATTTTCTTACTCTGAGAATATTTTTTGTTTTTTAAAGCTTATGTTATGCTATTCAAAATTCTTCAATTGCCTAAATTTATCAATAATTTTCTTGAGTGTTATATATTTATATTTAATTAATTAATTAATAATATAACTATTATAAAATTATCTTTATCCACCTCCTTTCATACATTCTTTTCTACTATAATATTTGATTAGTTTTTCTATTTTATATTTTACTGAAAATTTAAATAATATAATTTTTTTACTAAATTATAATTTTGAATTCATCAAAAGTATAAAGAGATAAGCCTTTTATTATTTTTATAAAAAACGAACTAATATTTTTACTAATTAATAAAATTTGTTTTATATATAATATATTTCCTTACGTGTAACATCCTAAGTTTCTTTATATTTTTGTATCTTTCATTATGAAATTATGAGTTCTATTTATTGACACATGAATTATTAATAAATAACCAATTTAGTATAAATAACCAATTTAGTATAATAATTACTTATATATATACACACACACATACTACTACAACCATATTAGGAGGAACAAATTACTCTCCAATTTTAACAGGTGGTTTTTTATTTTTTTGTTTTGTTATTGTAAAATACTTTTAAACTCCAATTTGAATGAGTACAATATTTTTTTTTATATTTTTCATTTTTTATTGATAATTACAAGATATTTATATTTATTAATTCAAGTAGTATAACCAATTAATTCAAAATTTAAAATTCAAAAAAAAAATTAATTAAAAAAGTAATTTATTCTTAACAATATCACTCAGCTTTTGGCGGTTAAGATAGTTTAATTTGCTTCTCCTATTTTATACAGATAATATAATATAGTAATATTTTTGTTCCACTCTACTGTCTTAAACGGAGGTACTAATAATTGAATTCACGTGCCGCTTGTCCCCAGTTCACCTGCTTCTCCAAGTCTTACTCCACTCTACTCTGGCAATCCCAATTTCAGAATCAACCTCAGTTTCTCCAATCAAAAAATTCTCATCTAAATCTCATATGGTCTCAGTAAAAAGCTCACATATGTGACCAAAAACTAATAATCTTTTCACATTATTGCATTGTGGGGTTAATTATCAATGGCATTTCACACTTGTTTCTCACTAATACCTTGTTGTTTCTCTTCACCCAAACTGGAATTCCCAAAGAACAGCATTTTTCAGTCTCCTCGAGAAATCTGGTCAAAACTCAGTTTCAATTCTGATATGAAAAGATCGTTTGTCGGGGTACGGTTTCAAAATGGGAACTTGCCTTGTGTGGGTGAGGACTTGCCGATTGAGTATGCTGATTGGTTGCCAAAACGGAACCCAAGTGATCGTAGAAGAGCTGGAATTTTGCTTCATCCGACGTCGTTTCCTGGACCTTATGGTATAGGGGACCTTGGCCCTCAGGCTTTTCAGTTTCTTGATTGGCTTCATCTTGCTGGTTGTTCCCTGTGGCAGGTTCAACTTGCTCTTTTTTTAAGCTTTCTGGATTTGGGAAATTTGCTGCATTGCTGTTGTGCTATAAGCAAAGCGAAAAAGCTTACCACTCCATCCGTCTCAATTTATGTTTGAGAAGTTTAGAAAAGAAAAGAATACATTTGAAATTGGTGGTCTTAAACATGCCATAATATTTATATAACTATAAAAGCTTGTGGTAAAATAATAAGTTTAAAGTTAAATTGTTTTTGTTATAAAAAATGTTATTCTTTTTGGGACAACTAAAAAGTAGAGTGTGTCACATGAAATGGAATAAAGGGAGTACTGTATTTTGTTGTGACATTTTGATTACAAGCTTGTAATTATATTATGTTACTTTGCCAGCATGAATTCTTCATATCAGTAGCTTTTTTCTAAACCTCTTTTTCATAGTAGCATGGAACATACAGGTTATGTATTAGTGGGAAGATTACAAATATGATGAAACAATACTGAAGCTAACAGAATTAAATGCTAACCCACATAGGAGTTGTAAGAGACAATTTTTTGCTACTTAATCGTCAGAAGCAAAAGAAAAGAAAAGAAAAAGAGTTTATAAGTATAGTTACGCATTTTAAAGAAATTAGCATCTAGATCGCGTGGATCTTGGCATCTCAGAAATCAAAAAGACTAGGAAATCCCCTTCTTTTCTTTTGGTTTATGCTGCAGCGTCCCATAGAATGGGGGAGATAGGAGTTAATCAGCAATGGGAAGGCATTCATTTCAATATCTGTAAATGGTGACAATTGCTCAATCTATTTGATTGAATTAATAGATACAAAACGCTCCCCATTCTTTGGAATTTATCAATTCGATGGAAACAAAAAGAATAAGAATTAAAATCTTACCTTATATTAGTCTTTCTTTATCCATCTCATAAAAATATTAGTCTCATCAGCTCATGTATGTAGGTGTTGGAACCTACAATAGTTGATGCCTGGACTGTGATTTGTTAGTATTCAGAAAGGGGAAAACAGCTCACTCACTTACTAATAAAGGGCTGAGAAGTACCTTTTCTGGTTGTTTAGCTTTTTCTTTTGGCCCGAAGTTTGTACACTTTTGCATGCTTCTGATTGTCTTTGTAATGAATGTTTTGGAGAAGCTTGTTGTCTCAAGTTAAAATGGTCTGGAACCTCATAATGGCATTTGTTGTTGTATATGTATATCTTGATTGATGTAGTTGGTATGCTTTTCAATTTTTACTTGAGAATATAATAGCCTACTCTTATAATTGAAGATCAAGATCCAATCTCAGCCTTTATCCAAATAATGAACCCAAGCTGGTTCTAACTTTCTCATAAGTAACTGGAAACTAAACGATTCAGGAATATCTGTGTTTGTTTGCAGGTTCTTCCACTTGTACCACCTGGAAAGAGAGGCAATGAAGATGGATCGCCCTATTCAGGCCAGGTGAAATGGATTTCTCTTTTTGCGTTTTGAGTGAGTTGGGCATCCTTTCTACATGGCATAGAGATTGAATAGAAAACAGGATAAGCTTAAATTTTCTTTGAAGAGAATTACTGAGTATTTTGGATAAAATGCTGCGAAATGAACTGCTTGAATATGCACATTCAATGAGGCAAAACTGGGAGTTTTGGTGTAGTTTGATTCGAGTTATATCCGGTTTATTCTCTTTGCAACTAAATTTATTTGATTAAGTATTCATACGGACAATGACATGGATCATTGCCTTTCTGCTGATGCTGTAGATCTTGAAACAATCATATCATTCATCTTTTGCAAAATTGAAATGACAGTTTATCAGTGGTTTCTTTCAGGATGCAAATTGTGGTAACACCCTTTTGATTTCTCTTGAAGAGCTTGTTGATGATGGTTTACTGAAGAAAGAGGAGCTTCCAGAGCCACTGTGAGCCTCTTTATAGCCTTCTACTTACAATTTTTTAGTATTTCTGGACGTAAAAAATTTATCAGGAGCATTACTTCACATCAGCATTCTTATTGTTTGGTTTTTTATTGCTCTGAAGACCTGTGGATCGTATCAATTACTCGACTGTTGCTGAGATAAAAGATCCTTTGATAGCCAAGGTAAACAATGAGCAGATACTTGTTGCTAGTTCCTCTTTTATTATATAACTTAAACTATAAGAAACTATGGGCTGGAAAATACCTTCAAAAGAAGGGTTTTGGGTGTGAGGAAAAGAGAAACAAGGCTGGAAAAGATACAAATATTTCGTTTCTCTCCGATTTCCTTGCATGTCTGCTCATAATGTCACATTTTTATTCTTCTGTAATCAAGCTTTTCCTGTCTTCTTTAAAAAAATGATAGAGGAAATGATCTTAAAAGGGTAATTTTCTTCATTAATCATTTTAGGCAGCACAGAGGCTTCTCTCCAGTGAAGGGAAACTGAAAGAACAGCTCGAAAACTTTCGCAGGGATCCAAATATTTCGAGTAAGATAAACATATTCATTTTTTGATTAGTTGAACTAAAGCATGGTCTTTCAAGCTGTATTATGATTCTTCCTCTGTCTCTGTTTGGTTGCTATATTGGTAGATTACATGTCAAATCCTATGGGTGTATGTGGAAATTGAAATAAAGTTTCATGAGAGGATAGGCATACTGATTAGTGCGTACTCTTTGTCCCAACGGAACTGTCCTGCTTTCCTTGTTGGGTCATTGAAAAAAGTGTTTTTACTTTCTTAACAGAGACTTCTTATCTACGAGTTTAATATGAACCATTTTTGTACCAAAAAATTGGCTAACAACAGTTAAGTGGTTAAATTTGGTCTTTGCTTTCAGAATCAGTAGCATAACTTTTAAAGATGATTAATTTTGCACATTTGAGGAATAGTCTTTGTCTTTTATTGCTTTTTGTTGCACCCATGAGGTCCCTACTTCTATAGACGATTGGGTGTCTTTTGTAGAGAATCATGTTTTGATGTAGATTCTCTACCTTTTGATATACCTCTTGTATACTGGAGTTCTCCCATTATTAATATCATTTATCTTATTATAAAAAAACGCTTAAAGATGACTTACACTAATATATACAGTCTCTATCGTTTATTTCCTCCTCTACTTGCCTTCTTTCATTGAACAAATCGTCTTTAATGTAATCTCATTGCTTACAATAAGTTATTTATCTGCTGTGTCTCTTCTCTCCTAATCCTTTTTTGATGAAGTAAGAGATATTATAAAAAGCATCAAGAAGATGCAAAAGCACTGTCTTCTCTCCTAATACTTTTTGTTTGCTAACTGAAGTTTCAGAGCTTATGAGTTTTTCTTTCTTGAAACCAGTAGCAAAATATGCAACCCCCACCCCCCTCCCCCCTCCCCACCAACAGCAAAGAAAAGAACTAGAAAAAGAAACACGAAAGAGAAAAGAATATATTCATGTGAAAGATGAGGGGCTTGGCTAGGAGGGTGTACTTGTTAATGTAATTAGTCGTTAGTCTTCCAACACAATGAACTTTTGATTCAGTTGCAGATGGCATGTGTTTCTGTCATTTTATATATATTCACTTCAAAATGAAAAATAGGGAAAAAGTCAGAAAATGGGAGGACATAGTAATAATTATTAAAAGTGGTTCAGTTGCTGCCTGTTATTGCTAAACATCATTTATTCAAGAAAAATGCAGGTTGGCTAGAGGATGCTGCTTATTTTGCTGCCATAGACAACTCTTTAAACACTATTAGCTGGTATGATTGGCCTGAACCATTGAAAAATCGCCATCTTGCAGCTCTAGAAGAAGTTTATCAAAGTGAAAAGGATTTTGTAAGACCTCTTTAAATATTTAGATGCTGACCAAGTTGGATCCTTGAAATTGGGGAAACACTGAACATTGATCTAATTCTACGTGGAACAGATTGACACTTTCATTGCACAACAGTTCTTATTCCAAAGACAATGGCAAAAAGTTCGTGACTATGCACGATCAAAAGGAATCAGTATAATGGGAGACATGCCAATATATGTTGGATATCACAGTGCTGATGTTTGGGCCAACAAGAAACATTTTCTGCTGGTTAGTATCTCTGTCGACCTTGTCGGTAAATAAGTTGGTGAATTACACCTCTACCAACTTCCAATTCCTTCTGATATGCATAATCCATCTATCTCTTTGGCAGAATAGAAAAGGTTTCCCTCTTATAGTTAGTGGTGTTCCTCCAGACGCCTTTAGTGAAACTGGTCAACTATGGGGCAGGTCAGTGTTACTCTGAAACTAGATTGTTAAAAAGACACTTTTTTGATCTAAAATATCTAGTTGAGTATGGAAGTATATATAGTTATTGCTTTTAGAAGATATACTTGGTGGAAACTTGTTGTTTTAATTGATTTTCAGGAATTCTTACCGGCCGATCATATCTTATTTCAATGTTAAATTGTCAATTGTTGCGCTATCCAGTATCCACTACTTAGTTTTTTTCGTTGTTGCTAAAAAGCCCGCTCTATGACTGGAAAGCCATGGAGAAGGATGGATTTTCGTGGTGGATACGCCGCATTCGACGTGCAACGGATCTTTTTGATGAATTTAGGATCGATCACTTTAGAGGATTTGCTGGATTTTGGGCTGTTCCTTCTGGTAACTAATGTTGGATGTTTACAGGCTTACATGTAACTTTATATCAGTTGGAAACTCATGTAATTTTATCATCCATACTTGCAGAAGCAAAAGTCGCTATGCTGGGACGGTGGAAGGTCAGTTCTGTTCATATTTATTTCATATTTTGTTCTTAATATGAACTATCTTAATGCTTTATTTTAATGACTTAGGTGGGACCAGGAAAACCATTGTTTGATGCTATCTTCCAAGCTGTTGGGAAGATCAATATTATAGCAGAAGACTTGGTATGTCTTAGGAGAGCATACTTGAGTTTTTCTCTCTGAAATCTCTCATTTTGCATCGATGTCTGCTTTAATGGCTCCTACCTATCAAAAAGAAATATCTGCTTTATTGGCTCCTACGATAAAAAATAAATGTCTGCTTTAATGGCTCCCTGGAGCATTCTTTTGTAATCTGGTAGATATTTGAATGGTCAAACATTCCCAATAACTTCACCTTTTAGGAAGTAAAATATTGCCTTTATAGAACATAAAAGGAGATTATCGCCGACCCTAATTATTTTGGGACTGAGGCGTAGTAGTAGTTGTTGTAGAGATAATAAGGAGAATAAATTATTGCATGTAACCCATTTGTTAGGCAATTTCTGGTTGTATCGGTTAAAAGAAGTAATTTGACAGCAGATCTTCACGAACCTGTTTGTGTTCAAGCAAACATACCATATGTTGCAGCCGTTTATCTTTCATCATTGTTTTCTCTCTTTCGTCTTCATTTCAAGCATACTAATAATTTCTCAAATATCAAGGTGAGCCTATTCCTAGAGGCTTGAAAAAACTGTTATGGCCATGTGAATGTAGATGGCGTTTTCTATTGCATTTGGATTAAGCTCTAACACCCATTTAAGTTGAATTCCAGTTTCATGCTTATGGTCAAATCTAGTAGTTGTAGATGAATTTAATTCAGGTTGAAACAATGATTAGACTTGTTGTGCGTTTACAATCTGAATGCTTGTTCCATGCAATTGTATGCCTGCCATGGTAAACTTTCTTTTAAAAAATTTCCTCCCCGGTTTGTCAACAGATATCACTAGATCATATTTATCAGGGAGTTTAGATTGATATTTGTAGGTTCTTTATCATTCCGAACATTTGTCAGACTGTCATTAAGGAATAGAAATGTATAATGGCATCTATAAATTAGAGATTGAGTCTAGAAGATGTCAGCGAGATCTACATTGAATACATACAACACTTGCACATGTGAATGTATTGTGTATGTATATATGTAATATGTATATTTTATTACTGATAAATATGTATATATATGTACATTCTATAAAAGATTTGACTATATATACTTCCCAGTCCTACTCAGCATCTACAAAAAGGTATTTTCTCTTTACACCACATACATCTTTTGCTCTTTCTAGCGTCAGGTTTTGGATTTATTGATATCCAGTTATGTTATTACGGCTTGAGAAGTCCAGTTAAGAAATTTGTACTGTCAGTTTGAATAGTCCAGTTAAGAAATTTGTACTCTGCCAATTTGAATAGTTTTGAGGTAGAAGAGAATTTTTAATTTGTAGTTTATTGCTCTATGGTTATATCTTCTCATTTCTTAGTAATGCCAAATGACAGGGAGTAATTACCGAGGACGTTGTTCAGCTTAGAAAGTCCATTGAGGCTCCTGGCATGGCCGTACTCCAGTTTGGTAGCTATATCCTCTGTTCACCTATAGAATGTGTACAGAAGTGCCTGAAATATATGTGGCAATATTCTTGGCATAAACTTGTTCTTTGTGTCATTCAGGATTTGGAAGCGATGCAGAAAACCCTCATCTGCCTCACAATCACGAGCAGAACCAAGTAGTGTATACTGGAACTCATGATAATGATACGGTAAACATAAGTCTTGATCTGATTTGTTATGTTTTCCCCCTCCCTATTATAACTATTCTTTTTTTGCCTAACAAAACCAAAATTGCTGGTAGCTACACTTCTCCCAATGGTTTTACCTTTTACTTTGTTGAAAGGTTAAGATAGTTTAACTGTTTACGCTAGATAAAAAAGTTTGTCCAATATTTCTAAGCATTTTCTTTCGTTTGCATGTCTTAGACTCGAGGTTGGTGGAACATCTTGCCACAGGAAGAGAAATCCAATGTTAGTATGATGAATTGACTAAACTGTGCGGTCTTTTTCTTTACAGAACATGATGACGATGAGCATCAGTTTGTTGATAACTTTAAACTGCTGTATCAGGTATTAAAGTATTTATCAAACATTGAGGAAGAGGAAATACCATGGGGCCTGATCGAAGCTGCAGTTTCTTCTGTAGCCCGTATCGCAATTATACCAATGCAGGATGTACTTGGGTTTGGGAGTGAATCCCGAATGAATATTCCAGCAACTCAGGTAAAGAGAGAAATCCTTTTATTTGTAGTGACCAGTGAGCGACCAGAGCTAGCTTTTTATGACGTATAGGCTGGTTGTTGGAAGAGTTAGGTTGAAGTTAGATTAGTACTCTAAACCTTCTGTTAACTGTCAATTGCTCTTGGAGGCATATCTGAAGTTATCGTCCTGTTTGTTGTTTCGTCAGCTGAGTGAAGGAGGAATGTTAGATGACTCTGTAGACTCTTTTCTTCCTACTTGCCGCAGGTTTTGGTCTGCGTTCACAGTTTCCTCATGTTTTAACTGTTTATGTGTATATTCTAGCTTAGCTTCTGGTTCTATTGGCACTTTGGAAGTCTTCCAATTCCAGCTTTTAACCAAAAAATTGTTTCCTCGACTGTTGAACCTAGGGGTGGCAATTTGAGCCCAAACCCATCTAACCCGCCCAACTAGCCCAAAGATTAATGGGTTGAGCTACAACCATTTTAGCTCATGGGTTAATTTGGATTGAGCCCAAGTTAACCCATTATTTTTTATAGCCCATTCTAACCCATTTAACAGCCCAAATACAACCCATGAAACTCACCCCAAACAAAGTATCTCAATCTAACTTATCTAGAAATTTACTTAGTTGCTCCAATTTTTTTTATTTTTTGTATTTTTAATTTTCTGTTATTTTACTTTTCTACGCCACTCACTCACCTACCCCACCCCACCTCCTGCACCGCCACCCCGCGCAAAACTCCTATAAAAGATTCAATTTTTTTGTTGTATTTTTAATTTTTAATTATTTTATTTTCTACATCACCCACCCTACTCCTACCCTCCCCAATATCCCTACCCCCAACCTACCACAGGTGCAAACCCCTTAAAATTTTTTTACTTTTATTTTTATTTTTATTTTTAAATTCCTATTTTTTGTTTTCCAGTTTTTCTGCCACCCCACCCCACCACACCCTACCAATACCCCCCGACACACACCTTACCCCCCCGGTGCCAAACCCCTAAAAAATTTTTACTTTTTATTTTTATTTTTATTTTTTATTTTTTATTTTTTAATTTTTCTACCACCCCACCATACTCCCTACCCCTACCCCTCCCCCGCCACGTAAAATCCCTAAAAAATTTATTTTTTTGTTGTATTTTTAATTTTCTATTATTTTATTTTTCTACACCTCCTACCCCTACCCCTCCCATGCCCCCCTACCCCGGGCGCAAACACCCTAAAAAAATTCTTATGCAAGATGAGCATGATTCTAAAATATGGGTCATGTTGGGCGGGTTGCGTTATGACGCATTGTTTAGCCCATCTTGACCCAGCGCATCTTAACCCAAATTCACTTTGGGTTGGGTTGTGCAATGACCCATTTATTGACTAACCCATTTTGACCCGCCCAAATTCAGCCCAACCCGCCCATTTGCCACCCCTAGTTGAACCTCACTAACTTTTCAATAGCCTAAGTTCTGATGGCATCTAGCAACCACATCAATATATTAGCATTTACTTGTTTTGTAGTGAAACTTTGTCATTCTTGCTATCTGCTAGATGAGGAAATGAGTTGTTATCTCCTTGTATGGTCTTGAGCAATCCTCATCTCATGAACCGACTTTTAAGGTTAATTTGGGCTCAAGATCCACTCTCTTGCATTGTATCAGTGCGAGACTTATTCGTGTTCTTGGTTTACCTAATGTTGGGTCCCCATATTATATTTTCCACGCTTCAGATGTCATGTCTGTGTGTGTAAGGGGGAGTGGATTACATTGTCCCGCATTAGTTGTGGGAATGAGTTTTCTCTTCTTGTACAGTATTGGGCAATTCTCCTCCAATGAGCTAGCTTTTGTGGTTCAGTTCAGTGAGGCCCGAATTGATTCTCTTAGCAAATCTTAATTGTGATACCGTTTTCTTTTTTTCCCTAATTGCAGTTTGGAAACTGGAGTTGGAGAATTCCTTGTTCTACCAGCTTCAACAGCTTGGATGCGGAAGCAAAGAAGCTAAGAGACATACTTGCAACTTATGGGCGGTTGTGATGATGAATGATGGTTAAAGATGTTAATGTGCTCTCTGCATGCTGCTTCCTGCAATGTTTGTGCGCAAGATGGCCACACATTTTCATACCTGAAGGACATTCTCAGGCTCGGTACACAAATTGGCTTGGCCATAGAATGAGATCTGCATACACATCTGCATACACATTGTTTCCGCCACAA
Organism: Nicotiana noctiflora; assembly: GCA_032618575.1. Lineage (NCBI taxonomy): Eukaryota > Viridiplantae > Streptophyta > Magnoliopsida > Solanales > Solanaceae > Nicotiana > Nicotiana noctiflora. The sequence continues at coordinate 211,786 of JASVEL010002075.1, read as the reverse complement.
TTCACTCCTTCATCACGATGAAGGAATGCCTGTATGTTCGTTTTTCTGATCTTTAGCCCCCCTGGGGAAGCAGATAAGCAGACTAAAACAGACTAGGAGTTCTGTTATTCTATATTAGTTGGTAAAAACTACTGATAGAGAAATACCATATTTATGCAGAAATATGTCAAATGTTAAATCTCAACTGTTCTAAAATAAATAACGCATCTTTTTGTGTCATTCCTATTTGGTGCAAGTGATACAATACTTCTAGTTCTGTCTCTGTTTTTCCAGAAGCTCATTTAAGAAAGAATAGTTCCTTAAATATGATTCTTTTGGACTTCTTCACATCTCTTTTCCTGACGAACTTGTTTCCTTTTCTTATATTTTATTTAGCATTAGATTAACTGAATAAAATATATATTTACTTCAAATCATCTTCTCCATTTTTAAAACATTTCATCCTTGAGAAGGATAAAACTACAAAAGTAAATGAAGTGAGCAATTAATTAGCGATGACTTATTGATAAGACGTACCTAGCATGTTTTTCATCCTAACTAAAGTGAAGGTCTTGCTGTTACAGAATTAAAGAGATGGCAAAGGTGCAGCGCAGTTAGGCCGTTCGGGCAAACCTGTATAAACCCGTGAATTTTTTCCTGACCCGCCCCTCACATAATTTACTGTTTTCAACTGTCCCACATAACCCGCACCTGCCCCACTCCGCTTCATTTTTCTTTATTTCATTCTTTTTTGAATGAATTTGATAATAAAAATGAAGATTCATAAACTTCTTTTTCATTTTCCTGAAATAGTGTTAATTTAATTTAAACCCAAGTCCTACACAAGCTGACAAGCACCTCCCTAACGAAACCATGTGTCTTGCAGTTGTTACCATATTCAAGTTAGGTTCAGAGGCGGATTCACTAGGAAAGGCATGGGGCACTTGCACCCATGCTCCTTTCCTTAGTTTGTGTACTAAGGGATATTTTTCAGATAAAGTACTTAATTTTTCACGTGTGAACTTATGGTCAAAAGAGTATTTAGTGCAGTGATAGTTTTGTGCACCATTGACCCCACATCTAGTGTTCAAATCCACTCGCATATCTTCCATCTTTAAGATATTTTTTTATTTCTATTTCTCTTTTTCATTCTTTTCTGTTCTGTTCAAATCCCATGCCACGTCTTTCTTTTTTTCTTCTTTTTTTTCATGCATTTTTCTCTTTTTTGGTTCACCCTTTGATATATCCTTGAATGAAATATTGAGTTTAACACTTGTAACTATAAATAATGATGCTATTATTGATAGTTCTCTAAGGTAAGTTTTAGGAAATCAAATCAAACAATGGGTCGGATAATGGTGCACTCATCCTACTGAAATCCTGGATCCGCCTCTGGTTAGGTTATATTTCTTTTCCACTAATTGTTTGCAATTTAGGAAGAATGTTTTCAAATCAATGAGTTTTCTGTTTGAGTTTTTATCTTTTTAAATACAGATGGGTTGTTTAACATTTTTATTCATGTCGCAATGAATTGTTTTAAACTTCAATCCCCATACCTTCAAGAAAGGAAAAGTACAAATAACTCTCAGTTCATCTTATTTATAACGGTAAGAAACCAGGTAACCTTATAGGTAAATTAATGTATAGCCTATTAGACTGTTATAAGCATCAATATAATATCTAGGTTGGTCGAAGCTGCAGCCACACCCGCGTCAACCCGCAAGATTCTTTTTTAAAGAAATTCATGTTAGGTGTTTGCTATAATTTTCTTATCATATTTGGTTTTCCTATATCTTGAAGGAAAATGACAATATAATTATCTTAACTGAGTTTTTCTTTTTGTAAAAGGAAATTATAAATCTCCAATATTTGGCTAGTCCTTTTCTTTGTAGGAAAATGTTTACACTTCTATAATTTGAGTATCCTTCCTTCTCATTCAGTAGCATTCACAATGTAGTCATAGGGGGCTTGAGAATAGTATTTAGGGGGAGAACTTTTTGGGACAACTGTTAGTGTGTCACTTGTGTTTGCCTCTTCGTGAGGTTGTTCTCTCGATATTTTGTACTCTCTTTTATTATAGTGGACTGCTCATCTCTGTTGTGGACGTATGTCAGTTGACCGAACCACGTTAAATATTTGTGTCTCTTTCGGTAATTTCTCTCTATATTGTATGGTTTATCGTCGTTCAAAGTTTGCTTTGCTAGTTTCCGCATGACACCTAATTTATTTGGTCCTAACAATTCAAACTGCCCCGCACCACACCCGCAAAGTCACAAACCCGACCCAACCCACATAGGTTCCAACCCACACCATTCCATTGCCATCCCTAAAATAATGTAATTCATCTTTTGTGGGGCATCAAAATTATTAACGTCAGAATGAAAGCTTTTTTTCTTTGCTAATTGAAAGCCATTTATTTAAGAGACTGAAAGTTTAGTACCTACTACACACCGAAAAGTAATACGACATTTGTTCTTCCTATTCTCTTTGAGGGGTGAGATTTTTCTTTTTTGTCCATTTTTCAACATTGAAAATATAAAAAGCAATGTACATTATAGTCTTGATTCTTGAACAAGAAAAGTAGGGGTATCTAAATTATTCTTGATTTCGATTTTTGAGATTATAAAGGCATAATGACTTGTTTTGTCTATCTGATAAGAGAATGGGATTTGTTTATCCATAAAATATTCCTCAAAGATTTGTTGCTTTAAGTAATGTGCTAAATTAACAGATCTTGCAATAACCAAAATAACTATGGGTAAATTTCACAAATGGTCATATAACTATGACATTTTTTCACTAAAATCATATAACTTTCTTTTCTCACACAAAAATCATAAAACTTTCACTTCTTTGCTCAAAAAATCCCAGTGACTGGGAAAGACCATTCACCGGTCATTTTTTAAATTTTTTTTTTCATTTTTTTCATTTTTTTCATTTTTTTGAAAAAACTGAAAATATTTTTTCTTTAAAATAAAAACTGAAAAAGTAAGATAAAACTAAATGCTTTAAAAAAACTGAAAAAAATACTTTTTTTTGTAAAAATTGAATTATTTTTTGTAGCAACTGGAAAAAAAAAGACTTTACTAAATTAATGGACTATTGGTGCATTAGTTTAAAAAAACGAAAAATATTTTGCAAAATAAATAAAGTCCAACAAAGATACATTTTCAAGAAATGCTAAATATTTTTTATTTTTTTAAACTAATGCATCAATAGCCCACTAATTTAGTAAAGTCTTATTCTTCTTTTTTTCCAACTTTTACAAAAAATAATTCAATTTTTACAAAAAAATATTTTTTTCAGTTTTTTTAAAGCATTACTTTTGTAAAAACTAGAGAAAATATTTTTAATAAAATATTTTCATTTTTTAAAAGCTGAAAAAAATATTTTCAACAAAATATTTTTATTTTTTGCAAACTAAATAAAGTCCAACAAAGATATATTTTCAAGAAATGCAAAATATTTTTCGTTTTTTAAACTAATGCAACAATAGTCCACTAATTTAGTAAAGTTTTTTTTTTCAATTTTTACAAAAAAAATTCAATTTTTACAAAAAAAAAATGTTTTTCAGGTTTTTTAAAGCATTTCTTTTGTAAAAACTAGAAAAAAATATTTTTAATAAAATATTTTTGTTTTTTAAAATCTGAAAAAAATATTTTCAACAAAATATTTTCATTTTTAAAAAATTATTTTTTTTTCAGATTTTTAAAGCATTTAGTTTTATCTTACTTTTTCAGTTTTTATTTTAAAGAAAAAATATTTTCAGTTTTTTCAAAAAAAAAAAATAAAAAAAAAAAATGAAAAAAATTGACCGGTGAATGGTCTTTCCTGGTCACTGGGATTTTTTGAGCAAAGAAATGAAAGTTTTATGATTTTTGTGTGAGAAAAGAAAGTTATATGATTTTAGTGAAAAAATGTCATAGTTATATGATCATTTGTGAAATTACCCCAAATAACTATGTATTATTGTAGCTAGTACTAATTTTAATTTGTGAGCTTGCGTTGCTTCATCCCCCCCCCCCCGGCCCCCAACCACTAGATTGAAACCGTACGAGTTTGACATCTCTGCAGTGGGCACCATTCTTGCATGGTTAATATATATATACCATCTTTTTAAGGTAAAAAGAAAAACCATTTCTTAGTACACTAAAATGGACAAACAGTGAAGAGACGTGCTAGATAACAACGACAAAACAATTTTTTTTTTAACTGGAGAGTTGTATTCATTTGAGAAGGAACAAGAGGGGGACTTGACCTTACCTCTTATGGTACAGCACATAGACAATGTTATAGTCCAACAGAAGAAAAAGGATGGCCAAAAATTAAATTATTAGATCCTTCCTTATGCCCCTACAGCATAAGTAGACTAGATAACCTAGTACTAGGCATCTGAAATTTGTCCAAAAGAAAAGGGCCCTTAGCTCCTCTTGGAAGGTCTTGGAATGAGTAGTAAAGCGATCCATGTTGACTGTCCTTGGCAAGTTTTGCTAGGTGATCCGCCACATTGTTCTCTTCTCTAAAGTAGTGGTTAACACTAATATTACCTTGACTCAATATTTGAGATATCTCATGGATCAAATTAATCAGCTTGTAGTTGTTGGCTTACTTATCATTAATCATCTGTATTACTGCCTTAGAGTCAAGCTCCAGACTGAAGTCTTTAAATCCATTTTAATACACCATTGCACACCAAATTTTGCAGCTTGTGCCACTGCTATTATATTACTATTACATGTAGTTGGCTGGGAGAATGCCATGACTAGATTGCCCTTGCCATCTCTTAGGATCCCACCTAATCCTGCTTTTCTAGAGTTAGCATTATAGCTTCCATCTGTATTGAGTTTGATAGTACTTGATCGAGGAGTTTCTGTCATGACCCAAATCCCGGTCGTGATAGCGCCCAACACCTTGTTAGGCAAACTCGACCTTTAGAACATTCTCAACCCAAGTTATAAAGCTTCTTATCAGTTATTAAATTTAAAATATCAATTAACAAAAATCTCAGTTTGTGATAGTAATAAAAACGGTGTGGAAACCACAATAATATCAGATCTGGCGTCACAAGTCAGAGCCTCTAGATAAAACTGAACAACATCCTATACATAAGAAAGTCTAGGTGCGAGAGTAAAAGAAAAGACAAGAGGAGAAATCGGGTACTGCAGATGCCGACAGCTACCTCGATGACTCCGACAACCGAACTAAGCAGCAACAATAACCTCACATATGCCTTTGGGATCCCTGTATCTGCACACAAGGTGCAGGGAGTACTCCAACTCAGTAAGTAATAGCAATAAATAATAACTGAAAGTAAGAAATCCTATAAAAACACTACCCAGCAATAAAGATCAGCTAATCAGGGAAAACCGGTAAAAATATCCAACAGTCTGACAATTTACCAATACTACTGCGGTGCGTAGCCCGATCCATACCTAATATTGCTGTGGCGTGCAACCCAATCCAAATATAGTATATACTGTTGCGGCGCGTAACCCGATCCAATAATAATAGTCGACTGCACTGGGGGTGTGTGCAGACTCCAGAGGGGCACCTACAGCCCAAACGCTATAATACTGCGGCATGTAGTCTGATCCACATAATATATCACTGCGACGTGCAGTCCGATCCATATAATATATCACCGTGGCGTGTAGTCCGATCCATATAATATATCACTGCGGCGTGTAGTCCGATCCATGTAATATACTACTGCGGCGTGCAGTCAAATCCATATATATATATATATATATGTATATGTATATACTGCTGCGGCATGCAGCCCGATCCGATGTATATCAGATACCCTCACTACAGGGTCCTTGACCCCTCTCAGTCATTATAGACTTGGCCTATCAGGCCCACTCAGCTAAGACAGGGTATTCAAACCCAAGTATTTCTCATTTAAAGTGCAAATTTCTAAGACCGGTTCATATTATGTTTTATAGTTAAGGGCATGACTGAGAGTATGTTTTCAACAGGTAAAGTGAGGTCAATTAGCTCAACATGCTTCCTAAGGGTTCTACATATCGGCACAAGGCCCCAAACATGGTAACTAGCCCAACATATATGGATATAAGCTCAGTCCCAGTCAAAAAGTATAGTAGAGTCATCAATCGGGATGGAACGAATCCAAATCCCTAGCAGTAACATCACCACGCTAATCTTACAGCGCGTATCTCATCTCAACATAGCACTACATAGTGTAAGTACGGGGTCTCAAACCCTCAGTACATCATTCATAACCATTACTCACCTCAAGCCGGCCGAAATTCTAGCTCGCCTTGCGCTTTCCTCACAAATCGACCTCCTCGTGTGCAGAATCTAACCAAAAACACAAGGAATATATTAAAATAAGCTAATGGATCATAACCTAACTGAAAGAACTCGAAAACACCCAAAAATACGAAGTTGGCAAAACCCGAGCCCCAGTACCACCTCTCAAAAATTTACTAAATTCACATCACCAGATTCCTCGTCTCGCCACGAGTCCGTACATATAAAATTTATCAAATCGGAGTTTAAATGCCCCTTCAAATTCCAAATTTACATTCCAAAAAACCAAGCCCTAGTTCTTTAATTTTTCACCCACTTTTCCAAGAATTAAAGGTAGATTTTTTGATAAAATAGCATTTCTAGGTCACGAGACTTACCCCCAATCGATTCCCGTAAAAAATCTCTTCAATCTCGACCAAAAAGCTCTTGAAATGGTTAAAAAAAGGAGGAAATATGAAATGGATCGCGGATGAAATATTCTTTAAAACCCTTCTGTAATTGACCAGATTGCTCTATGCGAACGCGAGCCTCCCTCGCGTTCGCGATGACCAAATTACCTTTTAGACCAAATTGCCCTTCACGAAAGCGTCTGGTCTTCCGCGAACGCGAAGGCTTAAGCCCCCAGAGCTACGCAAACGCGTCTCCTCAAACGCGAACACGATGAACACCGACCAGGGTGCCCCAAACTTCTTCTATGCGAACACGACCCATGCCATGCGAACGCAATGACCAAGGACCTTCACCTACGCGAACGTGATGCCTCTATCGCGAACGCGATGACCTAGAACCACAACCTTTTGTGAATGCGATCCTACTCACGCGAACGCGATGACCAATTTTGGTCTGCAACTGCTGCTGAAAATTTGCAACACACCAAGTCCAACTGCTGCTGAAAATCTGCATACACATTGTTTCCGCCACAATTCACTCCTTCATCACGATGAAGGAATGCCTGTATGTTCGTTTTTCTGATCTTTAGCCCCCCTGGGGAAGCAGATAAGCAGACTAAAACAGACTAGGAGTTCTGTTATTCTATATTAGTTGGTAAAAACTACTGATAGAGAAATACCATATTTATGCAGAAATATGTCAAATGTTAAATCTCAACTGTTCTAAAATAAATAACGCATCTTTTTGTGTCATTCCTATTTGGTGCAAGTGATACAATACTTCTAGTTCTGTCTCTGTTTTTCCAGAAGCTCATTTAAGAAAGAATAGTTCCTTAAATATGATTCTTTTGGACTTCTTCACATCTCTTTTCCTGACGAACTTGTTTCCTTTTCTTATATTTTATTTAGCATTAGATTAACTGAATAAAATATATATTTACTTCAAATCATCTTCTCCATTTTTAAAACATTTCATCCTTGAGAAGGATAAAACTACAAAAGTAAATGAAGTGAGCAATTAATTAGCGATGACTTATTGATAAGACGTACCTAGCATGTTTTTCATCCTAACTAAAGTGAAGGTCTTGCTGTTACAGAATTAAAGAGATGGCAAAGGTGCAGCGCAGTTAGGCCGTTCGGGCAAACCTGTATAAACCCGTGAATTTTTTCCTGACCCGCCCCTCACATAATTTACTGTTTTCAACTGTCCCACATAACCCGCACCTGCCCCACTCCGCTTCATTTTTCTTTATTTCATTCTTTTTTGAATGAATTTGATAATAAAAATGAAGATTCATAAACTTCTTTTTCATTTTCCTGAAATAGTGTTAATTTAATTTAAACCCAAGTCCTACACAAGCTGACAAGCACCTCCCTAACGAAACCATGTGTCTTGCAGTTGTTACCATATTCAAGTTAGGTTCAGAGGCGGATTCACTAGGAAAGGCATGGGGCACTTGCACCCATGCTCCTTTCCTTAGTTTGTGTACTAAGGGATATTTTTCAGATAAAGTACTTAATTTTTCACGTGTGAACTTATGGTCAAAAGAGTATTTAGTGCAGTGATAGTTTTGTGCACCATTGACCCCACATCTAGTGTTCAAATCCACTCGCATATCTTCCATCTTTAAGATATTTTTTTATTTCTATTTCTCTTTTTCATTCTTTTCTGTTCTGTTCAAATCCCATGCCACGTCTTTCTTTTTTTCTTCTTTTTTTTCATGCATTTTTCTCTTTTTTGGTTCACCCTTTGATATATCCTTGAATGAAATATTGAGTTTAACACTTGTAACTATAAATAATGATGCTATTATTGATAGTTCTCTAAGGTAAGTTTTAGGAAATCAAATCAAACAATGGGTCGGATAATGGTGCACTCATCCTACTGAAATCCTGGATCCGCCTCTGGTTAGGTGATATTTCTTTTCCACTAATTGTTTGCAATTTAGGAAGAATGTTTTCAAATCAATGAGTTTTCTGTTTGAGTTTTTATCTTTTTAAATACAGATGGGTTGTTTAACATTTTTATTCATGTCGCAATGAATTGTTTTAAACTTCAATCCCCATACCTTCAAGAAAGGAAAAGTACAAATAACTCTCAGTTCATCTTATTTATAACGGTAAGAAACCAGGTAACCTTATAGGTAAATTAATGTATAGCCTATTAGACTGTTATAAGCATCAATATAATATCTAGGTTGGTCGAAGCTGCAGCCACACCCGCGTCAACCCGCAAGATTCTTTTTTAAAGAAATTCATGTTAGGTGTTTGCTATAATTTTCTTATCATATTTGGTTTTCCTATATCTTGAAGGAAAATGACAATATAATTATCTTAACTGAGTTTTTCTTTTTGTAAAAGGAAATTATAAATCTCCAATATTTGGCTAGTCCTTTTCTTTGTAGGAAAATGTTTACACTTCTATAATTTGAGTATCCTTCCTTCTCATTCAGTAGCATTCACAATGTAGTCATAGGGGGCTTGAGAATAGTATTTAGGGGGAGAACTTTTTGGGACAACTGTTAGTGTGTCACTTGTGTTTGCCTCTTCGTGAGGTTGTTCTCTCGATATTTTGTACTCTCTTTTATTATAGTGGACTGCTCATCTCTGTTGTGGACGTATGTCAGTTGACCGAACCACGTTAAATATTTGTGTCTCTTTCGGTAATTTCTCTCTATATTGTATGGTTTATCGTCGTTCAAAGTTTGCTTTGCTAGTTTCCGCATGACACCTAATTTATTTGGTCCTAACAATTCAAACTGCCCCGCACCACACCCGCAAAGTCACAAACCCGACCCAACCCACATAGGTTCCAACCCACACCATTCCATTGCCATCCCTAAAATAATGTAATTCATCTTTTGTGGGGCATCAAAATTATTAACGTCAGAATGAAAGCTTTTTTTCTTTGCTAATTGAAAGCCATTTATTTAAGAGACTGAAAGTTTAGTACCTACTACACACCGAAAAGTAATACGACATTTGTTCTTCCTATTCTCTTTGAGGGGTGAGATTTTTCTTTTTTGTCCATTTTTCAACATTGAAAATATAAAAAGCAATGTACATTATAGTCTTGATTCTTGAACAAGAAAAGTAGGGGTATCTAAATTATTCTTGATTTCGATTTTTGAGATTATAAAGGCATAATGACTTGTTTTGTCTATCTGATAAGAGAATGGGATTTGTTTATCCATAAAATATTCCTCAAAGATTTGTTGCTTTAAGTAATGTGCTAAATTAACAGATCTTGCAATAACCAAAATAACTATGGGTAAATTTCACAAATGGTCATATAACTATGACATTTTTTCACTAAAATCATATAACTTTCTTTTCTCACACAAAAATCATAAAACTTTCACTTCTTTGCTCAAAAAATCCCAGTGACTGGGAAAGACCATTCACCGGTCATTTTTTAAATTTTTTTTTTTCATTTTTTTCATTTTTTTCATTTTTTTTGAAAAAGCTGAAAATATTTTTTCTTTAAAATAAAAACTGAAAAAGTAAGATAAAACTAAATGCTTTAAAAAAACTGAAAAAAATACTTTTTTTTGTAAAAATTGAATTATTTTTTGTAGCAACTGGAAAAAAAAAGACTTTACTAAATTAATGGACTATTGGTGCATTAGTTTAAAAAAACGAAAAATATTTTGCAAAATAAATAAAGTCCAACAAAGATACATTTTCAAGAAATGCTAAATATTTTTTATTTTTTTAAACTAATGCATCAATAGCCCACTAATTTAGTAAAGTCTTATTCTTCTTTTTTTCCAACTTTTACAAAAAATAATTCAATTTTTACAAAAAAATATTTTTTTCAGTTTTTTTAAAGCATTACTTTTGTAAAAACTAGAGAAAATATTTTTAATAAAATATTTTCATTTTTTAAAAGCTGAAAAAAATATTTTCAACAAAATATTTTTATTTTTTGCAAACTAAATAAAGTCCAACAAAGATATATTTTCAAGAAATGCAAAATATTTTTCGTTTTTTAAACTAATGCAACAATAGTCCACTAATTTAGTAAAGTTTTTTTTTTCAATTTTTACAAAAAAAATTCAATTTTTACAAAAAAAAAATGTTTTTCAGGTTTTTTAAAGCATTTCTTTTGTAAAAACTAGAAAAAAATATTTTTAATAAAATATTTTTGTTTTTTAAAATCTGAAAAAAATATTTTCAACAAAATATTTTCATTTTTAAAAAATTATTTTTTTTTCAGATTTTTAAAGCATTTAGTTTTATCTTACTTTTTCAGTTTTTATTTTAAAGAAAAAATATTTTCAGTTTTTTCAAAAAAAAAAAATAAAAAAAAAAAATGAAAAAAATTGACCGGTGAATGGTCTTTCCTGGTCACTGGGATTTTTTGAGCAAAGAAATGAAAGTTTTATGATTTTTGTGTGAGAAAAGAAAGTTATATGATTTTAGTGAAAAAATGTCATAGTTATATGATCATTTGTGAAATTACCCCAAATAACTATGTATTATTGTAGCTAGTACTAATTTTAATTTGTGAGCTTGCGTTGCTTCATCCCCCCCCCCCCGGCCCCCAACCACTAGATTGAAACCGTACGAGTTTGACATCTCTGCAGTGGGCACCATTCTTGCATGGTTAATATATATATACCATCTTTTTAAGGTAAAAAGAAAAACCATTTCTTAGTACACTAAAATGGACAAACAGTGAAGAGACGTGCTAGATAACAACGACAAAACAATTTTTTTTTTAACTGGAGAGTTGTATTCATTTGAGAAGGAACAAGAGGGGGACTTGACCTTACCTCTTATGGTACAGCACATAGACAATGTTATAGTCCAACAGAAGAAAAAGGATGGCCAAAAATTAAATTATTAGATCCTTCCTTATGCCCCTACAGCATAAGTAGACTAGATAACCTAGTACTAGGCATCTGAAATTTGTCCAAAAGAAAAGGGCCCTTAGCTCCTCTTGGAAGGTCTTGGAATGAGTAGTAAAGCGATCCATGTTGACTGTCCTTGGCAAGTTTTGCTAGGTGATCCGCCACATTGTTCTCTTCTCTAAAGTAGTGGTTAACACTAATATTACCTTGACTCAATATTTGAGATATCTCATGGATCAAATTAATCAGCTTGTAGTTGTTGGCTTACTTATCATTAATCATCTGTATTACTGCCTTAGAGTCAAGCTCCAGACTGAAGTCTTTAAATCCATTTTAATACACCATTGCACACCAAATTTTGCAGCTTGTGCCACTGCTATTATATTACTATTACATGTAGTTGGCTGGGAGAATGCCATGACTAGATTGCCCTTGCCATCTCTTAGGATCCCACCTAATCCTGCTTTTCTAGAGTTAGCATTATAGCTTCCATCTGTATTGAGTTTGATAGTACTTGATCGAGGAGTTTCTGTCATGACCCAAATCCCGGTCGTGATAGCGCCCAACACCTTGTTAGGCAAACTCGACCTTTAGAACATTCTCAACCCAAGTTATAAAGCTTCTTATCAGTTATTAAATTTAAAATATCAATTAACAAAAATCTCAGTTTGTGATAGTAATAAAAACGGTGTGGAAACCACAATAATATCAGATCTGGCGTCACAAGTCAGAGCCTCTAGATAAAACTGAACAACATCCTATACATAAGAAAGTCTAGGTGCGAGAGTAAAAGAAAAGACAAGAGGAGAAATCGGGTACTGCAGATGCCGGCAGCTACCTCGATGACTCCGACAACTGAACTAGGCAGCAGCAATAACCTCAGCTATGCCTCCAGGATCCCTCTATCTGCACACAAGGTGCAGGGAGTAAAGTGAGTACTCCAACTCAATGAGTAATAGCAATAAATAATAACTGAAAGTAAGAAATCCTGTCAGAACACTACGCAGTTCTATAACCAACAGTAAAGGCAATAAAGATCAGCTAATCAGGGAAAACCGGTAAAAATATCCAACAGTCTGACAATTTACCAATACTACTGCGGTGCGTAGCCCGATCCATACCTAATATTGCTGTGGCGTGCAACCCAATCCAAATATAGTATATACTGTTGCGGCGCGTAACCCGATCCAATAATAATAGTCGACTGCACTGGGGGTGTGTGCAGACTCCAGAGGGGCACCTACAGCCCAAACGCTATAATACTGCGGCATGTAGTCTGATCCACATAATATATCACTGCGACGTGCAGTCCGATCCATATAATATATCACCGTGGCGTGTAGTCCGATCCATATAATATATCACTGCGGCGTGTAGTCCGATCCATGTAATATACTACTGCGGCGTGCAGTCAAATCCATATATATATATATATATATATGTATATGTATATACTGCTGCGGCATGCAGCCCGATCCGATGTATATCAGATACCCTCACTACAGGGTCCTTGACCCCTCTCAGTCATTATAGACTTGGCCTATCAGGCCCACTCAGCTAAGACAGGGTATTCAAACCCAAGTATTTCTCATTTAAAGTGCAAATTTCTAAGACCGGTTCATATTATGTTTTATAGTTAAGGGCATGACTGAGAGTATGTTTTCAACAGGTAAAGTGAGGTCAATTAGCTCAACATGCTTCCTAAGGGTTCTACATATCGGCACAAGGCCCCAAACATGGTAACTAGCCCAACATATATGGATATAAGCTCAGTCCCAGTCAAAAAGTATAGTAGAGTCATCAATCGGGATGGAACGAATCCAAATCCCTAGCAGTAACATCACCACGCTAATCTTACAGCGCGTATCTCATCTCAACATAGCACTACATAGTGTAAGTACGGGGTCTCAAACCCTCAGTACATCATTCATAACCATTACTCACCTCAAGCCGGCCGAAATTCTAGCTCGCCTTGCGCTTTCCTCACAAATCGACCTCCTCGTGTGCAGAATCTAACCAAAAACACAAGGAATATATTAAAATAAGCTAATGGATCATAACCTAACTGAAAGAACTCGAAAACACCCAAAAATACGAAGTTGGCAAAACCCGAGCCCCAGTACCACCTCTCAAAAATTTACTAAATTCACATCACCAGATTCCTCGTCTCGCCACGAGTCCGTACATATAAAATTTATCAAATCGGAGTTTAAATGCCCCTTCAAATTCCAAATTTACATTCCAAAAAACCAAGCCCTAGTTCTTTAATTTTTCACCCACTTTTCCAAGAATTAAAGGTAGATTTTTTGATAAAATAGCATTTCTAGGTCACGAGACTTACCCCCAATCGATTCCCGTAAAAAATCTCTTCAATCTCGACCAAAAAGCTCTTGAAATGGTTAAAAAAAGGAGGAAATATGAAATGGATCGCGGATGAAATATTCTTTAAAACCCTTCTGTAATTGACCAGATTGCTCTATGCGAACGCGAGCCTCCCTCGCGTTCGCGATGACCAAATTACCTTTTAGACCAAATTGCCCTTCACGAAAGCGTCTGGTCTTCCGCGAACGCGAAGGCTTAAGCCCCCAGAGCTACGCAAACGCGTCTCCTCAAACGCGAACACGATGAACACCGACCAGGGTGCCCCAAACTTCTTCTATGCGAACACGACCCATGCCATGCGAACGCAATGACCAAGGACCTTCACCTACGCGAACGTGATGCCTCTATCGCGAACGCGATGACCTAGAACCACAACCTTTTGTGAATGCGATCCTACTCACGCGAACGCGATGACCAATTTTGGTCTGCAACTGCTGCTGAAAATTTGCAACACACCAAGTCCAAAAATCCTTTCGTTGATCACTCGGAATCACCCCGAGGCCTCCGGGACCTCAACCAAAAATACCAACCTAGTCCATAACTTCATACGAACTTGCTCCAATCAACACGTCAAACAACACAAAAATAATCTATTCACCACGAATTCAAGCCTAATTTTATCAAATTCTTCCGAAACTCACATTCGATTAAAAATCCGACCAAACAACGTCCGAATAACCTAGAATTTTGCACATAAATCCAAAATCACTTAATGGAGCTACAACAACTCTCGGAATTCCATTCTGACCTCCGGATCAAAATCTCACCTATCGACCGGAATCCACAAAAATTCAAACTTCGCCAACTCAAGGCTAATTCTACACCAGACCTCTAAATCCAATTTCGATCGCACTCTTAAGTCAAAAATCAATCCCCGAAGCTAACCGAACACCAGAACTCACATCCGAGCCCTCTAACTATATAGTCAACTTTCGATTGGCTTTTCCAAAATATGCTTCCTTCCAAGAGGCTAAGTGCCTCATTTCCAACTAAAACCAATCCAATTCTACCCGATCAACTCAAATACTGATATTAAATCATAGTGAAACATAATATGGGGGAAATAGGGTGGTAATTCAAGTGACGACGGGCCGTGTTATCACAACCTCCCCAACTATAACAAACGCTCGTCCTCGAGCGAGTCAAGAAACATACCTGGAGTCTCAAACAAGTGAGGATATCTCTCCCGCATCTCCCGCTTGGTCTCCCAAGTAGCCTCCTCCACGGGCCGACCTCTCCACTGCACATTCTCTAAAGCAATATCCTTGGACCTCAACTTTCGAACCCGTCGACCCAGAATAGCAACCGGCTCTACATCATATGATAAATCATCATCCAGCTGAACCGTGATGAAATCCAACACATGAGTCGCTATTCAACCGTAGTTAAATCTTGTAACTTTTTTTATAGCGAAGGCGCATAGCCTGAATCTTTTTGTGTCGGTGTTTGAGGGTTGAAGGTCGGTTTTGATTCGAAATCTTGGGCATCTCCCGCTCTATTCTCCCAATCGTGGCATGTAGGCTGGCTTGAGGTGACTCTCAATTCGTGATATCTCCATGCCGATTTCTGGTTGGTTCTTACATCAGGGATGCGGGGGTGCCTTACAGAGATCCTCCCTTACGGGGGGGGGGGGACTACTTCTTCTTCTTGCTTGTACTATCCGGGAGAGGAGTGACATATGAGTTGGATCTCGATTTGAGATCTTCAAGTTCCCTTTGTCTGATACATCACTTCAGCTTGTTTGATCTAGGTTGTTCTTTGGCGTTTCTTTCCTTTTGGTCCAGGGAATAACTACGCGATTCTGCTATGAAATCCTAACAGACGACGTCAAATTGTTTAGCTCCAAGTTATCACATACTTTGCAAGCATAAAACAATGAAAATAGATTGAGGGCCAATCATAGCAGATCGTAATAATCGAGAGACCAAATGGAAAATACAAAAGACAAGTGTTATTCATTAGAAAGCAATGTGTAGAGATCTTTTATTGATGATATTGGTTTGGTCTGTCTCTCCATAGAGAAGTTCAGAGCCTTACAATGATGTTCCTTTTTCCCACAATATGGGGGTATTGTTGTGTGTTCTCCCTTTCTTGGGAGTAGTGGTGAAGAAGAAGAAGAAGCATCCCCTTTTCTAGGGTTCCTTCTCTTAGTATATAGACCTAAGATGCGTTAACTGGCACCGACGGCCGTGACTATGCTGAGGTTTCCTCTTTACGATGGCGGATAGGCCGTAGCCTTAATGATCGAGTTGGCTGATAATCGGGTATCTTAGTTAATAAGTGGTCATACCATTTATTAACTTCGAATTAGCTTAGGACAAAGTTAATCTCATTAATTATTTCGAAGTTATATTTTGACCCATATAGTTAGTGTACTCTTAGGGGTATTTTTGATAAAGCAAAAATGGGTATCTTGCTAAGTAGTATGTCTGCAATATATATATATATATATATATATATATATATATATATATATATATATATATATATATATATATATATATATATATATATATATATATATATATATATATTAATTGACAGCTGCAGAGAAGAGGGACAGAGAAACCAATTCATCACGAAACCAAGTCATGCTAAAAGTGGCAGTCTAGGACTTGAGGGACGTGCTAACACCATAAACAAGAAGTCACAAAGCACCAATCCGCATTATATCTGTATTTCACCGAAAGTGCTCGCAGGGGAGAAATTAGAGTCAAGGTTTTGACTTTTTTTTTTTTGGGTTTTACGTGCGAGTGACGTGGTATTAGTTCCTTAGTTTCAGTTTCAGTTTGTCCATTCCATTAGCTAGACTATCTCTGCTTAAGTTTTGCAAATTTAGAGGACAAATAGTGCTCAAGGATATATTTAAAACACAATATATGTTAGGTCTACCCTCAAACTAAGGAATAATATTGGCTAAAAAATTCTAAAATAATGCATGCCATCTTTGTTGGCATGGAGAATAGCTAAAGGGAAGCTTTCTTTTCATGATTATTTTGCGTTACATTTGAGAACAATATAATTTGGTTTCCAAATGAAATTGTTGTGTAGTGCATAAATGTGAAACATTGCAACATGTTTTTCTGGAGAGTAGTGTAGCTGAATAGTTCATGGTCCCTCTATATGTTACTGTTATTTTAAAAAAATTATGGAAACTATTAATCATTTTTTTGCTAATGGAGAATTGGCAAAAATAAGATTATATCTAAAATTAATATTTTACTTATATACACAATATAATTTTTCGTAATATTTCAACGAATGAGGATCAATTGACCACCGTTCGTTATAGGTGACTTCACCCATGATGATGATGATGATATGGTGGCTGTTAAAACCTAAAAAGAAAGTCCATTAATCTTGCCCAATATTGTGGCAGTTTTTTATTTGAGCGCCACATCCAATTCATGGAGGGAATTCGGCATTCGCACATAGGGGTGTGCATTCGAATTGATTTATCGATAAATCGAATCGATTATTTGTTATCGGTTCATCGATAAATGAAATCAAAAAAATCGAAACCTTATTGAAACGACAACGATAAGCAGTTGTACAAATCGATAATCGATAAGTAATTATCGATAAGGGTCAAAATCGAATCGATAAATCGAATGCACACCCCTAATTATTTCATCTACCACATTTAAGGAATGATCATATTTAAAGTTGAAGGGAATGAAGTTCAAATTAATGGAAAATTGAATTAGCAGTGATGATGTATTTTTATTTTTTTTAATACCGTTGGAGTGTTGGTGGCATATATTTGATTCCTTACTTTAGTTTCGTTGCATATGTGTATTGACACAATTTTTATGTTATAAATAGTGTTCGTCTTATTTTAGCTTCTTTTTGTCCATATTAGTTAGGCGTGTTTATAGCGATATACTTTCCGTGGAATCCTGCAAATTTTCTTATTGGTGTAATCGATAACCGAATCGATAAGCCCCAAAAATTAATAAATCGAAATCGAAAAAATCGAAACCTTATTGAAACGATAACGATAAGCATATGTACAAATCGATAATCGATAAGTAATTATCGATAAGAGTCAAAATCGAATCGATAAATCGAATGCACACCCCTATTCGTACACTCACCCAACCCAAGTGTTTAATTTTTCCAAAGCCCAAGAACAAATTTTAAAATCCCAATATTGAAGAAAGGATTTCTATACTATAGACTAGCATTAGTACTTTAGAAATCCAGATGCTCTCACAAATATAAAGGCATCAGATATTACTCTAGAAGCGTGATCAATCAAGTCACTTACCTATCGACACTTATATTGAATGCTTAATTCCCCTCTATAAATTTTCATCCTACTATGCCATACATCTGTGTCCGAGGGTCGACTGGAAACAACCTTTCTGCTCTTTAGGGCGGGTAAGGCCTGTCTACATATTACCCTCCTCAGACCCCACATAGTAGGACTATACTGGATAGTTGTTGTTTATGCCATACATCTGTGAACTAGTTGGCAGACTCAAAGCAAAGCTTGATATTAAGCTAGTCACATAGATTAAGCCTCCCCAGAACCGGTTAAAGCTTAACATTATTATATATATATATATATATATATATATATATATATATATATATATATATATATATATATATATATATATATATATATATATATATATATATATATATATATATATATATATATATATATATATATATATATACCACTGGAAATTAAGCATCAATAGCTCATTGCGACAAATGTTCTGAATAATTGGTGTGGCATTAAACCAATTAAGGATGTGCACAAAATGGCGATGCAAATTACTCTTATGCTGGCAAATTTGAAAATCTGAAGGAGATTTGAGGATCCTTAAAACAGCCTTGAAATCGTCATTCCATAGATGTGATATGGATCAACCCTGGTGCAATATATGTGATATGGATCAACCCTGGTGCAATATAGGTCAGGCCAAGTCCCTCTCTTTTCTCGTATCTCCCTATTCTAATTTACGTGAATCTATTTTCTTTTTTGTCTATTTAAAAAAGAATGATCTTTTTCTAAATTTGGTAATAATTTAGCTTAAACTTACAATTTTACTCTTAATGAGAAACTTTTATAATCACACAAATATTCTGGGCCCCTTTTTGACTTATTCAGGATCAGAAATTCCAAAAGTCTTCATTTTTCTTAAACTATATGCCTAGTCAAATATATTCACCTAAATTGAAACGGAGGGAGTACTATTTTGTTATAATGAATGCGGCTTATAACTCGGAACCTTATATAAAAAGAAGAAGATATATATCACATCATTTTAAAGGGGGGAAACCACTAATTAGTACTCCTTCTGTTTAATATTGGATCAACTACTTTCCTTTTTAGTTTGTTTCAAAACAAATGACACATTTTGAAATTTAGAAATAATTCAAACTTTAAACTCTTCATTTTATCCATTTACCCTTAGAATATTTTATAGCCACATAAATGGCATGGTCCTATAAACCTTTTACCTCTTAAACTTTTAATACCACAAGCTTCAAAATGCTTCTTCTTTCTTCTTAAACCCTGTGCCGAATCAAACTACCTCATCTAATATGAAACGGAGGGAGTATCCTCCGTTTAAAAAAATTGTCTAGACTTTTGAGATACGCAGTCTTACATAAGTAATCGCATTAGTGTGATTGTAAAACTTTTGAAACTTGTAGTCTCAAATCTCATAGCATTTATGTGGCGATTAATATTTCCTATTATTAAAATGTGCCAATCTTTTTGCAACATACTAGTAAGGAAATTGTGTCAATCTTCTTGACACAATGGAATAAACTAAAATGGGGAAATAGCAACAACAAAAAACCCCTTTGCAAACACCTTTTGACTAATATTCACCAAAATGGGAAAATAGTATATAGTGCTCAATATGGAAAGCCAAACAAAACCTTTTATTAATTAACTGCATGTAAACACTCTCTATCTGTAATGACAATTATTAATTACTAGTAATATAATATAAGATCTCTTTGACACCCCACCCCCAATCCCCCCCCCAAAAAAAAAAGAAAAAAAAAAAGAACTGCATGTAAGTAAACACCTATACGTACGAGATCAGTCATAAAGCTAGTTTTATATCCAAATAGCATTAGCCTTAATGAGCAAATCCTTCAACTTGCCCTTGACATTCAGACTCATTACTTCATCAGAACCACCAACAAATTCCTTCCCAATAAATATAGCTGGTGTGCTCGGATTGCAACCCATTTCAATCAAAGCTTTCTCCATTTTCTTCCCTTTTGGAATTTCATCAAGCTTATACACCGTTGGATTCGCCCCAAAATTACGAATTAGGGCTTCAATACTGTGTGACATGCAACAATTGCTCTTGCTGAATATCACCACAGGACTTTCTTCTCCTAATCTATTCACTGCATCCATCTTTTTAGTTTAGATAGCAAAAAAGAGACAACTTTAATAAAATACAACTAAATTATAGAACTTTTGGAAGTAATTTAAGGCTTTAGCAATATGAGGAGACCTGAACTTCCATGAAATTATATAGTAGTCTTGAACATGAAAAGTAAGGGGTATCTAAATTATTCTTGAGATTATTCTTGAACATAAAAGGCATATTGACTTGTTTTGTCTATCTGATAAGAGAGGGTGATTTGTTTATCTTTAAAATATTCCTCAAAGATTTGTTGCTTTAATTGTGCTAATAGATCTTGCAAGAACCAAATAACTATGGATTATTGTAGCATAGTAATCTCTGTCCTAATTTATGTGATGTTGTTTGACTATGTATGAAGTTTAATAAAAATAAAAGGAAGAATTTTAAAATTTGTGATATAAAGCATGCCATAAAAATTTGTGTGACTCTAAATCATCTCATTAAAGGTAATTAACTTGAGAAGTTAAAAGTTGCATTTTTAAATAAGAAGGTATGATATTGCTTTCTCGAACGACTAAAACGGAAAGTATGGCACCTCAATTCGGACAAAGGGAGATTGAAAATAAATTCAGAAGGGAGTAGTAACAACAGCTTGATACAACATGCATTGGAGAAATTGTTAAAAATAAAAATGGAGAGTTAGTCATTGCTTATGCTAAAAAAACTCCAGTTTTTCACTGAAAATTATGCAACTAAAGCAACTCTTTTGGCCTGTCTTGGCGTAAATTTCAGAGAATATCAAATGCTATTCTTGAAATGGATTCAGTGAAAATTGTTAACATGTTGAAGGGCCTGTCAACAACCCCATGGGAACTTATAAGGAAGACATTGTTAACTTTGTCTACTGCTAGATGGTTATAAGAATGTCCAAAGTAATTCTTCTTGTTTTATTGGAGACTAAGGTTTATATCCTCTTCCCTGTATTGACATTTTTTTAATTTATGGAACATGCAGGGGTCAAGCCTAACCTCCTATTATAATAATGGACTATTGAAGAAGAAAATCTGATAATATTGAAGAAGAAAATTTGTGTTATCCCTAGTCAACCCATTTGAGCCAAATCCCTTTTTTTTCCCAATAATCACGTTACAAGCATTTACCCGTTTTGTGATGACCCTCTCTTTGCACCTGATCTTTCCTTATCATTCTTGAGAAACAATTGGCAAAAACATAAGTTTAGGAGAGAGACGAGGAGTTTGGAAGTGATATAAAGGTACAAAGAAGAGAAAGAAATGAAGAAAAGGGAAGGCAAAGACAAGAGAAAATGCAAAAAAGAAAGTGAATAAAGTGAAGAGCTGAAGGGAATTCAAAGAAAGACACGGATGAAAGGCATGAAGTAAATAGGATGGGATACAAATGAATGTTAGGACTAAGAAAGAGTGACGTTACGTTTCTATAGTTCCGCCGAGGAAAAAGAAACTGACTCTAAGAGTCGACAAATTATGAGCCAAAAAGAGAAAATAGAGTGCTAAAGGAAAGATGAACCTATTCTATTCCATAAAATCCTACCTTGATCCAAAAAGCCTTCATTATATCCCGAAAAAAGCCCCACATGATTTCAAGTTGAGCGAGCTTGAATTAGTAGTGATTTACATGAGGGGCAAGCTTATGGTACTTAGAGTCGGACTTGTGACATTATTTTGAGAGAGATGAGCGAATTTTTCACAATCCTTGCTTCGAGTGTTACATTCTAAAGTGAGATAATTTGCTAACGGGGAGTAAAGAAGAGTGACGGAGATTAAAGTGAGATAATTTGCTAACGGAGAGTAACGGAGATAATTGGGTTCCATAATGACCTATATGAAAGAGCGAGCTTCTTTGATAAATAAAATCAACTCGTGATTCTCTAGTATCACATTAGAACTATTGTACTCAAAAGTCAAATTGTTACATTGTTGATAATTCATACGTGTTGTGGGTAATTATTGGTCTGAATTGATGTGTGATAGATTAACCTTAGGCCAGCTGAAGTATCTCTTTTTCTAGTGGAAGTCGGAATTGCCTTAATTGCTTGAGGATAAGCAAAATCTTAAGTTTGGAGGAGTTGGTAAGTAGGGATTTTGACCGCTGATTTGCTCTCTTTTAATTATTGGCGTTTTAGCTCAAGAATGCTTAAAGGTATTACCGGGAACTAATGAAATGTACTTTCGTTCAGGAATATTGGGTAACGAGCCAAAGAAGACAAAATCAACTCATAAAGAAGTCGAAATTGGGCAAGGACATATATAAAGCAAATAGGCCTATAGTGCAGACAGCAAAATACTGTTTTTTGGCCGTGAACCATGAAAGAACACTATCAGATTTCCTTCAGAGCATGCGGACTGCACAATTATTATGGCCGTAGAAGGGGATATTCGGAGAGTTGGTTATTGGGCCGGCTAAAGATATACGGACCGTACCATAATTGTGCAGCCGCACTCACAATTATGCGACCCACAAAAGAGAAGAATCATAGAGCCATGTTGTCGCACTCAAAAATGTGCGGTATGTACAATAAAATGAAGTGCGGCCAAATCCCACTTTTGTGCAACCGCATGAGGTCAAGTTGACCAGTCAAGCTCAATGTTCGGACCACTCAACTTCCGCAGGGGCAATTTTATCAGATATTTTTAGCTTAGTATAAATAGAACAATTTGTATTTATAAAAACATTCCAGAGAGTTCCAAATTACCCAGTACAATGTTCCATAGAGCCCACTTCACTTCATCAACTCTAATCCAGAGAGTCTACTCTACTTCATCAACTCTAATCCGCCTACAATATCCAAAGTCACAACGACTTCCATAGAGTTCCAAATTACCTAGTACAATGTTCCTGTCCCCATCCTTATTCGAGAGACTATGGAAGTAGGTCTGCCATCTCCGATGGATAAGACCCTCATCAGGTAAAAATCAACCTTCATCAACCTTCATGCACTTGGCCCAAATCACGAGCCTTCCTTTCTTATGCCTTGGCTAACCTGAACAACCTCTTATCCCCACCCCGGCCTTCGAGTTCCTCATAAAAATGACTAAAAGCTGTATTTTTGGCCGCCGTAACTGCTAGCTTCGCCTCTTTATTAGCCAACTTATATTGCTCCCTATTCGCCCTTATTTCCTCCTCATCTAAACTTTTTAGTAGCTTCAGATACAGAGCTTTCTTGGTTTCCACTTTTTCTTGCACCTCCCTATTCCACCACCAGTCTCCCTTGTGACTACCATAGTAACCTTTTGAAACGCCTAATACCTTTCTCTCGACTTCTCTAATGCACTGGCACAGTAGTGGTACATATAGCGGTAGCGTCCCCACTACTCCTCCAAGCCCTATAGTCAATAGCTTGACTCCCAACTCTTGCACCTTGGCTTTCGCCAAGGCTTCCCACTAGATCATGTGTTGGATATACACCTCCCTCTTCCTTCTCTTCCTCGTGATCGCTAGGTCCATGACCAGGAGCCTATGAAGGGTCGAGAGGTTCTCACTTGAGATGACCTTGCAATTCGTACAAAGACTTCTATCATACTTCCTTCAGAGTACATAATCAATATGAGTCTCGGCCACGCCGAACTCTGAAAGGTGGCCAAGTTCTCCTTCTTCTTCGGGAAACTCGAGTTTGCTATAACCATATCAAATGCTATAGCAAAGTCTAGCAGAGAGGTTCCTTCCCCGTTTCTATCTCTAATATTATAGGCACCATGCACATCATTAGACACCCCAGACCTCGCTCCAATATGGACACTGAAAGCTCATCCTATGAAAAGCTTCTCGGTATGCGGGATACCATGCACCATCTTATCCAAATCCTCTCAGAAACGCCTCTTGACTTCCTTATCCACGTCTGCTTGGGGTGCATACGCAATGATTAGTTTTAAAGTAAAACCTCCAACAACTAGCTTAATAGTCATTAGCTTTCATTTACCCTCATAACTTTCACCACTAGTTTACAGAGATCCTAATCAATCAAGATACATACCCCGTTCCTTCCCCTAACCTCCGAAAATACCATAGTTTGAACCTATCCATATCCCGGAACTTATCTCCTACCCACCTAGTCACCTCTACACAATCTATATTAATCTTCATTTTCTCGAGAATCTTTGCTAACTCTACAGATTTACCAATTAAAGTTCCTGTGTTCCAAGACCCTACTCTCAACATAGTAGCTCCCTTAGCCCTCTTACCCCTTACCCTTCACCCCTTCCCCGGCAATGACACCCTCGACTACACGAACGTATCCTACCATCGTTCGCCAAAGACACTATAATCCAGGAGACACTATGCAAGCACTACCCCGAAAGCAAGCGACACAAATAAAATGAATAACCAAAATATAATCTACCACTAAAAGTCACAAAATAGGTGAAGAGATTAAAACAAAGGAACTAGCGGGAACTATAGTCTACAAGTAAAGGTCAGTAAAACAGGTGAAAAAATAAAGTTTGGAACTAAAATCTACAACTAAAGGTAAAAAGGAAGATGTGCAAGACTAGAGCAGACCTAATCTAGGATATATTGAATAAAGATTGAAATTAAAGAGGTAGACAGGTAGATAACAATATAAACAAGTAGGCAAAGCTAGCACTAATCCAATTAATTTAAAAACGCTAGGACAAATTCTAATTAAAGATTCAAGAGCTAATGGACAGGTTAGGAAAAGTAAACAATAAATTAAACCTGCTATTTTTTTTTTATACCTCCTGTTACTGCTTCTTATTTGAACAGCATGTACATAAGGATATGTTTTATGCCTTTCATTTTCCCAAATAAAAAGGATTGTTGTGCGCATCTTATCTCCAGCTGGATATATACGTTGTTTCTTCTTCATTTGGTAGATGCTCCAACGTACTCGTATTTCGGGAAAAAACATTTATGGTTGGTTAACGTTAACGAATCATAAATTCAAGAATTACCCATAAGACAAAATATTGGCCAAAACATTCTTTCTATCTATGCAAGACCACGTGCCATACTGTGTGCTATTTCTATCTACTAAATTTTGAGAATATATGCGAATATTTTCCTATCTATCCGAGTAATTCTGTAGTTTTCACTTTTTGCAATGGCAAGGGGAATATGATTGGAGAGAGTAAAGGCTTTTTCATGTTTGGAATGCTTAGACGCTACGTTGCTTCTTATATTCATGAAATTTATAATTTCTGTTTGAACATCCTAAAAATATATAAGTTTTGTGTTCTTAAAGGAGAACTTTATTAATACTAAAATATACGAGTTACAAGGTTTGGGACTGAATGTAGAGTTTTAGTTCCAGTTAAATCAAAATGTAAATGCAAGGAAATAAAGGGTGGGAGGTTGTAAAAAAGTTGTCAATCTACTGTCACTACTTAGTTGTATATATGCAAGAATTTGAGTCTATTACTTATCTTTTTTAAAGAAAATATTATTTACATATATCAGTAGTGAATTGTTCAGATATTGTATGGTGACATGAGAAAGATCTTTACATATCATAGAGCTTGAGATTTTTGATGACACAGAAGGAGTTGAATCTTCGCCATGATGATACACTTGTATTCTCGAGACGACTATGTGTTCCTCGGGAAACTAACATGTTCTACGATATCTTGGAGGATTGTGTTCTACAACTACAACACTTAAATTTTTTTAATTAATATTGAACATCCTCATAGTATAACTACTTTAGTACTACTAAGCAAGGAGATGTCCATGGCATAAATTTGTCTCCGATCACAGTTTATCCATGGAGGTGAGCTGCATGCATGCACTTGTCCGTGGTAGCTTGGAGTTGTCTTTTGGTTATTCAGTTGTATTTTCAGACTTTTACTATGGTACGTTATTTATATGCTTTATACTTTTACCATGTTTTTTGGTTTGCGATTTGAGGGATTATCGTGTGTTGGTCTGTCTAACATGGGAATGGTAGGTGCCATCAAGGCTAATGCAAATTGGGATCGTGGCATTTTATATTCTTAAACTTGACAACCCAAGACACATAAAATAATATGGAGGAAGTAATATTTTTCATTACAGCAAAGAAAAGAACATACAAAATAATAATCCTTCCGTTTCAATTTATCTGAACCTATTTCTTTTTTGGTCCGTGCCAAAAAAATGACCACTTTCCTTATTTGGAAACAGTTTATCTTTATGCAATGATTTATAGCCACACAAAAGATATGTGCATCATTTTACACCACCAGTTCAAAAGTCTTCTTTTTTTTTTTTTTAAATTTCGATCAATCAAATGGGTTCACGTAAATTGAAACGGAGTAGTATCCTACTGCAAGCTGAATAGACTTTATACCTATAGTTGGTATTTTATATCCATATAGCATTAGCTTTGATGAGCAAATCCTTTAACTTTCCCCTAATATTTAGACTAATGACTTCATCAGATCCACCAACAAGTTCCTTTCCAATGAATGTAGTTGGTGTACTTGGCTTGCATCCCATTTCAAGCAAAGCTCTCTCTACTTTTTTACCATTCGGAAGTTCATCAATCTTGTAAACTGTTGGATTTGCACCAAAACCTCTAATTAGGATTTCAATACTGTAAGAAATGCAACAAGTGTCTTTGCTGAATATCACAACCGGGCTTTCGGATGCCAATGTCATCAGTGTATCCATTGTTGTAAATCCTAATTAATCGAACAGTGAGTTTCGGATACTGAATGGTTGTGAAGAAAATAGAAGCAAGAGTTATATATGGTTCTTGAAATAAAGCTTTTGGAAAGAGTAGCTACAAGTTTGAGTTTCAAGTAGCTTGACCTTATGTAGTTATATAGTTATAAATTTACCAAACAGTGGAAAAGATTGAGTATCCCACTCCAAATTATTCTTGATATTTGGATAATTATAAAGATGTGATTTGTTTCTCTAACTGGAACCACGAGCAGCTGGAAAATTTCCCCATGTTCAAAGTACTTACAGAGGATTTCTTTACCTTTAAAATATTCCAGAAAACGAGTAAAAGCACATAGGATTATATGCAAAAACCTAGTCTCAATCTTGAGATGAAAGGAACGGCCAGTGGTCAGAATATGTTGTAAATTTTTTTAAAGTTGATTGACTATGTTAGTATTAAACTAACTCATGCATGTGGTTTAAACGTACAAAACATGATTTTATTTATAAGGGACAAAAATTATGTATATAGCAACCGAAGTGATGCATTGAAGTACTAAATTAATCAACAAAATAATGCCTAATTCTTAAAATGAATATGCAAAAGGGATTAGTGGTGGAGTACTGTGGTCCAAGGCAAAATGGAAGCCGAGAAAGCAGCATATTTGAAGCTTCTGGAGAGTGTGGATGAGGAGGAGAAGGTAACGAATAGGGAGCAATATTAGATGGCTAAGAAGGATTCAAAATTAGCGGTTACAGCGGCCAAGACTGTCGTGTTTGAACGCTTGTATGAAGAACTTGAAGGCAAAGGAGGGGATAAGAAGTTTTACAAGCTAGCCAAAGGTGAGAGAAAGCAAAGATCGTGACATAGACCAAGTGAACTGCATCAAGGACGAGGAAGGAGAGAGTTTTGTTGGATGAGGAACTTATTTCATGAAGATGATAGACTTACTTTTTCATAAATTCTTGAATAAAGAGGGGGTTAGGAACATTGAGTTAGGTTACATAGAGCACTCCGAGTGTCGTCATGATTTTGGTTATTATATGCATATAACAGCCGATGAGGTTGAGGAGGCTATGCGTAAGATGAGTAGGTTGAGAGAGACTAGTCCATACGAGATCCCGGTAGAAGTTTTGATGAGCGTGTGTAGGGTAGGCTTGGAGTGTCTCATTAGATTATTTAATATCATTTTTAGGATGACGAAGATGCCCGAATAATGGAGATGGAGTATGACGATCCCGTTGTATAAAAATAATGGTGATATTCAAAGTTGCAACAACTATCGGGGCATCAAGTCATTAAGACATATTATGAATGTTTGGGAGAAGGTGGTGTAGCTGAGGATGCAGATTGTGACTATTTTTAAAACTTGTTTGAATTTATGCCAGGACGATGGAGATCAGTTGCGATAATGATCCCCAATTCAGTGGAAAAAAGGTTTCTAAGTTCTTCGAGAAGTGGCATATCAAAAGAATAATCTCCACGCCTTACCACATTAGGGAAAACGGGCTAGCGGAGTCCTTTAATAAATCAATACTGAAAGTTATGAAGAAAAACTTTAAGGACGCCAAAAGACTATGGCCGGATCTATTACCAGAAGTAATTTAGGCCTACCGCACAACGCCAAAGACGAGCATAGGAGAGATGCCCTACTCGTAGTCTGTGGGACCGATGTAGCTATACCAGTCGAAGTAGGATAGCCTAGTTTGAGATATTCCTATAGGAGCGGGCCGAGGAACAATGAAAGCATAAGACAAGAGCTCGACAAAGCGGAGGAACAGAGGGATATAGCCTACATAAGAATGGTCGCCTAGAAGCAATAGGCAAAACTCTATTATAACAAAAAGGCAAGATTCAGACCACTCAAAATCGGGGACTACGTTCTCAAGGCCAAAACACAAGCAAGAAAAGACCCGCAGGAAGGCAAACTTGGAACAAATTTAGGACGTCCCATACAAAATTACAATATCAACAAAAAAAGGTATTTGAACTAGATACAATGGAAGGAAAAGTACTACCGAATAACTGTAACGTTTAAGTACTTCAACTTTTAAGAAAAAGCGTCCTCTAAGTCGTAGTCTTTTTTCCTCACTTGGGTTTTGTCCAAATTAGGTTTTCTAAAGGAGATTTTTAACGAGGCAGCAAGGGGGACACTTTAAGTTGAAATACAAATGGAAAAAGGGCACTAGAAAGTCAAGTCATGGCCCAAACTCTCAACACGTCTCCAGCCGCCCAATAAAGGGGCTAGATAGATCGGGACTAGAATGTCGGCCCGAAAAACATGTAAATTTCTCAAATCTATAAGCTAAATACATGTGTATAAAATTTGCCAATGTTTTGGCCAGAGCAACATCGCCTTAATATCTCATGACCACCGACCGCAATTAACTCACATTCGCTCAAACTAATACGTTTGACCTTGTTAGAATTTGACCTTGCTCGAATGAAATCACATTCGACCTTGTTCGAATTAACTAAAGTGACATTCGACATCACTCGAATTAACTCACATTCGACCTCGCTCGAACTAAATTAAAGTTGACATTCGACGTCACTGGAATTAAATCACATTCAACTTCATTCGAATTAACACCTACCAGGCTTGCCATGACCAAAACCAAATTTTTACGATGAAGGAGACCAAATGATAAAATAAAAGAAAGAAGCGTACAAGACCATACAGAGAAAAGAATCAGATACGAGTAGTGAAATATCATTTCATACTTCAAAAATATTCTTTACAAGGGCTAGACAGACGCTCACAAAAATGTGCAGAAACGTTACAAACAAAAAGAATAATTACTCGCAATCTGACCCAGCAACAACATCTCCACCATCTCCATCACCATTAGGATATTTGTCCTCATACCATGCGTCTTGCTAAATAGCATCCAAGTTCTTCTCACCATCAGTGTCCCCCGATGTAGCAGGGTTATAGCTGCAGGCAATCCGAGCTGCACGCGCCTTAGTACGCGCATCCTCAAAATCGATCTTAGGAACATACCCGATCGTCATCAAATCTCTGAATTTATCTAGTTGGGCCTCGATGTGGATCCACTTCTCATATAAATCCCGTGGAACATTAGATACGCCGAAGTGTGAGATGAGGATGACTGAGTTAATAATTTCATTTTCTCAGCCTCGAGAATGATGATTTGGTCACCAAGACACGAAACCTCTTTTTCTAGCCCCATATTCACTCTCCGAGCATCTTGGGATATCTCCAAATCAATTGCCCATTCAGATTAGAGATCATAGATTGTAGCCTCCAAAGCCTCCACTTTTGTCGAAGCTGCCAATCGAGCCAACTCGACCTTTTTCAAATCCGTCATCTTATCGGCGTCCTCGCCACTCAAAGCATCGGCTCTGACCAAACATTGCTCGAGCTTGACTTGCAAAGATATCACTTAGGTCTGAAAGTCCGCACATTGGGCCTAGACTCCCTTGATCGATCACCTCAAGCTCCTCTTCTTTGTCCCTCAACGCCCCTTTGAGGATGCTACACTTCCTGATGACCCACATCAACTCATCATCTTTGTGCTTTATCTGGTTCTTGATGTCTTGGAAGTTGCCACTCTCACCAAACTGCCTATAAATCTCACGGTACTTGTTGTAGTATTAGCGATACTTCCTCTCCATCTTCTTAAAAATGGTTTTTGTGCCTCTCTTCTCTGCGAGAACTCTCAATCTCGAAAATAATGGTTTGAAAAGAAAAGAGAAAAAGAAGAAGATAACCAGTCAAATCAAAGAGTAGATTGAAAGGCACGAAAGTTAGAAAGGTCGGAAAACTTACCCTAACGGTGAGGCTGGCTATGCCCGATGACAGGGCAGCATAATCCAAAGTCTTGAGGAGGCTACCCTCGACATCAGAGCAAAGGGGACCTAAGGAGGGGAATATATCCTCTGTATTCACAAGTAAGTCCCGATCCATAGGAACCATGATGGTCCTCGAGGACCCATCTTACCTAATCTTAACGCGAGTAAACCCCTCACTCAACATCCAGACCTCGTTAGGATCTAGATCGGACCCCATCTCATAGCCACCTCTCTCATAAGTAGATATGGTGGGATCTCTAACTGGCCTCGAGGACGATAGATTATCTCAACCCATGACTTCTACAGGAGACTAGAAGGCCGCAACAACGAAAAATTAAAGCGAATGAGTCACCGGCTGCTGGGGGCTTGAGCCGAAACTTCTTGTGGAAAGACGACCATTCATGAATCCCCACCATCTGGCGCAAGACATGGATAACCCAATCACGAATATCTACAACAAATGGAGGAGGTTCGGCCTCGGCTGAAGAAAGGAAAACAGAATGATTAGAACAAGCAAAATATGCACTTAGCAGAGATATTTACGGGCATAACTCCGCGCCTCAGGAAATCCATTTGCATTTGTCACTACGTCCTCAGTCTTGATGTAGAAGTAATTTCTCCAAAATCAATGATTTGCTTCATCATCCATCTTTACTACCAGACTCTTACTTCCACGGTGACAAAGGTGCAACATCGGCTCCCTATGGAAATTGGGTGCAAAGATATGCATCAGTTGGCGAAAAGAGATGCCATGACCAGTCAATTCTGCGTACTTTATCAGCAAGATGTTGAGTTTGTAAATGTCAGAAGAAAGCTTGGTCAGGCAGATGTTGTAGTAGCAGCATAATTACTCCACCAATAAGAAAGAGGAAAAGAAAAGCCTGAATAGAACAGATACACGTACAATGCGCAATATCCGGGATGACAAATCTGCACCTCATCACGACTAGTCGAGACCAGGTCGCTATGGGCTAGAATTTTGAACTTTTCCATAAAGTCAGTAAGGGCAGCCACACCCATCTCAAATTCCACGGCCTCAGGGTTTTCCTCGATCCGCTTTGAGAAGTTCGATCTAGTCTTCTCATTGCGAGGAGTTATTCCTCCACCGTAGGAAAGCTTTCATCTTCTGCAATAATGGTAGCCCCATAGTCATCGGGAGGCATGCTCACTGCCAAGAGAGCGGGGTTAGATGCTCCCCTAAAATTAGAAGATGTATTAACCATATTTATTTGTTTATATATGAAGAAGATGGAAGCACATATGAGGTATGAGTAGCAGAAGTCACCAAAATCGATGAAGACATGGACATGAGAGTAAGGGTAATGGGAGCAGGAGCTCTAAACAAATAAAGAAGAAAGATATGGAGGAATTCAATACTTGAGAGTACAAAGAATAAGTCAAAGGATCTCATATCCCTATTTATAAGAACACATGCATCAATATTGAGGAAACAAACCGTAAGTGCCCAGTGTAGGTATCGAAATGGCAGAGGCACGAGAAGCGACGCAATACATCAAAAAATACATAATAATTACGCATGATGTCGTGATGTCGCTCTGAATTGATGTGACCATAAAATATGGCACACAAAATTCCATGTAGCCATCATGTCTAAAATATTACTATTCAACCTGCTCGCCTAAATTTCTCAATAGCGATTAACAAAGCTCGCTCATCAAAGCCATCTAGATTCGACCTTAATAAGTAAAGAGACTAATTGTATGGATCAAAATCTACCTCGAAAGGGTTTAATATAAAGAGGTATTACGAAAAGTAATTTGGCCGAGGTAGACTAGTAAATAATTTCCATATGATCGACGGTCAAATGTCATAAGCAAAAGTAACAGCTAGTTTTTTTTATAGGATCTTTTAGGAGAATATTCTATTAAATATTATTTGTACTTGTACTTTTAGGGTTGATTATGGGTATGTCCCATATAAATAGATAGATAGATAAGGTAGATATATGTAATATTCTCTGATAATTAGAACACTCTTTGAAAAGTAGACTCTCTATAGATAAAATACAAATGTTACCTTTCTAAAGAGATTCATTTGTCTATTGTTCTATACGTTTCCACCAGATCCAAGAAGGATTCCAATATTCTGATATTTATCTATCATTCATTCTTGTCAGAAGAAGGAATCATCTAGCTCATTCAATGTCGGATAATTCTTATTCTTATTTACTTTAATTCCATCTAATGCTATTTATTCTTTGATATTCCCTCAATTAATCATCTTGGAACATTGAATGCACATCATATTTAGTCTCCTCTCAATATTGTTCTTTGTTATTTATGACCACCGATTATAGATCTAAGGTTATTATCATTAACTGGGTTTAATCCCGCATTACACAAAGTTAATTAGTTTAACCAATGTTTTATAGTTGTTTTCCAAACAAAGATAGGTGTGGCCCCTGTGGAGGACATGATGCGGGAGGCGAGACTTATATGGTTCGGTCATTTTTAGGGAAGAGGCATAGATGCACTAGTAAGGAGGTGTGAGAGGATGGCCTTGGGGTTTCTAAGGAGAGGTAAAAGCAGGCCAAAGAAGTATTGGGAAGAGGTGATTAGGCAATATATGGCGTTTCTCCTACTTAGTGATGACATGAATATAGATAGAAAGTAGTGGCGCAGGCAAAATTTTCGTTAAACAGGTTCAAAAAAGAAAATAATTAAAAAATTAAAAGAGGTTGTGGCTAGTGAGAGTTGAACTAGTGACCTCACAAAAAGTTCTGAACCCTATTGATCATTGAGCTATGCCTTAGGCCTATGTCAAGGCAATTCAAAATATAATAGATAAAGATACAAAATATATTTTGCCTTATATACACGGTATAATTTTTGTGTGGTATGGAGATTCGGAACTAAGGTAAAAGATTCGGTAGACGAGTGTTGTCCTTGTTTGTAACAATAGCTTTAGTACATGACTTAGTGTCATGTATGTATTCTTGTATTCCTTCACTTCTGTTATTACTTGTTGTTGCTTTCGTTTCGGTTTTCTGATTGCGGTACCTAGTGGTTGTATTATATTTTATGCTTTGATTTTCTTATTGGTGTGCTTGTTGCCCTTTCTTTTACTTACCTTTCCTAAGTCAAGGCTCTACCGATACATCTTCTCTACTTTCTTGAAAGTAAGGGAAAGATTTGTAAATACACTAGTTCATAGATAGCATTTATAAAGTTATACTGGATTTATTGTTGTTGTCTTAAATGTATAGTGCTACATATATCCGTTCTAATATTAAGTGGAGTACCTTGGAAGTTATGGATATTACGGTAGATATTGATTCTTGGTTGTGCTAATTAGACAAATTGCAATGGTCAAGATAACACACAACCAAGTAAAAAGGCCATTAATGTAATGGAAAGATTAATACTCCATCCAGTCCAAAATAAGTGATTTTTTTATGTTTTCACACATATTAAGAAAGTCACTAGTAATAGAATTGATCATTTTAACTGTACTATCTCACATAACACATATTTCAATATTATTTACTCCAAAGACAATGTAGAAAAAATATCATTAAGTCATTCTTGAAATTCGAAAAAATCACTTATTTTGGACCACAAAAAAAGGGCCAAAAAATCACTTATTTTGGACGGAATGAGTAAGATTAATCTATAAAAAGACGTGTCACTTGCTAGCAGGTCTATCTGTTGAATCATCTGCTAGATTTTGTAGAGTTTTCGATTCCATCGAAGATATTCCAAATGCAGTTTTCCTAATTGGAATTTAAAAGAATAAAAAGCCATGCGACTTTTCAGTATATGAAATCACATTTGCTAGTACAATTCTCCCGTACTAGAAGAAGAAGGATGTACCCACAAGAATATCAGATCTTAAATGCCAGAGATATCCAAATCAATTAATCTCATTACGTAGAATAAATATTATGCATTTTCTTAAAAAGAATATTATGACACCACATATTTTACTTTTACAAACCAATTAATGATTCTCACTCAAAGATAAAGCTGGAAGCACACTGTAAAATGATTCTCATTACGAAAAGCCGCATATATCATGTTGAAAACCAAAAGGAAATATTGAAGATAGGAAGGTCACGTATCATAGTTTGTCTCCGCACTAAATAAATGGAAGAAAGAAAATATTCGGAATTTATGTTTTTAAAAACATGCAATCAGATCTATATAGCTAAAAGATATGCTATTAAAAATAAAATGATTTTAAATATAAAAATATATTATTCTAATATATCAAAAAGTTGTGCCACATAATGGATTTGTGTCAATACAAGACATGCAACGTCAAGTAACAAGTGGTCTTTCTTATTAATGCTACTACAGGGCTTTCTGCTCCCATATTAATTCCTCATGCTTTTTTTTCTGAACAATTAATAATTTTTCGATTTTGTATATGACCTATGTATTTGAAGACTTCTGTTAGTAACTGAGTACATCATAAGCAAATGAAAAAAAAAAATCTTAGTGTGAACAAAGGCAGAGTCAGAATTTAATCAAATTTATTTAAATTATTAGGTTCTGAATTAATAAATTGTATATATTCGATAAATTTTTTCTAAGACAATACACATGATTTGAATTAAAGTTATTGAGTTCGATCGAATCCATACGTCGTGCTTTAGCTCCGCCTCTTGTTGGGAAGCTGGATCAGTACGTATGATTTTTACACAATTACAGAAATAGCCGGTCGAACTCTTTGTTTACTCTTTCTAGAAGATATTTATAAATTATACATTGATTATATACGATTATATATGATTATACTTGTCACTTATTAAGAGGTCTATCTATTGAAGCATCTAGACTATGTAGAGTTTTCGATTCCATTGAAGATATTCCAAATGCAGTTTTCCTTATTGTAAAATTAAAAGAATAAAAAGCTATGCGACTTTTCAGTAGATGAAATCACAATTTCTAGTACAATTCTCCCGTACTAGAAGAAGAAACTGGATGTACTCAGAAGAATATTAGAGAGAAAATGCATATATTTCAGGATATCCAAATCAGTTTCATCACAAAGAATATTTTCTAAAGAATATTATGATAACTATATGTTACTTTTACAGCCAAATGATTCTCCCTCAAAAAAGAAAATTTCCACCAAACCATAAATACTTATTGCCACTTCGAAGAGCCGCATATATTAAGTAAATGGGTACTTGAAATGTCCTTGAAATGACTTGGCCTTAAGTTGCATTTCTTTTTCTTTTCATTTTTGTTTTTTATCAACACTAACTTGAAGATGTTTGTTTGATATATGTAGATTCTTTGAAACAGACTGTAAAAGAACATTATCTTTGAAACAGCCTATAATACTACAAAACATAAATATCTTTGAAACGACCGTAAAAGAAGGTATTGGGGAATAATTGTTACCTATTATGAGTCCAATTTCTTTTTCACAACAGATGTGAGACTCAACACCCTTCATCCCATGTGCACACTAAAAATGGGTACCAGTATCTGGCAAACAATAAATTGAGAAGGGCCTGACTCTAATACCATAATAAAATAATGGATCTGGCAGCAAACTCAACCCCAAAAGCTAAGCTCATGAGGTGAGAATTGCCCAAGAATATATGATTAGTCCAATTCCTTTTCCCACATCCAATACAGGAATCGACAAAAATAAAAAAGAATTGGGTGAATTCATAATTTTCACTAGGCTATGTACATTAGTCATTAGACCAAAGGGGAGTCCAAATTTGATGCGAGGCTAATATGTTATACTTTATATCATCATTTACCTTTTGCTTTACTAATAAATATTAGCAATTCATACTTTGTTTATGCTTAATTGAGTTATTTTTGTGTGTAAGCTCATTTGAGAGTGAAGTGGAAAGACACTACAACAAAATATATTTATAGCTACGAAATCTTTGCTACGAATTTAAAAATCATGGCTAATACCTAACAATAGCCACAAAAATTAGAATTTCCTGGCTATTTACAAATTCGTAAAATTTGCCAGCCACGAAAAATAAATTGGTAAAGCTAATTCCTCATTTTTGCTATAATTGTTAACAATCGTAGCAATAACTATCTAAATAGCTACAAATGTTTTGCTACAATAAACTTGTGTAGCTAATCATAAGTTTTTGCCATGCATTAAAAGTTATTGTAGCAATAGTAACTTTATAGCTACAATAAGTTATTTAAAATAAAATATTGTAGCTAAATAAATACATTTGCTTCAAATTATAAAAAGTTGTGGCAATAATATAGCTATGGATTTATTATTATGACAAAATATTGTAGCTAATTGTTATTTTTTACCATAAACTGAAAGTTACTGTAGCAAAAAGAACCTTTTAACCATACTAAATAATTTAAAATAAAATATTATAGCTAAATAAATATTTATGCTTTAAGTACTGAAAATGCGTGGTAAAGGCTTAGTAATTACAATTATTTGTCATTATGGAATAATCTAGCCACAAATTTATTGCTATGATAATATTTTGGTAGCTAGTTATTAGATTTTGCCACGAGTTGAATCTTACTATGGTAATAATAATCTTTTGGGCATATTAAATTATTCGAAAATACCTAATGAGTATTTTTTATTCAAGTTATAAAGAATAAAAATAGTTGGCTTGAATAAATCAAAATGGTTGCCAAAATAAAAATCTGAATATTTCTCAATTACGAAAAATCATGACAAGAGTTATCCAACACTATTAGGTAATGAAAAGTTAATGTCAAAGGTAACAATTACATTTTTCTTAAATATAGGAAAATAGTAATTGTATATAATAATGGAAGAAAATAGTAATTGTATATGAAATTAAAGAATTGTTTAACTTTCAAATAACTAATATTACAGCAATTTTTGCCAATACTCCGGATTTTGTTATGCGACTTTTTGAATATGATAAGGCTGGTTATACTGATATTCAACCAAGCCGGTTGACTACTAGTTTGATTAGAAATAGTACTCAGATGAATGTAAATATAAGGATAAATGTAAACGGAGGCCATGATGATAATTCCAATAGGATGACTATGACAACCATATATCCTAGTACTGTTTTGTATGCTACTAACATCTCTGTACGCAATGTTTAAACTTTAATATATATAAATTATCTTTTTCACAAAAAAAAAACTAATAGTATTAAAATACAAATTATTGTTCATTCTCAAATAGTAGATCACTAGATCATTTGTTACCTCCTTATAACAGCAAAATTTATCAATTGACTTCTTAGATTTATGAAACTCATATTTTATTTTATTGCAATTATTGTTAATTATATAATTTTTATGTAAATTTAAATATTAACAGTTGTAGATATTTTTTTGTGTATATACTTTATTATTTTTAAATAAGTGTACTTACATTTTCTAAAAAAGTATTCATATTGAAGACCTTACATTTTTGTATTCTTTTCTTTATCACTTTGTTTTTTTGTGAATTTATTTATGTAAGTTAAAAGTTATTATCAAACTATCTTTTACAATATTTTTTAAATCAAATTTGGTTTATTAATATTTTATTTGGTCGTTCTTTAGTTACTACAGTAGTGGAGCCATAATTTTTATTATTGGATGTCAGTATTTAAATAAGTAAATACTCTAAGAAGTCAAGAATATATATATATATATATATACAGAGATATATATATTATAATTTTAGTTATATTATTATTGGAAAAATTTGTAATTTTAGTTATTTTTCTAATATTGAGGAATTCAAAATCAATTAAAGTCTTAGTTATTAAATTATTCCTTATTTAAATTAAGTAAAATGTCTTAATATTTAGGATACTAAAATCAATTCAATTTTTTTTATATAAATCGTTAAAGAGGAAAAAAGGAAAATTATTGACAATCTAAAAATATGAACTAAAATGCAAAATCATATAAAAGAATATACGTAAAAATAATCTATATACCACCTTTTCCAACAACGAAACTCCACAATAATTTTTATATTGTTTGTCCTTTTATTTCAATCATACAAGGTCAAGTTTGCATCTATATTTCCTTTCATATCAACTATTGGCCATTTTTAAATTTCAAGCGATAAATATTTTATGTAATAATAATAATAATAATAATAATAATAATAATAATAATAATAATAATAATAATAATAATAATAATAATAATAATAATAATATTCGAAAACACCAATCATTATT
Source organism: Nicotiana noctiflora (assembly GCA_032618575.1). Taxonomy (NCBI): domain Eukaryota; kingdom Viridiplantae; phylum Streptophyta; class Magnoliopsida; order Solanales; family Solanaceae; genus Nicotiana; species Nicotiana noctiflora. The sequence goes on along the minus strand of JASVEL010002075.1, from coordinate 172,958 downwards.
GAAAATCACTACAAAATATTTAAGTGGTTGACAAGAGCCAAGTACATTAATGATTATACAAACACAAAAATCCAAAAAGTGAAATATTAAATTAACTTTTTGCTTTTTGATAATATAATTAAGATCATAGTATAATTATAATTAATTATTTAAAATTGGATGAGCTAATATGAAGAATTTGAATTAACAAAAAATAACTATTTCCTTTAATGTTGCTAATAAATAATTAAGCCTTTGCATTAACTAATTAACAAGAATTAATTTAATTATTTTTCGTATTCATCATATAAGTAATTATTTTTAAATTGACAAATCGAATAGGATACATAAATTTATTTTGATAAGAATAGCATTAGCATATGGAAAAATTAGTTATAATAGTATTAAGAGTCAAGTTCATAAATAGTTTTTTTCTTCTATTTTAGTTAAACGGTACTACTCTTTTGTTTTATTGTAGGTACTTTTCCTACCTTTATTTGCATTTATGGTATTTGTATTTTCCCCTTTATATTTATGGTATTGTATTAAGAAGCAAAATATATAGGAAAAGAAACACAAACTAAATCCCAAAACCAAAACCTAAACTTTCTCTATCTCAGCCGCCACTCTCCCTCCCCAAGTAGTCGGCAATTCAAGGCTGCGAGAAAGACAAAAGGATCAATAAGAGTGTATCCCGATTGCGATTTTTATTTATGAACAAAAATTTTAAGTTTTTGGTTCGTCTCTACCGTGGTAAGATCATTTCTCTATATTATAGTATTTTTGAATCTTCTTACGTCTACTTGAGTATGAAGTTTTTAGTTCAATTTTACGGGCTGTTCAAGTAATTTGATAGATATTATGCCTTATTTTTTGATGAGTGGTGAGTGCAATTATAAATATTTGATTTATTTTATGGCTTACACCTAATTGATTTGGGTTTCTGCTTCAATTGTTTATTTTTTATTTATAGGATGCTCAAGAAAAGAGTGACTTTGAGAATTTTATTATCTTCTAATGTCAAATTGTAAGTTTTTTTCCATCTTCTTAATTTTATGATGTTTATTTAAATGCTTTTTCTTTCCTTCTCCAGTTTAGTTTTTTTAAGCTGATACATGGCTAAGTTTTTCTTATTCTATGATTCATAAAATTTTTAATTATTAATTGTAAATGCATCTAACATGTATATGTTCTAATAATTCAAATATAAATTTCTCACCAATATTTTTATTTCAGTCGTGATAATATAGAGTGCTTCATATATTCCTGGATGCATAACGATCAACGGGTGCGATGAGGTTGGCAACATAAATCATCAAGATCAAACGTGGATGACAACATGAATCATCAAGCAAATGCTTATATTCGTCTAATAAGGAATGTCAGACACTATTTGTGATCTCTATTACCATAAAACCTCACATCGGCTAGTTCTTTTCTTCAGATTTTAGTTATTGTAGAAGAGTTATGTATTGCAGATGCTATCAATTAATTAATATAAATGTGTATCTTGGAATTTATTTTGTGAAAATTTTTACATATCGATTTGTGTAAAAGAAGTTATGTCTCAAGCAAATAAGTTATTACTATTAGTTTTAATACAATATGTACATCCATAGAATAATTAGAAAATTTTAGACAAAAATAAAATAGCGAAGTTACGGGTGATAAGAACTTTCATCTTTGCTAAAATTAATAATATATCAAAAATTAATAATAAAATAATCTAATTTTGGTATGATTTGTAGCCATAAAACTTTGTCTGTAGCTAAACAAAAATACTTTTGCCACGAACTAATATATGAAAGCAGCTACATGTCTTAACTTCCGTGGTAAATAAATTTAAAACATTTGTTACGCTATATCACTTTGTGGCTACCATATTAGCTACAAATTAATTTATTGTGGCAAGAGTATAAAATTATTTGCTACAAGTATATTTGTCGTGGTAAAAGTATAAAGTCATTTGCTATGAATATAGCTACTAACACAAAATATTCGTAGCAATAAGTATTAATCCTTAGCCACGGGTCATGTAAAGTTTGTAGCTAACTTTTAGCTACGCTACATTTTGCTACGAATGCTACGGAAAAAAATATTGTGGCTAAAGTGTTTAGCTACGAAAATTTTCATAATTAGCTACGTTATGTTTTGTAGCTATAAATGCATTATGTTATAGTGAGAAAATCGGACAAAGAGGCATCAAACACAACAAAACAGAGCATGAAAGGAACTACGACACAAGGTCGCCAAAGCACCATGCCCTAGATGATGCTAGACGAGCTCTGGCTAGCGCATCCCACGGTGCAAGGTGAGATCCAAGGCGAGGTGTATTGGCGCATGATCTCTGATGTATTATCCCTAATTGCTTGAATATATTGTTACAAGTTTCATTAAGAATTCAGTACCATTATCAGTTCTAACTACTTTAACTAAAGTATCAAACTGAGTTTGGACATATTTTAGGAAGAAAGGAATAACAATGCAAGCATCAAATTTGAGTTTTAGTAAGTGTACCTAAGTCATTCTAGTATAATCATCTACTATGGCTAGAAAGTATTTATTTCTGTCAAAGATTTGTAGTTTGTAGGGTTCTCATACATCCATGTGAACACGATCAAACTTAGCACTGCTTCTATTCAAACTAGTAGGAAAAGAAAGTCTACATTGTTTGGCACATGGACATACACTACACTTATCTATAGTTTCTGTTATGTCCTTGCTGTTAGCAGGCAAAATTTTTATTCAAAGTAGTACTAGCTATTTTACCAAATCTCATATGCCATAGTTTTATTTCTTCTATACTAATAGCAGTAACTCCATGTGCATTTAGTCATGTTCCTCCAAGTTTTCCAGTTGATTTGTTTAATAGCACATATAGCCCATCATCCTCTTTACCAATATCCTTCACCTTGCCATTGTAAAGATCATGAAAAACTCAAAAGTTTGAAAAAAAGCAGCGACAAAATTTAATTATTTTGTAGCCTGTGATACTGACATGAGATTGTATTTAAATTGAGGTAGTAAAAAACATTGGTTAGAGTGCTATTATCAGAAATTTGCTTGAACCAATGTATGTTACTTTTTATACTTCACCATTTGGTAACTGCACAGTTTTCCCGTTAGTATCTTTTATGTAACGACCCGGCCCGTCGTTACGGGAATTATCACCCCGTTACCTTGCACTTGCATATATTATGTTTTTAAAACAGTATTAGAGTATATCGAGTGAGTTAGGAGTGATTTGGATTGAAAATGAAACAAATAGCATGGTTGAAGAAAGCTTGAATATGAAAAGTCAACCAAGAGTTGACTATTGAGTTAGAGTGCTCGGAACCGGATTCTGATGATTCGACTAGTTCCGGGGGATCATTTATGACTTAGGAGAACAATCGGAATTGAATTTGGAGGCCCGGTGTAGAAATAGGCTTGAATTGGCTAAGGTTGAATTTTGGCGAAATCCGAACGGTAGGTGAGATTTTGATCCGGGGGTCGGAATGGGATTCCGACAGTGGCAGTAGCTTCGTTAGGTGATTTTGGATATGCCTGCAAAATTTCAGGTCATTCGGACGTCGTTTGGTCGGGTTTTTGATTGAATGTGTAATTTGGAATGTTTTAAGAAATTTAGGCTTGAATCCGTGTGTAATTGGTGATTTTGATGTGTAGGATGGTGTTTTTATGATTGGAACAAGTTCGTATCGTGTTTTGGGGTATGTTGGTGGTTTTCGTTGAGGTCCCGGGGCCTCGGGGTGAATCCGGACCATCATCCGGCATTTGGAAGCAAGAAGTGATCTGCTGTAAATTGCAGATCACTGGGCATAAAATAAGCCTTCGCGTTCACGAAGGAGGGTCCCGCATTCGCGAAGGCCAGGTCAGTAAGGCATCGCGTTCGCGCAAGAGGAAAAGGTAAGGCATCGCGGACGCGTGGCTTCACGTCGCGTTCGCGTAGAGTAAAAATCCGGAGCTGGGAAGTTGGCCTTCGCGGACGCGTGAAGGTGTGTCGCGTTCGCGAAGGGTATTTTTGGGCAGAGCTTCGTGGACGCGTGATAGGCGTCGCGAACGCGTAGAGCAAATTGCTCTGGCAGTGAGTTTAATTACAGAACATTTCACATACGGGTTCATTAACCCAAAACTCCATTTTGAGTTCCAAGAGGAGAAATTGACGGGAGATTGCTGGGAAATCATCGGGGTTTCGTCGGAGGTAAGTTTTGTGGCTTAATTACATCATTTTAACATGGAATCCTTGGTTAATTCCCTGTAAATGGAAGATTAATTGTGGGTTTGAGCCCTAAGCCTAAATTGAAGAAAAACAAGGATTTGAGTAGGCAAATGGAGTCCGATTTTGGTAAAATTGATATGCTTAGACTCGTATTGAGACGAGGGTTCCATAAATGTGAATTTCGTAAATTTTCGGAATGTGGGCCCGGGGCTCGGGTTTTGACAACTTTGGGAATTTTGATGTAAATTGAGTTGTATTGATTGGGTGTCGTCCCATTGGCCTAATTTGTTGTATTTCTACTGTATTTGATCGGATTCTACGCGTGCGGAGCTTGATTCTCGTGGCAAGGGCATTGCGGAGTAGTCGCCGCGCCGTATTGAGGTGAGTAATAGATGTGGGTGATGACCAGCGGGTTCGAAACCCCGGTATACCACTTTGTGACACTGTATAGCGGCGAGACACGCACACTCTTGAGAGTGCGGGGTCGATCATGAACTGGAGACTACATATTAGTCCAACCCGTTGATATTGTATTATTGGCTATTCTAGAGCCGTCGAACCTCCTTCTCGGATGGTTGCATATATGTATATATATATTGTGATAATGGCCACTCTTGAGCCGAGGAACCCCCTTCTTGGGCGGTTGATTATACATGTGGGCCGTGAGCCAGTTATTGGATCCCGCGAGGATCGTTATCATTGTCTTATCATATAGACATGCTAGTTTACTACTAGTCCGCAACTATTTTTGTTATTATGCAAATTCCAATCTCTGGAACTTGATATTACTGTTTTCCAACTGAAAAATGATAAAAGAGTTTTCAAAAACTATTTTTGAGCCTGCGAGGCTGTATCTGCATATTAGCTGACTAGTAGTGGATCGGGCTGCGCGCCGCAGCGAGATATATGTTGGATCGGACTGCACGCCGCAGGGATATCTCTATGAGATGTGCTTGGGCTGTAGGAGCCCCTCCGGAGTCTGAACCCCCACAGTGAGCACGGGTACCCAAAATTGGAGTCGAGCTACGCGCCGTAGCGGTCATATCATGCATTGCATTGCATTTAGCTACATCTGCTAGGTGTTATGCTATTTATTGGTATTTGTTGGAACAGGTACAGTGAAGATTGATTCTATGACAGGGTAGCCGATTATAGCTTTACATAGTGCTTTATTGCGGATTTCTTATCTGCGTTGTCTTACCCTTGTTTATTACCACTGAGTCTGGCAGTACTCATTTTACTCCCTGCACCTTGTGTGCAGATCCAGGTACCTCTCAGCAGTGATCCAGTGGCTGTGCGAGGCGACGTTTGTGGATATTCGAGGTAGCTGCAGAGTCCGCAGGACCCGATATTCCTTCCTATTGTCTTTTGATTTTGTATTGACATTTCTTTCCGCACTTGGTATCTTGTAAACCTTTATACACTCATGTTCGGTAGAGGCTCATGACTCTTGACCCTTGGTCTATGGGAGTTGATGTATTATGGGACTTGGTTCCCCGTTTTCGTTACATGTATCGCTGTTATTTCTTGAATTAATTTGTTTAAATGGGTTAAAGAGAGCTTCTAGCTCCGTGGTTGATATGGATTGGTCAGGCTGGCTTAGCAATGTGTTGGGCGCCATCATGACCGGATTTGGGGTCGTGACAAGTTGGTATCAGAGCCTAGGTTTACTAGGCCTCATGAGTCTTGAGCCGGTTAGTAGAGTCTTGTGGATCGGTACGGGGATGCTGTACTTATCCTCGGGAGGCTGCGAACCTCTAGGAAAACTTCACTTTTCTTGAACTCTGTCGTGCGATCTTGTTGTTCTGAGAACTGAACTTCTATATTCTATTCTCTCGCGGATGGCGAGAACGCGAGCATCAGGACGAGGTGGACGACCTCCGTTGCCACCTGTTAGAGGCCGTGGGCACGGTCGTGCTAGAGTTAGAGGTAGGGCGGCTGAGGCGGTGCCAGCCGACCCGCCCGTTGTACCGGTTCAGGAGCAGGCCCCGGTGGTTGATGCTCCGGCGGTCCCAGTTCGGGGCCGGACTATATCTATTGCTATTCCCGGTCTTCGGGAGACTCTTGCTCAAATATTATCGGTGTGTTCCGGTTTGGCTCGGGTAGTCTCAGCTACTGCTACTGTAGCGACATCTCAGTCAGGGGGGTGGTCGGCGGACCCCTGCAGCTCGCACACCGATCCGGTTGTTCGGGGACTTCGGACGCCAGAGGCGGTCCCCGCTCGGGTGGTTGCACCGGTTATTCCTCCGACTGCACCGGCTCCGGCTCCAGAGCATATGGTTCGAGGTTATGCCCGAAGACGAGCGGCGTCGTCTCGAGAGATTTGGTAGACTTCGGCCACCCCATTTCGGTGGCGTTGAGGGCGAGGATGCCCGGGGTTTCTTGGATAAGTGTCAGAAGATGCTGCGTACGGCTGGTATTCTTGAGTCCAGCGGAGTTTCATTTACTACATTTCGGTTCACTGGTCCCGCATTTGATTGGTGGGAGGAGTTTGAGAGGCGTAGGCCTGGCAAGAGCAGCACCTCTCACATGGCAGCAGTTCTCTACTCTCTTTCTAGAGAAATATGTACCTCGGTCTCGTCGCGAGGAGCTACGTCGCCGGTTCGAGTGGTTGATTCAGGGCGACATGTCTGTGACTCAGTATGAGCTTAGATTCACTCAGTTGGCTAGGCATGCCACATGGATGATCCCCACTGATAGGGAGAGGATCGGGAGGTTCATTGATGGCCTCAACTACTCTATCCGTATTCTTATGACCAGCGAGCGAGTTCTATCATCATCGTTTGAGCAGGTAGCTGATATGGCACGCTCCGTTGAGGCGGATCGTCGCCGAGAGAGAGAGGAGCGGGAGGCCAAGAGGCCTCGCGGTTCTGGCAGTTTCAGTGGTGCTCCATCTAGAGGGCATTCCCAGCAGAGCAGAGGTCGCTCATCTAGACCTTCTCATTCAGCCCTCCCAGCCCAGAGTGCAGCACCTACTTCTTCAGCCCAGGGTTCTTCTGCGGCGAGGGGTTCCCTTCAGTACCCTTCTCCGGCACCGGGTGCATGTTATGAGTGTGGTGAGTTTGGTCACATGAGGAGACAGTGCCCTCGACTCCATAGGGACAGGACTCAGCAGAGGGATCAGCCCTCCTCTTCAGCACCATCTCAGGCTAGTAGAGGTGGAGGTCAGTCTTCTCGTGGTCACCCCAGAGGCGAGGAGAGATCTGGTGGAGGCGAGGCACGGTTCTATGCACTTCCTGACAGGCGTGATGCAGTTGCCTCCGATGCTGTGATTACAGGTATCATTTCTGTCTGTCACAGAGATGCCTCTGTTCTATTTGATCCGGGGTCCACATATTCTTACGTGTCCTCTTATTTTGCACATCATTTGGGTGCGACTCGTGGTAGTCTTGATTTACCTGTTCATGTATCCACCCCCGTGGGGGATACGATCGTTGTGGATCATGTCTATAGATCCTGTGTTATATCTATTGGGGGTCTGGAGACCCAGGCAGATTTGTTATTATTGGGGATGGTGGACTTTGATGTTATATTGGGTATGGACTGGTTGTCTCCGTACCATGCTATATTGGACTGTCATGCTAAGACAGTTACGTTGGCCATTCCTGGTATTTCTCAGATTGAGTGGCGGGGTTCGACTGATTTCGTCCCTTGCCGTGTTATTTCGTTCTTAAAAGCTCAAAGGATGGTTGAAAAAGGGTGTTTATCGTACTTAGCTTTTGTGAGAGATGTGGGAGCTGAGTCTCCTAGCATTGATTCTGTACCTATTGTGAGGGATTTCCCAGATGTATTCCCCTCAGACCTGCCGGGCATGCCGCCGGACAGGGATGTTGATTTTGGCATTGACTTGGTGCCGGGCACTCAGCCTATATCCATTCCTCCTTATCGGATGGCACCAGCCGAGTTGAAAGAACTGAAAAAGCAACTTCAAGAGCTTCGGATAAGGGTTTCATCCGTCCTAGTGTGTCTCCGTGGGGTGCGCCGGTATTATTTGTTAAAAAGAAAGATGGTTCCATGCGAATGTGTATTGATTATAGGCAATTGAACAAAGTGACGGTGAAGAACAAGTACCCTCTACCGCGCATAGATGATTTGTTTGATCAGTTACAGGGTGCGAGGGTGTTTTCTAAGATCGATCTTCGTTCAGGCTATCATCAGCTGAAGATCAGGGACTCGGATATTATGAAGACTGCATTCAGGACCCGATATGGTTACTATGAGTTCCTTGTGATGTCTTTTGGGATGACCAACGCCCCAGCAGCATTTATGCATCTGATGAACAGTGTGTTCGGGCCTTATTTGGATTCATTTGTGATTGTGTTCATTGATGACATTCTAGTCTACTCCCGTAGTCGGGAGGAGCATGCTCAGCATTTGAGTATTGTGTTGCAGAGATTGAGGGAGGAGAAGCTATATGCTAAATTCTCCAAGTGCGAGTTTTGGCTTGAGTCCGTAGCATTTATGGGACATGTGGTGTCTCGTGATGGTATTCAGGTTGACCAGAAAAAGATAGAGGCGGTGCAGAGTTGGCCTAGACCGTCCTCAGCTACAGAGATCGGGAGTTTTCTTGGTTTGGCGGGATATTATCGCCGGTTTGTTCAGGGATTTTCATCCATTGCTTCTTCATTGACTAAATTGACCCGGAAGGGTGCACCATTCGTGTGGTCGGATGAGTGCGAGGAGAGCTTTCAGAAGCTCAAGACAGCTTTGACCACAGCTCCAGTGTTAGTATTGCCATCAGCTTCAGGTTCATATACCGTTTATTGTGATGCCTCGAGAGTGGGGATAGGTTGTGTGTTGATGCAGGAAGGTAAGGTGATTGCTTATGCTTCTTGGCAGTTGAAGTCACATGAGAAGAACTATCCTGTTCATGACTTGGAGCTAGCCGCCATTGTTCATGCCTTGAAGATTTGGAGGCACTATTTGTACGGTGCGTCTTGTGAGGTGTATACTGACCATCGTAGTCTCCAGCACTTGTTCAAACAGAAAGACCTTAATTTGAGACAGCGGAGATGGCTAGAGTTGCTGAAGGATTATGACATTACTATATTATATCATCCGGGAAGGCCAATGTGGTGGCCGATGCTTTGAGCCGGAAGGCGGTCAGTATGGGGAGCTTGGCATATATTCCAGCTGAGGAGAGGCCATTTGCTTATGATGTTCAGGTGCTAGCCAATCGGCTAGTGAGGTTAGATATTTCGGAGCCCAGCAGGGTATTGGCTTGTGTTGTATCTCGGTCATCTCTATATGATCGTATTCGTGAGCGCCAGTATGATGATCCACATTTGGCTGTCCTGAGGGACAGAGTTCAGCATGATGATGCTAGAGATGTCACCATTGATAGTGACGGCGTATTGAGGATGCAGGGCCGGATATGCGTGCCCAATGTTGATGGCCTTCGTGATTTGATTCTGGAGGAGGCCCATAGCTCGCGGTATTCTATCCATCCAGGAGCCGCGAAGATGTATCAAGATTTGAAACAGCACTATTGGTGGAGAAAGATGAAAATGGACATTGTCGGACATGTAGCACGGTGCCTCAACTGTCAGCAGGTTAAGTACGAGCATCAGAGGCCCGGTGGCGTATTTCAGCGCATTGTTATTCCTGAGTGGAAATGGGAGAGGATCACTATGGACTTTGTTACTTGACTCCCTCGGACGGCGAGGAAGTTTGATTCTGTATGGGTGATTGTGGATAGACTGACCAAGTCAGCTCACTTCATTCCAGTTAGTACTACCTACTCATCGGAGCGGTTGGCAGCGATCTTTATTTGAGAGATTGTTTGGTTGCATGGGGTCCCAGTGTCTATCATATCCGACAGGGGTACTCGGTTCACTTCTCGGTTTTGGAGAGCATTTCAGCGAGAGATGGGTACACGGGTTGAGTTGAGTACAGCATTTCACCCCCAGACAGACGGACAGTCTGAGCGCACTATTCAGATCTTGGAGGATATGTTGCGAGCTTGTGTGATTGATTTTGGTGGTTCATGGGCTGATTATTTGCCTTTGGCGGAGTTTGCTTATAATAATAGCTATCAGTCCAGCATTCAGATGGCGCCGTATGAAGCTTTATATGGGAGGCGGTGTAGGTCTCCAGTTGGTTGGTTCGAGCCCGGCGAGGCTAGGTTGTTAGGGACAGAGTTAGTCCAAGATGCTTTAGATAAGGTGAAGGTGATTCAGGAGAGACTTCGCACAGCTCAGTCGCGTCAGAAGAGTTATGCAGACCGAAAGGTCCGAGATGTGTCTTATTCAGTAGGTGAGAAGGTGTTGTTGAAAGTTTCGCCTATGAAGGGTGTTATGAGATTTGGAAAGAAAGGAAAATTGAGCCCAAGGTTCATTGGACCTTTTGAGGTACTTAGGAAAGTTGGGGAGGTGGCTTATATGCTTGCTTTGCCACCCCGTTTGTCGGGAGTTCACCCGGTGTTCCATGTATCTATGCTCCGGAAGTATGTCGGAGACCCGTCTCATGTGTTGGACTTCGGCACGATACAGCTAGATGAGGATTTGACTTATGATGTGGAACCAGTAGCCATTTTGGGTCGACAGGTTCGTAAGCTGAGATCTAAGGATATAGCTTCAGTGAAAGTGCAGTGGAGAGGTCGTCTCGTGGAGGAAGCAACTTGGGAGACCGAGCAGGAAATGCGGAGCAGATATCCACACTTATTTGATGCTCCGGGTATGTTTCTTAACCCGCTCGCGGACGAGCGTTTGTTTAAGTTGGGGAGAATGTAACGACCCGGCCCGTCGTTACGGGAATTATCACCCCGTTACCTTGCACTTGCATATATTATGTTTTTAAAACAGTATTAGAGTATATCGAGTGAGTTAGGAGTGATTTGGATTGAAAATGAAACAAATAGCATGGTTGAAGAAAGCTTGAATATGAAAAGTCAACCAAGAGTTGACTATTGAGTTAGAGTGCTCGGAACCGGATTCTGATGATTCGACTAGTTCCGGGGGATCATTTATGACTTAGGAGAACAATCGGAATTGAATTTGGAGGCCCGGTGTAGAAATAGGCTTGAATTGGCTAAGGTTGAATTTTGGCGAAATCCGAACGGTAGGTGAGATTTTGATCCGGGGTCGGAATGGAATTCCGACAGTGGCAGTAGCTTCGTTAGGTGATTTTGGATATGCCTGCAAAATTTCAGGTCATTCGGACGTCGTTTGGTCGGGTTTTTGATTGAATGTGTAATTTGGAATGTTTTAAGAAATTTAGGCTTGAATCCGTGTGTAATTGGTGATTTTGATGTGTAGGATGGTGTTTTTATGATTGGAACAAGTTCGTATCGTGTTTTGGGGTATGTTGGTGGTTTTCGTTGAGGTCCCGGGGGCCTCGGGGTGAATCCGGACCATCATCCGGCATTTGGAAGCAAGAAGTGATCTGCTGTAAATTGCAGATCACTGGGCATAAAATAAGCCTTCGCGTTCGCGAAGGAGGGTCCCGCGTTCGCGAAGGCCAGGTCAGTTGGATCGCGTTCGCGCAAGAGGAAAAGGTAAGGCATCGCGGACGCGTGGCTTCACGTCGCGTTCGCGTAGAGTAAAAATCCGGAGCCGGGAAGTTGGCCTTCGCGGACGCGTGAAGGTGTGTCGCGTTCGCGAAGGGTATTTTTGGGCAGAGCTTCGCGGACGCGTGATAGGCGTCGCGAACGCGTAGAGCAAATTGCTCTGGCAGTGAGTTTAATTACAGAACATTTCACATACGGGTTCATTAACCCAAAACTCCATTTTGAGTTCCAAGAGGAGAAATTGACGGGAGATTGCTGGGAAATCATCGGGGTTTCGTCGGAGGTAAGTTTTGTGGCTTAATTACATCATTTTAACATGGAATCCTTGGTTAATTCCCTGTAAATGGAAGATTAATTGTGGGTTTGAGCCCTAAGCCTAAATTGAAGAAAAACAAGGATTTGAGTAGGCAAATGGAGTCCGATTTTGGTAAAATTGATATGCTTAGACTCGTACTGAGACGAGGGTTCCAGAAATGTGAATTTCGTAAATTTTCGGAATGTGGGCCCGGGGCTCGGGTTTTGACAACTTTGGGAATTTTGATGTAAATTGAGTTGTATTGATTGGGTGTCGTCCCATTGGCCTAATTTGTTGTATTTCTACTGTATTTGATCAGGATTCTACGCGTGCGGAGCTTGATTCTCGTGGCAAGGGCATTGCGGAATAGTCGTCGCGCTGTATTGAGGTGAGTAATAGATGTGGGTGATGACCAGCGGGTTCGAAACCCCGGTATACCACTTTGTGACGCTGTATAGCGGCGAGACACGCACACTCTCGAGAGTGCGGGGTCGATCATGAACTGGAGACTACATATTAGTCCAACCCGTTGATATTGTATTATTGGCTATTCTAGAGCCGTCGAACCTCCTTCTCGGATGGTTGCATATATGTATATATATATTGTGATAATGGCCACTCTTGAGCCGAGGAACCCCCTTCTTGGGCGGTTGATTATACATGTGGGCCGTGAGCCAGTTATTGGATCCCGCGAGGATCGTTATCATTGTCTTATCATATAGACATGCTAGTTTACTACTAGTCCGCAACTATTTTTGTTATTATGCCAATTCCAATCTCTGGAACTTGACATTACTGTTTTCCAACTGAAAAATGATAAAAGAGTTTTCAAAAACTATTTTTGAGCTTGCGAGGCTGTATCTGCATATTAGCTGACTAGTAGTGGATCGGGCTGCGCGCCGCAGCGAGATATATGTTGGATCGGACTGCACACCGCAGGAATATCTCTATGAGATGTGCTTGGGTTGTAGGAGCCCCTCCGGAGTCTGAACCCCCACAGTGAGCACGGGTACCCAAAAATTGGAGTCGGGCTACGCGCCGTAGCGGTCATATCATGCATTGCATTGCATTTAGCTACATCTGCTAGCTGTTATGCTATTTATTGGTATTTGTTGGAACGGGTACAGTGAAGATTGATTCTATGACAGGGTAGCTGATTATAGCTTTACATAGTGCTTTATTGCGGATTTCATATCTGCGTTGTCTTACCCTTGTTTATTACCACTGAGTCTGGCAGTACTCATTTTACTCCCTGCACCTTGTGTGCAGATCCAGGTACCTCTCAGCAGTGATCCAGTAGCTGTGCGAGGCGACGTTTGTGGATATTCGAGGTAGCTGCAGAGTCCGCAGGACCCGATATTCCTTCCTATTGTCTTTTGATTTTGTATTGACATTTCTTTCCGCACTTGGTATTCTTGTAAACCTTTTATACACTCATGTTCGGTAGAGGCTCATGACTCTTGACCCTTGGTCTATGGGAGTTGATGTATTATGGGGCTTGGTTCCCCGTTTTCGTTACATGTATCGCTGTTATTTCCTGAATTAATTTGCTTAAATGGGTTAAAGAGAGCTTCTAGCTCCGTGGTTGATATGGATTGGTCAGGCTGGCTTAGCAATGTGCTGGGCGCCATCATGACCGGATTTGGGGTCGTGACATTTTAGTAAAGAAACGTTGTCTAACATATTTATATCAAAAACCATGTGGTTTGTTGCACCTCTGTCAATGATCCAATTTTTTAGAATTTTGGATACTAACATGACTTTGCTGCTGGAAATACCTGGTTTTGTAGCTGCTACATTGACTGAGGAGCCAGTATTTGAGTTTGTGCTATGTTGATGGCTTTTATTTAGCATCTGAACAATCAGATCATATTGAGATTGAGTAAAGGCACACACTCCTATTTAAGTTATTTGTCTTGGCATTTGTGTCAGTTGTGAAGGTGTATACGTGTAATGCATCCTGGTTGTTTTGTAGTTTCCTTGGTTATCCAGCTGTGTCATTGGTTCATTTGCTTCTTGTGAGAGTACATTGTAAGCTGCAGAATTACCAGCACACCCTCTCCTTTTGAACCTAGTATCTTGAGGATATCCTTTAAGTTTATAGTAGTTTTCTTTGATATGATTCCTCATTTTGCAATGATCACAGTATAGATTAGTACCATTTTTCCTGAACTTCTGCGATTGATATCCAGTCTTAAAACTGGTTGTGTAATCTAAGAGTTTTAGAGTTTTGCGATTGTGATTTGATTGCTAATGGCTTTGATACCATATAAAAATTCATAATGGATAAAAATATATCGATTGAAGAAGAAAGAATATTATCTGCAGAAGAAATGAAGAGTGAACAGAAGAAAAAATAGAGAAATAAACTGAAAGGAAGAAGAAGAGAAGGAGAGAAAATGTGACGACCCGGCCCGTCGTCACGGGAATTACCACCCCGTTGTGTTGTAATTACATAATTCATGCTTTTATATAAGTGTTAGAGTCTATCGGGGGAGTTAGGAGTGAATTAAATTGGAAATGAGGCATATAGCCTTTGTGAAGGAAACTTGAATAAGAAAAGTCAACCCGGAGTTGACTATTTAGCTAGAGGGCTCGGAATCGGATTCTGATGATTCGGTTAGTTCCGGAAGGTGATTTGTGACTTAGGGGAGCGATCGGAATTGAATTTGGAGGCCGGTGTAGAAATAGGCTTGAATTGGCTAAGGTTGAATTTTGGCGAAATCCGAACGGTAGGTGAGATTTTGATCCGGGAGTCGGAATGGAGTTCCGACAGTTGCAGTAGCTCCGTTAGGTGATTTTGGATGTGCCTGCAAAATTTCAGGTCATTCGGACGTCGTTTAGTCGGGTTTTTTTTGATTGGTTATGTAATTCGGAATGTTTTAAAGAATTTAGACTTGAATCCGTGTGTAATTGGTGATTTTGATGTTTAGGATGGTGTTTTTATGATTGGAACAAGTTTGTATCGTGTTTTGGAGTATGTTGGTGGTTTTCGTTGGGGTCCGGGGAGCCTCGAGATGAATTCGGGGGTCCAAACGGACCAATTTGTGCCAAAGGCAACTGCTGTTGGCTGCTGGTTTTGTTGCAGACGGATGCTCTATGCGATCGCATAGGGTAGATGCGATCGCATAGAAGGATGGAAGTGAGCCTCAGAGTTGTTCTATGCGATCGCGTAAGAGGGGATGCGATCGCATAGGTATGGAAACTGGCACTCTGCGATCGCAGGGTCACTTGTGCGATCGCATAGAAGAGATTGGAGGGGTGAGAAAAATGTGCTATGCGATTGCATAGCAAAGGGTGCGATCGCATAGGTTTGTCAGACTGTGAATTGCGATCGCATAGCCGGTGTTGCGATCGCAGAGAAGAAAAGATGAGGCCTGGAAGGTTGTGCTATGCGATCGCGGGAGTGCATTGCGATCGCATAGAAGGGGAAATTGGCAGGAGGATTTAACTCTATGCGATCGCATAGGGTCATTGCGATCGCATAGAAGGAATGGTCTGGCAGTGAAATTAAAACCAGAACAGAACCAGTCGCGGGTTCATATACCCAATACGCCATTTTTGAGTTCTAGAGAGAGAAACTCACGGGAATTGTTGGTAATTCATCGGGGATTCGTTGGAGGTAAGTTTTGTGGCTTAATTACATCATTTTAACATGAAATCCTTGGTTAAATCCCTGTAAATGGAAGATTAAAGGTGGGTTTGAACCCTAGGCCTAAATTTAAGAAAAACACCGATTTGAGTGGGCAAATGGAGTCCGATTTTGGTAAATTTTATATGCCTAGACTCGTATCGAGATGAGGATTCCGAATATGTAATTTTTGTAATTTTTCGACAAGTGTACCAAAAGTCGGGTTTTGACAACTTGTGGGTTTTGATATAAATTGGGTTATTTCGAATGAATTTCGTGAAATTAGCGTATATTGATGCATTCTCTATGATTTTGAGCGGAGTTGGCATCCGAGGAGATTGATTTGCGAGGCAAGCGCAAGGCGGATTGAAGCTTCTACCGGTTCGAGGTGAGTGGTAGTAGTAAATAATGTACTGAGGGTTTGAAACCCCGTACTAGCACTTCACAGTGCTATATTGAGATGAAATACGCGTTCTATGACGGGCGTGGTGACATTGTGATTGGGGGTTCGGACTTAGTCCTTCCCGACTAATAGTATACTGTGTGTTATGACTGATAATAAGTTTATAATTGTGCAATTGGGCTGATAGCCATGTTTGGGGCCTTGTGCCGATCTGTAGAGCATTAGGGAACCTATAGAGCTAGGTGACCCTTATATCATGTTGGAAACATACACTCAGCCGTAGCTCTAGCCGTATAGCATAATATGAGCCCGTACTAGATGTGTACATTGAGAGAGATTATCTAGGGTGGAATCCCCTGTTCTAGCTGAGTGGGCCTGAAAGGCCAAGTCTATACCGATTGAGATGAGATAGGGTCAAGGACCCACTATGAGATGTTATATTGGGCCCGAAAGGCCAAGTCTATATTAACCGAGACAGGGTCAAGGACCCATTGTGATATATTATATTGGGCCTGAGAGGCCAAGTGCATACTGACTGGGTTAGGGTCGAGGACCCATTATGAGGTATTATGTATATAGATACCTATATTGGATCGGACTGCACGCCGCAGTAATGTACATGTAATATACATGTAATATACATATGGGACGGACTGCACGCCGCAATATTATTGCGCTTGGGCTGTAGGAGCCCCTTCGGAGTCTGAGTCTGCACACATTCCAGTGAGCGCTGGTATATTATGGGATCGGGCTGCACGCCGCAGCAGTATAATTATATATGTATATATATATATATATATATATATTGGATCGGACTGCACGCCGCGGTGATATATGGTGGACCTGGCCGCACGCCATAGCACCATAGCGCTTGGGCCTAGGGAGCCCCTCCGAAGTCCGTATACACCCCCAGTGAGCGCCGTCGACGTAAAATGGAGCGGGCTGCGCGCCGCAGCGGTATATGTATTGGAGCGGGCTGCACGCCGCAGCATTATACTTAATCATACCCTACTATCTACTTAAATACTTATACATTATAGACATAAGTATGTGTCCTTATATGTTGAGATGGCCGTACACCGTAGGGGTACGAGCGAGGGTTAGTTTAGTGTGGAAATCTTGTAGAGATAAACGTACTTGCGAGGGTTGCCTTAGAACTGCTAAGTGATAGCGCAGGATTTCTTACCTTCAGTTATTATTTATTATTGTTACTCACTGAGTTGAAATATACTCACCCCACTCCCCTGCACTTTCTGTGCAAATCCACAGGTGCCCGAGAGCAGTTGAGACATTGTAGCTGCTGATCCTTGTCTACTTTTGCGGAGATTACGAGGTAGCTGCCAGCGTCCGCAGAGCTTGTTTTCTCCTTCTTTATCATCTTGTTGATTTCCTATTTGTCTAGACTTGGTTGTATTAGGATGAAATTCTGTAGAGGCTCAGTCTCGTGACTCCACGATATGTTTGGGACCGCAGTTTGTATGTTTTACGTTCCGGTTATCACCTGAGATGATTATTTACTGTTTAAGTTTAATTTCTTTATAATTGGCTGATTTAAGGGATAATATGGTTGGGCTTGCCTAGCATTGTATTGGGCGCCATCACGACCAGGGTTTGGGTCGTGACAAGTTGGTATCAGAGCCTAGGTTAACAGGTCTCGCGAGTCATGAGCCGATTGGTAGAGTCTCGTGGATCGGTGCGGGGACGCCTGTACTTATCCTCGGGAGGCTGCAAACCTTTTTAGGAAAAGTTTCAATTCTTGGAATTCTTGTCGTGCGATTACTTTTGACTTGAACCGAACTTTGACATTCTATTCTCTCGCAGATGGCGAGAACCCGATCATCCGGACGTGGAGGACGACCACCACTACCACCTGCTAGAGGCCGTGGACGCGGTCGTGGTCGTGGCGGAGTTAGGGCAGCTGAGGCAGTGCCAGCTGACCCACAGCCCCCAGTTGCAGAGGTGCCAGCAGCACTAGATCAGGCACCAACTATGCCCATTGTTATTCCGGGTCTACAGGAGACCCTGGCTCAGATACTAGCAGTCTGCACTGGCCTAGCACAGGCGGTTTGAGTTACTACAGCGGCAGCTGCATCAGGGATCGGGGGTGGTCATCAGACCCCCGCAGTACGCACTCCAAAGCTAGCAGTGCAGGGCATACAGGCACCAGAGGCTTCTCCAGTTCAGCCTGTGGTTCCGGCTCAGCCAGCAGATCAGGTTCAGGGGGACAGGGTCCCAGCTATGACGGACGATGAGCAATGTCGTCTTGAGAGGTTCACTAGACTATCTCCTCTAGTGTTCACTGGTACTCCGGGCGAGGATACCCAAGGTTTTCTAGACAAGTGCCGTCAGATGCTTTGTACGGCAGGGATCTTGGAGTCTAGTGGGGTATCTTTCACTACCTTTCAGTTTCAAGGGCCAGCCTTCGCTTGGTGGGAGGCTTATGAGCGCCGCAGGCCAGCCGGAGCAGCACCACTATCATGGCCCGAGTTCTCCACTATGTTCTTGGAGAAATGGGTGCCTCGATCTCAGAGAGAGGAGATGCGTAGGCAGTTTGAGGGTCTCCGTCAGGGGGACATGTCAGTGTCAGAGTATGAGATCAGATTTACAGAGTTGTCCAGATATGCACCGTGGTTGGTTCATTCCGACAGAGAGAGGATTGGGCGCTTCGTGGACGGCCTCATTTATCCCATTCGTATTCTGATGACTCGGGAGAGGGTTTTGAGTCGTACCTTTGAGGATGTTGTGGATATTGCTCGTGACATTGAGACAGATCGTCGCAGGGAGCGGGATGAGAAGGAGGCCAAGAGGCCTCGAGGAGCAGCTAGTTCCAGTGGCACTCAGACCAGAGGCCAGAGTCAGCAGAGCCGAGGTCGCTCTTTCAGGTCTTCGCAGTCGGGACGCTCAGATCGTCGCAGATGGTCACCTAGACAGGGTTATCAGGGTTCGCACCAGAGCCAGCCATCTCTCGGTGCCATGCCAGCTCAGAGTTCTTCACAGGCCCCATCCGCTCAGGGTTCATCTCGGCCTAGTTCATCAGCTGGTCACTCCAGCGCCAGAGGTCCTTATCAGTCTCAGTACCCAGGCACCGGGGAGTTGCTACGAGTGCGGAGAGTTTGGGCACCACCGTAGGGAGTGTCCCCGTCTTGTTTCCGGATCTTATCAGCAGAGAGGGCAGCCCTCGTCATCTGGTCCTTCTACTTCAGCACCCGCCCCGCCAGCTAGGGGTGAGGGTCAGACAGCTAGGGGTCGCCCTCGAGGGGGAGGCCGATCAGGCGGTCAGGCTAGATGCTATGCTTTTCAGGGCCGATCTGAGGCTGTTGCTTCTGATGATGTCATTACAGGTATTATTTCAGTCTGCCACAGAGATGCCTCGGTATTGTTTGATCCCGGTTCTACTTATTCTTATGTGTCTACATATTTTGCTCCTCATTTGGGCACGACCCGAGGGAGTCTTGAGCTGCCAGTGCATGTATCTACCCGGTAGGGGATACTATTGTTGTGGACCACGTATACCGGTCCTGTTTGGTCACTATTGGGGTCTGAAGACCCGAGTGGACCTATTGTTTCTCAGCATGATTGATTTTGATGTTATATTGGGCATGGATCGGTTATCTCCATGTCATGCTATTCTGGACTGTCATGCCAAGACAGTCACTTTGGCTATGCCGGGCATTCAGAGGATCGAGTGGCGGGGCATGACTGATTATGTACCCACCAGGGTAATATCTTTTCTCAAGGCCCAACAAATGGTTGGGAAGGGATGTCTCTCTTATTTAGCATTTGTGCGGGAGGTCGAGGCCCAGACTCCCAGTATTGATTCTGTTCCCATTGTGCGAGACTTTCCCGATGTGTTTCCCTCAGACCTGCCGGGCATGCCGCCGGACAGGGATATTGATTTTGGTATCGATTTGGTGCCAGGCACTCAGCCTATTTCTATTCCTCCGTATCGGATGGCACCAGCTGAGTTGAAGGAATTGAAGGAGCAGCTCCAGGAACTCCTAGATAAGGGGTTCATTCGGCCGAGTGTGTCGCCGTGGGGTGCACCGGTCCTGTTTGTTAAGAAGAAAGATGGCTCTATGAGAATGTGTATTGACTATAGGCGGCTAAACAAAGTAACAGTGAAGAATAAGTATCCTCTGCCTCGTATTGATGATTTATTTGATCAGCTCCAGGGAGCTAGGGTGTTCTCGAAGATTGATCTTCGTTCGGGCTACCATCAACTGAAGATTAGAGAGTCCGACATTATGAAGACTGCATTCGGACCAGATATGGTCACTATGAGTTCCTTGTGATGTCTTTTGGGCTAACCAACGCCCCAGCAACATTTATGCATCTGATGAACAGTGTGTTCAGGCCGTATCTTGATTCATTTGTGATCGTATTCATTGATGACATACTTGTCTACTCTCGTAGCCAGGAGGAGCATGCTCGGCACTTGAGTATTGTGTTGCAGAGGTTGAGAGAGGAGAAGCTGTATGCCAAGTTCTCCAAATGTGAGTTCTGGCTTGAGTCCGTGGCATTCTTAGGGCACGTGGTGTCCTGTGATGGTATTCGGGTAGATCCGAGGAAGGTCGAGGCAGTGCAGAGTTGGCCCAGACCGACCTCAGTTACTGAGATCCGTAGCTTTCTGGGATTGGCAGGGTATTATCGCCGATTCGTTCAGGGATTCTCTTCTATTGCTTCACCCTTGACTAGATTGACTCGGAAGGGTGTTCCTTTCTTATGGTCCGAGGAGTGCGAGGAGAGCTTTCGGAAGCTCAAGACAGCACTGACCACAGCACCAGTCTTGATTCTACCGACAGCTTCAGGTTCTTATACTGTATATTGTGATGCCTCGGGAGTGGGCATTGGTTGTGTGTTGATGCAGGAGGGTAGGGTCATTGCTTATGCCTCTCGTCAGTTGAAGCCCCACGAGAAGAACTACCCTGTTCATGATTTGGAGCTAGCAGCCATAGTTCATGCCTTGAAGATTTGGAGGCATTACCCGTATGGTGTCTCATGTGAGGTGTTCACGGATCATCGCAGCCTTCAGCACTTATTCAGACAGAAGGACCTTAATTTGAGACAGCGGAGGTGGTTGGAGTTGCTTAAGGACTATGATATCACTATTTTGTATCATCCGGGGAAGGCCAATGTGGTGGCCGATGCCTTGAGTCGGAAGGCGGTTAGCATGGGCAGCTTAGCTTTCATCCCAGTTGGGGAGAGGCCATTTGCTTATGATGTTCAGGCCCTAGCCAATCGGCTAGTGAGATTAGATATTTCGGAGCCGAGTCGAGTGTTGGCTTGTATTGTTTCTCGATCTTCCTTATATGATCGCATCAGGGAGCGACAGTATGATGACCCACATTTGCTTGTCCTTAAGGACAGAGTGCAGCATAATGATGTCAGAGATGTGACTATCGACAGTGATGGTGTTTTGAGGATGCATGGCCGTATATGCGTGCCCAATGTTGATGGTTTGCGGGAGTTGATACTTGAGGAGGCACACAGGTTCGCGGTACTCTATTCACCCAGGTGCCGCGAAGATGTACCAGGACTTGAGACAGCACTACTAGTGGAGGAGAATGAAGATGGATATTGTTAGGCATGTAGCCAGGTGCCTCAATTGTCAGCCGATCAAGTATGAGCATCAGAGACCGGGCAGTGTTCTTCAGCGTATGGTCATTCTCGAGTGGAAATGGGAGAGGATCACCATGGATTTTGTTACTGGGCTCCCTCGGACAGCGAGGAAGTTTGATTCTGTATGGGTGATTGTTGATCGGTTGACTAAGTCCGCACATTTCATCCCAGTTAGTACTACTTACTCATCGGAGCGGTTGGCAGCGATCTTTATTCGGGAGATTGTCAGGTTGCATGGGGTCCCAGTGTCTATTATATCTGACAGAGGCACTCGGTTCACTTCTCAATTTTGGAGAGCATTTCAGCGAGAGATGGGTACGAGGGTTGAGTTGAGTACAGCATTTCACCCCCAGACAGACGGGCAGTCTGAGCGTACTATTCAGATCCTGGAGGATATGTTGCGGGCATGTGTGATTGATTTTGGTGGTTCGTGGGATGAATTCTTACCACTTGCTGAGTTTGCCTACAACAACAGCTACCAGTCGAGTATTCAGATGGCCCCGTACGAGGCATTGTATGGCAGACGGTGTAGATCTCCCGTGGGATGGTTTGAGCCTGGTGAGGTTAGATTGATAGGGACTGAGTTAGTCCAGGATGCTCTGGATAGAGCAAAGTTGATACAGGAGAGGCTTCGTACAGCACAGTCTCGTCAGAAGAGTTATGCGGACCGTAGAGTTCGAGAGTTGTCTTTCATGGTTGGAGATAGA
Source organism: Nicotiana noctiflora (assembly GCA_032618575.1). Taxonomy (NCBI): domain Eukaryota; kingdom Viridiplantae; phylum Streptophyta; class Magnoliopsida; order Solanales; family Solanaceae; genus Nicotiana; species Nicotiana noctiflora. The sequence continues at coordinate 150,598 of JASVEL010002075.1, read as the reverse complement.
GTATTGTTGAAGGTTTCACCCATGAAGGGTGTCATGAGGTTCGGGAGGAAAGGGAAGTTGAGTCCCAGGTATATTGGCCCTTTTGAGATACTCGGGAGAGTTGGAGAGGTGGCATATGAGTTAGCCTTGCCACCCAGTTTATCCAGCGTTCATCCGGTATTCCATGTGTCTATGCTCCGGAAGTACATTGGAGATCCGTCTCATGTATTAGATTTCAGCACCATCCACCTTGATGGTGATCTATCCTATGATGTGGAGCCTATTGCTATTTTGGGTCGTCAGGGTGAGAAAATTGAGGTCCAAGGAGATTGCATCGGTTAAGGTTCAGTGGAGAGGTCGACCCGTGGAGGAGGCTACTTGGGAGGTTGAGCGGGAGATGCGGAGCAGATACCCTCAGCTATTTGAGACTTCAGGTATGTTTCTTGACCCGCTCGAGGACGAGCGTTTGCTTAAGAAGGGGAGAATGTGACGACCCGGCCCGTCGTCACGGGAATTACCACCCCGTTGTGTTGTAATTACATAATTCATGCTTTTATATAAGTGTTAGAGTCTATCGGGGGAGTTAGGAGTGAATTAAATTGGAAATGAGGCATATAGCCTTTGTGAAGGAAACTTGAATAAGAAAAGTCAACCCGGAGTTGACTATTTAGCTAGAGGGCTCGGAATCGGATTCGGATGATTCGGTTAGTTCCGGAAGGTGATTTGTGACTTAGGGGAGCGATCGGAATTGAATTTGGAGGCCGGTGTAGAAATAGGCTTGAATTGGCTAAGGTTGAATTTTGGCGAAATTCGAACGGTAGGTGAGATTTTGATCCGGGAGTCGGAATGGAATTCCGACAGTTGCAGTAGCTCCGTTAGGTGATTTTGGATGTGCCTGCAAAATTTCAGGTCATTCGGACGTCGTTTAGTCGGGTTTTTTGATTGGTTGTGTAATTCGGAATGTTTTAAAGAATTTAGACTTGAATCCGTGTGTAATTGGTGATTTTGATGTTTAGGATGGTGTTTTTATGATTGGAACAAGTTCGTATCGTGTTTTGGAGTATGTTGGTGGTTTTCGTTGGGGTCCCGGGGGCCTCGGGTTGATTTCGGGGGTCCAATCGGACCATTTCTTCTATTTTTGAACTGCTGTTGGCTGCTGGTTTTGTTGCAGACGGATGCTCTATGCGATCGCATAGAGTAGATGCGATCGCATAGAAGGATGGAAGTGAGCCCCAGAGTTGTTCTATGCGATCGCGTAATAGGAGATGCGATCGCATAGGTATGGAAACTGGCACTCTGCGATCGCAGGGTCACTTGTGCGATCGCATAGAAGAGATTGGAGGGGTGAGAAAAATGTGCTATGCGATCGCATAGCAAGGGGTGCGATCGCATAGGTTTGTCAGACTGTGCATTGCGATCGCATAGCCAGTGTTGCGATCGCAGAGAAGAAAAGATGAGGCCTGGAAGGTTGTGCTATGCGATCGCGGGTGTGCATTGCGATCGCATAGAAGGGGAAATTGGCAGGAAAATTTAACTCTATGCGATCGCATAGGGTCATTGCGATCGCATAGAAGGAATGGTCTGGCAGTGAAATTAAAACCAGAACAGAACCAGTCGCGGGTTCATATACCCAATACGCCATTTTTGAGTTCTAGAGAGAGAAACTCACGGGAATTGTTGGTAATTCATCGGGGATTCGTTGGAGGTAAGTTTTGTGGCTTAATTACATCATTTTAACATGAAATCATGGGTTAAATCCCTGTAAATGGAAGATTAAAGGTGGGTTTGAACCCTAGGCCTAAATTTAAGAAAAACACTGATTTGAGTGGGCAAATGGAGTCCGATTTTGGTAAATTTTATATGCCTAGACTCGTATCGAGATGAGGATTCCGAATATGTAATTTTTGTAATTTTTCGACAAGTGTACCAAAAGTCGGGTTTTGACAACTTGTGGGTTTTGATATAAATTGGGTTATTTCGAATGAATTTCGTGAAATTAGCGTATATTGATGCATTCTCTATGATTTTGAGCGGAGTTGGCATCCGAGGAGATTGATTTGCGAGGCAAGCGCAAGGCGGATTGAAGCTTCTACCGGTTCGAGGTGAGTGGTAGTAGTAAATAATGTACTGAGGGTTTGAAACCCCGTACTAGCACTTCACAGTGCTATATTGAGATGAAATACGCGTTCTATGACGGGCGTGGTGACATTGTGATTGGGGGTTCGGACTTAGTCCTTCCCGACTAATAGTATACTGTGTGTTATGACTGATAATAAGTTTATAACTGTGCAATTGGGCTGATAGCCATGTTTGGGGCCTTGTGCCGATCTGTAGAACATTAGGGAACCTATAGAGCTAGGTGACCCTTATATCATGTTGGAAACATACACTCAGCCGTAGCTCTAGCTGTATAGCATAATATGAGCCCGTACTAGATGTGTACGTTGAGAGAGATTATCTAGGGTGGAATTCCCTGTTCTAGCTGAGTGGGCCTGAAAGGCCAAGTCTATACCGATTGAGATGAGATAGGGTCAAGGACCCACTATGAGATGTTATATTGGGCATGAAAGGCCAAGTCTATATTAACTGAGACAGGGTCAAGGACCCATTGTGATATATTATATTGGGCCTGAGAGGCCAAGTACATACTGACCGGGATAGGGTCGAGGACCCATTATGAGGTATTATGTATATAGATACCTATATTGGATCGGATTGCACGCCGCAGTAATGTACATGTAATATACATGTAATATAGATGTGGGACGGACTGCACGCCGCAGTATTATCGCGCTTGGGCTGTAGGAGCCCCTTCGGAGTCTGAGTCTGCACACATTCCAGTGAGCGCTGGTATATTATGGGATCGGGCTGCACGCCGCAGCAGTATAATTATATATGTATATATATATATTGGATCGGACTGCACGCCGCAGTGATATATGGTGGACCTGGCTGCACGCCATAGCACCATAGCGCTTGGGCCTAGGGAGCCCCTCCGAAGTCCGTATACACCCCCAGTGAGCGCCGTCGACGTTAAATGGAGCGGGCTGCGCGCCGCAGCAGTATATGTATTGGAGCGGGCTGCACGCCGCAGCATTATACTTAATCATACCCTACTATCTACTTAAATACTTATACATTATAGACATAAGTATGTGTCCTTATATGTTGAGATGGCCGTACACCGTAGGGGTACGAGCGAGGGTTAGTTCAGGGTGGAAATCTTGTAGAGATAAACGTACTTGTGAGGGTTGCCTTAGAACTGCTAAGTGATAGCACAGGATTTCTTACCTTCAGTTATTATTTATTATTGTTACTCACCGAGTTGAAATATACTCACCCCACTCCCCTGCACTTTCTGTGCAGATCCACAGGTGCCCGAGAGCAGTTGAGATATTGTAGCTGCTGATCCTTGTCTACTTTTGCGGAGATTACGAGGTAGCTGCCAGCGTCCGCAGAGCTTGTTTTCTCCTTCTTTATCATCTTGTTGATTTCCTATTTGTCTAGACTTGGTTGTATTAGGATGAAATTCTGTAGAGGCTCAGTCTCGTGACTCCACGATATGTTTGGGACCGCAGTTTGTATGTTTTACGTTCCGGTTATCACCTGAGATGATTATTTACTGTTTAAGTTTAATTTCTTTATAATTGGCTTATTTAAGGGATAATATGGTTGGGCTTGCCTAGCATTGTGTTGGGCGCCATCACGACCAGGGTTTGGGTCGTGACAGAAAACCAACTCAATTAGATTGAGAATTGTATCTTAATTCTTGTATATCAATTGTATTACAACTATATATATATATATATATATATATATATATATATATATATATATATATATATATATATATATATATATATATATATAACAAGATTCTCAACTAACTACTAGTTATAATTTCCAAATATGCAGCATATGATTTTTCCTGCTAATCTAACAACTTCAACTAACCTAACTAACTTAACTAACTTTTAACTAAGTTAACTAATTTCTGGAAATTTCTAGTTGTGTTAATTTTAACATTGTTTCACTACTTTTTATTTATTCCATTATGTTCAATACTCCCTCTCAAGCTAGGTGGTGTAAAAATATTGAGTAATCCTAGCTTGAACCTTAGATACATGTGTTAAGCTTTGTTTAACCCTTTGGTAAATATGTCAGTTGGTTGTTCAATGGTGATTATGTATTCTGTCTTTACTAGGCCGTGTTTTTTCTCTTATGAAATGGCAATTTATTTCAATGTGTTTTGTTCATTCCTAGGAGACTGGATTAGCTGCAATTTGGATTGCAACTTTGCTGTCACTGTATATAGTTACAGGAAGTTGAACATTGAATCCAATTTCTTTGAGTATTCCTAATATCCATGTCAGTTCTGCTACTGCTGAGGCCATGCTTCTATATTCCGATTCAGTACAACTCCTTGAAATTATAGTTTGTTTCTTTGATATCCATGATATAATTGAATCTCCAATCTTTACAAGGAAACCGGTAACTGATCTTCTTGTTTGTGGACTTTGAATCCAATTTCTTTGAGCATTTCTAATATTCATGTCAGTTCTGCTACTGCTGATGCCATGATTCTATATTCAAATTCAGCAGAACCCCTTGAAATTACAGTTTGTTTCTTTGATTTTCATGATATAATTGAATCTCCAATATTTACCAAGGAACCAGTAACTAATCTTCTTGTTTGTGGACATGCTGCCCAGTTAGCATCATAGAAGGCTGTGATATTATCTTGAGGTTTACTTGATAGGAGTACTCATAGGCCAGGCTCATTTTTGAAATATTTAACTATTATGTGTGCAGCTTCCATATGAGATCTTTTTGGTTGCTGCAAGAATTGGCTTAGATTCCGCACATTGTAAGCAATATCTGGCCTTGTGACTATGAGATATAAGAGCTTTCCAATGAGTCTTTGATATGAACCTATGTCAGATATGACTTCATCGTTAGTACTTGAGATAGTTGATAGATATTCATCATATTCCTTGGTTGTGAGATTTGAGTTACAGTCCATATGTGTTCCTATTAGTTTTGCAGCTGAAAGACCAAGCTCGGATATTAATTCTAATGCATACTTTCTTTGATGCATTAATATTCGTTTTTCTGACCTTACAAATTCAATCCCTTGAAAATATTTTAGTTCACCCAAGTCCTTAATCTTGAAGGCATTTTGTAGAGCAGCTTTGGTATCTTGTATGAGTTCTAAGTGTCACATGTTATTAGCATATCATCAACATAAATGAGTGCCACTGTAGTAGCTCTGTCTGTTTTCATAATGAACAGAGAATGATTATATTTACTCTGAACAAACTGAAACCTTAGCAAAACTTCTATTAATTGGGCATTTCATTGTCTTGGTACCTACTTTAGACCATATAGAGATTTTATGAGTCCACATACTTTATTCTCCCCCTGACTCTAAAATCCCTGTGGTAATGTCATATAAATCTCATCTGTGAGATCTCCCTATAAGAAGGCATTATATACATCCATTTGGTGTATGTGCCAACTTCTTGTAGCTGCTATAGATAGAACTGATCTCACTGTGACCTTTTTAATTTCTGGAGAAAAGGTCTCTTGATAGTCTATACCTTCTTGCTGACTACAGCCTTTTGCTACTAGTCTTGCCTTTAGCCTTTCTACTTCACATATTGCTTTGTATTTGACTTTTTATATCCACTTTTATCCAATTAGCTTTTTTCCTTCTGGTAAATGTACTACTTCCCATGTATTGTTTTCTTGCAGAGCTTTAAGTTTTTCTTGCATAGCTTATATCCATGTTGGATCTTGAGCTGCTTCAGTATATGATTATGGTTTTGAACCTAATGAGAATGCTGCAAGAAAAGCAGTATATTTTGGTGTGATATTATCATAAGACACATAGTTAGAAACTGGATAGTTAGTTTTATTATGTAAACTCAGTGATATGAAATCCTTTTTCCAAATTGGTGGTTTAGAAGTTGTTGTAGACTTCCTGGTAGGTTCCATTCTTTGTTTTTGCTTTGGAGCAGATTGAGTTGGCAATTGTTGAACCATTAGTGCCCTAGAGATTTCTGATATAGATGGTATGGTTGCATTGATTTGTGTCTGTAGTGTAGATTGTTAATCTATAGTATTATTAGATATAGGTGTTGTTGTAGAGGTCTATAAATGGTGACTTCTGCATGATTCTTGGCAGCTGCTAGATGAGGTATGTTGCTCCAATACTTGTAAGGTTTGTTCATCTGTTTGAGATTCTTCTGGTATAGTATTATTAAATATAGGAATTTCAGTAGTATTCCATTTAAAAGGAAATACATCTTCTCTCAAGCTGATATCTCTGTTGACAAAAAAATACTTGTTAGTGATATCATATAATATGTAACCTTTTTGCACTTCTGAGTATCCCATTAGAACACTTGTTCTCGTTCTGGATTGAAGTTTGTCAGTCTCAGGTATATTCTTTGCATAGCAAAGACATCCCATTACTCTCAAATAGTTAACATTTTTTGTGATACAATTTTTCATAGGGTGACTTTTTACCATAGATGAGATAGTCTATTAATAAGATATACTGCAACTTGTACACAATGTCCCCAAAATTATTGAGGAATATTTGTTTGAAATCTAATTACTCTTGTTATTTTTGGAATATGTCTATGTTTTCTTTGTGCTATTCCATTTTGTTGAGGTGTGTAGGTACATGATCTCTGATATATTATCCCTAATTACTTGAATATATTGTTACAAGTTTCATTAAGAAATTCAGTACCATTGTCAGTTCTAACTACTTTGACTAAAGTGTTGAAGTGAGTTTGGACATATTTTATGAAGAAAGGAATAACAATGCAAGCATCAGATTTAAGTTTTAGTAAGTACACCTAAGTCATTCTAGTATGATCATCTACTATGGTTAGAAAGAATTTATTTTCATCAAAGGTTTGCACTTTGTAGGGTCCCCATAAATCTAGGTGAACATGATCAAACTTAGCACTGCTTCTATTCAAACTCGTAGGAAAAGAAAGTGTACATTGTTTGGCACATGGACATACACTGCACTTATCTATAGTTTCGGTTATGTCCTTGCTGTTAGGAGGCAAAATTTATTCAAAGTAGTACTAGCTATATGACCAAATCTCATAATGCCACAGTTTTATTTCTTCTATACTAATAGCAGTAACTCCATGTGCATTTATTCATGTTCCTCCATGTTTTCCAGTTGATTTGTTTAATAGCAAATATAGCCCATCATCCTCTTTACCAATATCCTTCACCGTGCCATTGGAAATATCCTAAAAAATACAAAAGTTAGGATAAAAAGCAGCTATACCTGATTGGTCACTTTCTGGGCCGGGATCGATAAGTGAAAGTCATAAAAAAGAAATCTTTCTCTTCGCACCTCAGATGAAGAGCGGCGGCGCTTTTTCGCCTTCTCTTCGCTCTGGACAGGAGCACTAGAGGACACGGGGAGGGAGCAGGAAAAGCGTGTCATTCATAATGAAAAGAAAGATACCACTACTTCGCCTCTTTGTTGGATCGCAGGCGCGAACAAAGTGGTCTCTGACCAGGAGGAAAAAAAATCTCTCTACCTGCTGCCAACAGTCTTTCTTCGGAATTATCTGAACGGGTCCATCCTCCCATCCTGTTTGTTTTAGCAAATTATCCTAAGGTCTCCTCGTCAAGAGAACTGTTTTGTGGTTGTGACACTAACATAAGATTGTATTTAAATTAAGGCAGTAATTAGAGTGCTATTATCAGAAATTTTGCTTGAACCAATGTGTGTTACTTTTCATACTTCATCATTTGGTAACTGCACATTTTTTCCATTAGTATCTTTTAGTAAAAAGCTTTGTGCAGATATATATATATATATATATATATATATATATATATATATATATATATATATATATATATATATATATATATATATATCAAAAAACATGTGGTTAGTTACATCCGTGTCAATGATCCAATCTTTTAGAATTTTGGATACTAACATGACTTTGCTGCTACAAATAACCGGTTCTGTACCTGCTACATTGGCTGAGGAGCCAGTGTTTGAGTTTGTGCTTTGTTGATGGCTTTGATTTAGCATCTGAACAATATGATCATATTGAGATTGAGTAAAGGCACACACTCTTGTTTGAGTTATTTGTCCTGACATTTGTGTCAGTTGTTAGGGTGTATCTATGTAATGCATCCTGCTTGTTTTGTTGTTTCCTTGGTTATCCAGCTTTGTTATTGGTTCACCTGCTTTTTGTGAGAGTACATTGTAAGCAGTAGAATTACTAGCACCCCCTCTCCTTTTGAACATAGTATTTTGAGGATATCCTTTAAGCTTATAGAAGTTTTCTTTGGTATGATTCCTCATTTTGCAATGATCACACTATAGATTACTACCATTTTTCCTGAACTTCTGAGATTGATATCCAGACTTAGAATACGTAGCCACAGACTCAAGATATAGCATAGTACCTAACAGACCAATTGAATTTGAAGGTGCACTCACAGTTTTTTGTGCTTCATCACTTACTATCATAGCACATGATTGATTTACTGAGGGTAGAGGAGTCATCAAGATAATTTAACTTCTAGCCCGAAAATAGTTATCATTCAATCCCATTAAGCATTGATACAGTTTCTATCATTGAAGATATTGAACAAACTCTCTTGATTTGACACATTTGCACCCAGGTAGTGGCACTAAGGCTTCCAATTCTACCCATAATTCTTTAAGATTAGTGAAGTAAGTTGCTACTGAACTAGTTCCTTGTGTTAGCTTCACAATTTCTTGATGTAAACTGAATGATCTAGATCCATCCACTTTATTGAACATTTCTTTAAGATCTTCCCACACATATCGAGCACTATCAGCATACACCATTCCTCCTAATAGATTACTAGACACAATATTCATAATCCAAGATTGAACTATAGCATTACACCTTTCCCATTGGTACCACAGTTCTTCCGGAAAATTTTCTTTCTTCCAAGAACCATCGACAAAGCCTAGTTTATTTCTTCCTAGTAGAGCAGTTCTCATGTATTTACTCCATAGTGAGTAATTTTTAGAACCAGTTGTAGAGAAATGAGGAAAATACCACTAACATCCGTTGGGTGCAGATACAAGAGGTGATTATAATCCATATGAGGCAAGATTCCTAGTGCATTTTGTGTTAAACTTGCATCGATTTGGTCAACAGGTATTCTACTCTCATTTTTAAGCTTCTCTACACCATTAATAGACATATTTTAAGAATTATTTTTTTCAGATATTCAGCTTGATACCACTTCTTCTTCTTTCCTGCAGATTTTAAAACTGCTTGTGTATTCTAAGAGTTTCAGAGTTTTGCGATTGTGATTTGATTGCGGATGGCTCTGATACCATGTAGAAATTCATACATGGATCAAACTATATCAATTGAATAAGAAAGAATATGATCTGCAGATGAAATGGAGAATGAACAGAAGAAGAATAGAGAAAGAAACTGAAGAGGAAAAAGAAAAGAAAGAGAGAAAACCAACTCAATTAGATTGAGAATTGTATCTTATTCTTGTGTATCAATTGTATTACAACTATGTATATAATAGAACAAGATTCTCTACTATCTACTAGTTATAATATCCAGATATACCTCGTCCGATTTTCCGCTAATCTAACAACGTCAACTAACCTAACTAACTTAACTAATTTCTAGAAATTTCTAGCCGGGTTAGTTTTAACATTGTTTCACTGCTTCTCATTTTTTCCATTATATTCAATACAAATCTTATGAGATTCAGCTTCATACTAGTAATCATAAGAATATCAATACTTTTGTCGGGTAGGAGTATAAAATAGCATTTTTAAGAAGATATATTTCATATTGATTACGATATTTACTCTCCAATTAAATTACTTCCTCCGTTCTAATTTATGCGAACATGTTTGACTAGACATGAAGTGTAAGAAAAAATGAAGACTTTTGGAGTTTGTGGTCCTAAACAATTTAAAAAGGGGTCTAGAGTATTTGTGTGGTTATAAAAGCTTTTTATTAAAATTAAAATTGTAAGTTTAAGCTAAATTATTTTTAAATTAAGATATTGAGCATTCTTTTTGGAATGAACAAAAAAAAAATAGATTGACATAAACTGGAACGGAGGGAATATTACTTTTATGGATTATTACGCTAAAAGACATGTTCTAATAATATTAGTAGGATACATCCATGATCCAGCATCATATGGAATAACATTATTGACAAAGCAGGAACACCCAAAAAATAGAGAAAAGAAGGTCATAGGCCATTGGTCATTTGATTTCTGGTTAAAAAAACTACTCATCCAAAATGAAAAAGAAAAATTTATGCTTTGCTGGGCGGGGGTGGATGGGTTTATGTGGGTTGGTGTGTGCTGGGATGAAAGCAAAAGATTTTGCTATGTGGTGCAAGGCGGTGAGTGTTGAGACTAAACCTGTGACGCAACCGCTCCGTCCCGCCCCATCCCATTGTCATCTCTACCTTGCACATATAGCCACTTAAATCCTGTCAAGTTGGAGAACTTTTGTATCTCTTTCTATGTTTTTCGAGGCGGGCATTGTATTTATGTGTTCCCTTATCTTTTGTAATTTGGACTATTTTAATGACCCGGACACGCCACCCTATGACGTAATTAAACTAAAAAAAAAGTAGGCCAAAATGGATATTGATATTGTGACAGTTTAAACTACTATCTTCTAATCGCACTATTTTTCTTAATACTTATAATTTGGAAAATAAATCTAAACCATCAATATCGAATTGATTATTATGCTTTAACGAATATTCAAAATTAAAGCAATATTTTTTTACATTTCTAACATTTAGTGATCTTAGTTTTTACTGCCAAATCGAAAATCAAAAATATTTTCTTATACCTCGAATTGTTCAAATCTATTTTGAAGTTAAAAAATAGCTTTGTCTATTAAGTATAAAAGTAAAAAACTCTAAAGGACTCTTCGAAAGATTTTGAGATTTTATTATCAACATTCACATCAAATTGTTACTACCTATATATCACACATTTCTTACAAAATTTGGTTCGATATTCATTTCAATATGTGCAATTTTCTTGGTAGAAATCATAGCAGTTGCAAATCTTCTTCTCTATATTTGCTAAACAAAGAAATCAAATTTTTTTTACTTTACAGAACTCTATTTTTAACTTATAAAGAGTCTATTAGGTATAACAAAAAATGGGGCACATACAAATATGAGGCCTAAAGCAGTTTCTTTACTTGCATTATGGAAGGGCCGCCCCTGTGTTAGAACAATTTATCTTCTTTTATTTCGACGGTTTAAATTGAATAATGAGAAATAACTAAAATAAACCAAAGTAAAGTGTGAAAGCTATAACAACTAAAATATCTGATACAACCGTGAAGCCGGTGTCACAAGTGCACAAGACACTAAAATGGTACAAATAAGGGTCTTAATAAAACATAAACCTTGTCTGAAGGAAAGTAAACAACTAATTAAAAGGAAAGGGGACTCTAGGAGTGGCGGATGCTGAGCAGTTGTACCTCAAGTCTCCGCAAACGGGCCAATCCGAGCACGCTAATAGCCGCCGTTGGGACCGACTCCAAAATCTGCACAAAACGTATAGAGTATAGTATGAGTACAACCAACCCCATTCTCCGTAAGTGTCAAACCTAACCCCGACGAATTAGTAACGAGGCTAAGGCAGGCCACTCACACTACAACCTATATCCAGTATATAATAAAGACATGAGAAGTTAATATGGAACAAAATAAGACCGTTAACGGAAGATAATAGCTAAAGCCTCAAGAAATAAACTAGTGATTTTCAAAAAACCCGAATTCTTCCAAAATTTCTAGTTTTCTACCATAGAAGAACAACGATTAGGGCTAAAAATTAGTGGATGATGTTAGAAATGAAAGGAAATGATTTAAAGTGTACAAACCGATGAATTGATGTTGAGTTTTCTCTTCAAAATCACCCCTAGTCCAAGCTCTAAAGGGTTATGAAAAATGGGAGAAATCCCGTTTTGAAACTTTTAAATCACTGGGCGCCAGGCCTTCTTCGCGTTCGCGAAGGGCCTAACGCGATCGCGAAGCAACAACTCAATTAGCCTACGCATTCGTGAAGGGGCGTGCGCGTTCTTGATGGTCAGCCCCCCCTCTCCCCCCTCCCCGGGCCATTGGGGCTCGCGTTTCATAAAACAACGCACTAATCCCAGCGCAACCTAACTAACTCAACGCGTTCACGTGTGGCCATCGTGTTCGCGAAGAGCAGACTCCCCAATGCTCCGCATTCGCAACCATGGCCTCATGTGTGCATACCCCCCCCCCCCACCCCCCACCTTCCACCCTAGTTTACCCTTCATGATTGTTGGAGTACCTTTGTGACCGCGAAGAAGAAGACACTAGAAACTAGACGAAGTTAAGAAAAACCCGAGTTTTCAAAGAACTAAGGCCTGTAGGCTATCCGAAACTCACCCCAGCCCACGAGGTTCCAAACCAAACATGCACATAAGTCCAAAAATCTTATACAAACTCGCTCGCACGATCAAAATACCAAAATAACACCTAGAACTACAAATCGGACACCAAACCAAATGAAAGTTTCAAGAAATATTTAGAATTTCTATTTTAACAACCGGACGTCCGAATCACGTCAATTCAACTCTGTTGCTGCAAACCTGGCAGACAAGTCATAAATACTGTAATAGACCTCTACCGAGTTTCGAAACAAAGAAACGGGCCCGGTAACAATAAAGTCAAATATTGGTCTATTCTTTAAAGTCATTAAGCCTTTAAACTTTCAATTTTCGACAAAAAGAGATAACTCTTGCTAGGGACCTCTAAATTCGATTCCGAGTATATTACCAGATCTCAAATCACGATACGGTACCACTGGCACTGTCAAAATACGGATCCGGATCCGTTTGCTCGAAACATTGACTGAAGTCAACACAAATGGAGTTTTTAAAGCAAGATTTCATATTTTATCAATTTTTAACATAAAAGCCTTTCGAAAAGAGACCGGACTGTGCACACAAATCGAAGTAGGCTAAAATAAGGTATATGAGGTTTCAAAACACATAATTAGGATTTAAAACTCTATATAGAGACATATTGAGTCGTCACATTAAGGCTACATTATTGTCCATGCCTTATGATGTTTTCGTTCTGGCACATAATTGAACATAAAAGTGTGAAGTACAACTTATCTCAAGCCTTACTCTTATATTCGAGTTTCTTTCACTTCCTCTTCGATGTACATAGGACTTAAGTCATTTGCTGGTCAGTCTTTTTCGATGGAGAAATGATAATTACTATGCACTCTTAGCGCACAAAAACCAAACTCTTTACTAGATTTCCCATGCCAAATTAGATTACCATTTGCCAGATGTTTTGGTCTTCTTATTATTTTATTATAGTTTTTATGAATATGTAATCTGAAACACCATGAAAGGTGAATGTAATGTTAGCATCATGAAAGTATTGTTAGCATTATCTGTACTCTTCGTTAAGCTAAAATACATTTGATTATGTATGAAGTATATACTATTAAGATAGCAGTGAGTCCAATGGCGAAGCCAGAAATTTACTCAAGTGTGTTCAAACTTGAAAGAATTGTTATATACCTCTAAAATCTAATATTTTACCTATATATGTAATGTAATTTTTCGACGAAGGTGGTCAGTTGACACCCATCAAAACATGTAACTTCGCCCCTGAGTGAGACCACTACATGAATTCTCTCACCGGATAAGGGAATAAAGTACGAAATGTAGTAAATGAAATATAAACATGCTTATATTATTATTATCCAAGTTCATCTCACAAATACATCAGATAGAAAGTGAGAAAAATAGTTAGCAACAACTATGCCAGTTTGATTAAATACTCAATAACTGGCCAGCTATCTATTTGTCTAAACTCACATATAGTATTTAGTATTATACCCAAATTGCATTAGCCCTTATGAGCAGTTGCTTGAGCTTATTACCCCTCAAATTAAGGCTCATGATCTCATTAGAACCACCAACAAATTCTTTCCCAATGAACACTGCTGGCACACTAGGCTTACACCCTAATTCAACCAATGCTTTCTCTATTTCCCTCCCATTTGGAATTTCATCAAGCTCGTAAACTGTGGGGTTCGCACCGAAACTACGAATTAGGGTTTCGATGCTGTGAGAGATGCAACAATTACTCTTGCTGAAAATCACCACTGGACTTTCTGCTGCCAACTTCATCACTCTTTCCATATTCAAAGTTCAAAAAGATGACTTAATTAATGGGTTGCTAGTGTTTTCTTGATGATTATATTCGGAGTGAAAGGAAGATATGTTTTCTTTTGTATATCGAAATGTAACTATGCAAGTTGTAAAAAGAAGAGTGATGAAAAACTATATTGAAGGTTGAGTTGATTTGAGAAATATGAATTTGAATGAAGCTATATAAGAGGGGACTAAAGGTGGGTAGTGACAATATATGTTTTCTATTGTATAACAAAAGAACAAGTTGGTTAATATCCAAAGGCATTTTGGATCACTACACCATAAAGACATGATTTGGCTTATCCACCTGGCATCTTAAGCAACACAATCCAGATATGGTTCTCAATCTGGAAAAGTTATTCCTCATAAATTCTTTGGATTGACAAAATGGATTTCATTTTTCAGTTCCGTACTTGTAATATAATATTCCTATCATATTCAATTATAACAACAACCATATTCAATTATAGTAATAAATAATATATGGTGTATTCCTTTGGTTGAGTACGTGATTTTGTTCCAATATATTGTCAAAATGTATATGGAAAACTTAGAAATAAGAAGACTATAGGTAATTACTATCCGTTCCACTTTATGTAATTTTATTTCCTTTTTCTCTATTAAAAAAATTATTAATTCCTAAATTTAAAAGTAATTTAACTTTAAGCTCTTTAATATATAAATAAGTTGTCATAGCAACACAAATATTATGAGATGTTTAAAACACAAGTTTCATAAGTCTTTCCTTTTTTAACTTCGTGCGCAATCACAGGTGAATTCAACTTTTAAGATTTTCAGTATTAAACTCCTTGTACTGTTAAAATTATGGGTTCAGATCTAATATTTATCGAGATTGGATAGATTTTTAGATATCTCTATACTTCGTGTCGAAAGTTATGGATTCAGATGAAATCGTAGCTAAAAGCTACATCCGCCCCTGTGTAGTCAAATAGGATCAAATTAAAGTTTAAACTTTGCCTATTCTGATGTTACGTAGAAGTGTGTGGCTATCTCATTTAGAAGCTTAAATTATTAAAGAAACACTTTTATTATTTATTTATATCTTCAACAAGCATACATAATTTTTTAAATAGTCTTATTGATCTTAGCTTTAAAAATAGATGATTGGAGGATTTTTGACAAAAAGGAAAAAAAAATCCCAATCTTTTCCCATGTTGTAAATCTTTTCCCTTGTACTAGATCTTCGTAAATCAGCGTATCTAGCAAAGTAAAACATATTCCCATCAAAGCTTCAGGAGATATGTCAAATGGTGCCCACATTCTATTTCGAACTGTATCCGTACTGTACAGAGAAAAAAGGAGATATAAGAGGACGAAGTCGAAAATTAAAGGAATTTGCAGATTGTATTCTCATATTCTTCTTCACATAATGACTAACTCAATTCGAATTCCCTTTAGATATTCCAAACAGCTAACTTATGATAAGGAAAAAGGGGTACAGCTTTTTATACTTATCATCATATCAACTGATTCTCACAAAGAGAAAATGGCTCAAGCGACAGAAAAGGGTCGTTGCTATCTTGAAAGGCCACAATAGATTTGATCTGCGATAGATGCTTCTAGATTTGAGCTAAGAAAGATCCGAGCTTAGGGAGGAAAATGTTGGACTTTTAAGCCATTGAGCTTTAAATATGAGTAGTGTGAACTGGGTAATGGTAGAAAATTAAATGGACTGGATTGGGCTTCAAAATTTGGCCCGGTTTATTTGGTTAAACTAGTTGACCCAGTTAATACATAACGTTGAAAGAACGTATCTTCCTATCAGGTGTCTATTCACAATGAACACACACCATGAAGAGGCACCATACATTTTCACAAAGCCAACAATTGCCTATAAATTCAGGCATGGCTTCCATTCTAGATATTCAGAAATCCAGAAATTCAGAAATTCTTTCCCTCTCTTTGCAAGTTCATTAATCCAAAAATTCTTGAGCTTTCTCGTTCCTTGAAAACCGTAAGTGTGATTCGCTCCGCTCTTTGAGTTCGTTGGTATCCTGCTTCTTGTATTGCCACTGTCGCAGGAAGGTTATTCCGTTTTATCCTGGGAGGATTTAATTCATTACCTTGGCAACTGTGAGAGGGTTAAAATTCCTTAAGGACACACAAGCAAATTGTGAACTCGGAATTATATATTCTATTTCTTCTCCCTCTTGTTTTTCCTTAACAGTGTTAATTTTGATAATACACGTCGCCTAACATCTTAAGGAATTTTATCATGATTTCTAGAGAAATTAGTATTGTCGTTGCCTAACTTCTTAATTGGCTGATCGTTGCCTAACATTTTAATTGTTTGATCGTTGCCTAACCTCGTAAAAGACGCAAAGAAGGATAACGTCAATTGGAAAAAGAAACATACTGCCTCTTTATACATTCCTTAAATTTTGTTTAATAATAAAGGACAAGGAGCAGAAAAGTGGTTACTGCTTTGTTTTAGTAGTTCTTGTTTCTGATTGATTACAATTTTAAAATTGTTGAAGCAACGTTTGGTGTTGAAAGCAGTAGCAATTTAATTTAATTTTGCGGTATTAATTTCTACCGCAAGTTAAAAAAAAAATTCGGCATTGTTTTGCATTAATTTGGAGACTAAAGCCTTGTTGCTTTCTACTCCATTAATTGTTTCTCTCCGGTTTAAAGTACATAAAAACTTTGCCGGAATAATAAACGTACGGGTTTGAAGTATATAAAAACTTCACCATTGTTACTTGTTGTATGTTTGGTTTGGTATTCAGTTTGAAGATATAAAAACTTCACTGATTTAATAAAGTTCTGTATTTTTTTTTTCCGGCATTGTTTTGCATTAATTTGGAGATTAAAGCCTTGTTGCTTTCTACTCCATTAATTGTTTCTCTCCGGTTTAAAGTACATAAAAACTTTGCCGGAATAATAAACGTACGGGTTTGAAGTATATAAAAACTTCACCATTTTTACGTGTTGTATGTTTGGTTTGGTATTCAGTTTGAAGATATAAAAACTTCACTGATTTAATAAAGTTCTGTATTGTTTTTGACTTTACACAAATATGACGAATGAAAAGCAAACTAATGGAAATGTTACGGGAACGGGTGCTACTATGACGAGTGTGGCTGCATCGTCAAGCCGTTCTACTCCGGCCCATGCTATGGCACCGGCAGAAAAATTCGAAAAGTTTTCCGGTATTGACTTCAAACGCTGGCAAATGAAGATGCTCTTCTATCTTACTACGTTGAATTTGCAACGTTTTATCAAGGAGGATACTCCGGACAATGAACGACTTGTTGTAACTGAAGCATGGAAACATTCTGATTTCTTATGCAAAAATTACATTTTGAGTTATTTAGAAGATGGTTTGTACAATGTCTATAGTGTCATGGAAACTTCAAAAGCGTTATGGAATGCGCTTGAGAAAAAGTACAAGACCGAGGATGCAGGACTTAAGAAGTTCGTGGCTACAAGGTTCCTGGATTTCAAGATGATTGACACTAGGTCGGTCATTACTCAAGTCCAAGAACTACAAGTCATTGTACATGATCTCCTTGCTGAAGGTATGACCCAAATCAATAATTCTATTAATAAGATTTATCTTATTATTAACTCTGAATCTGTTATTGAAGGTATGGTCATTAATGAGGCCTTTCAAGTTGCTGCTTTCATTGAGAAGCTACTTCCGTTGTGGAAGGATTTTAAGAATTATCTTAAACACAAACGGAAGGAGATGACTCTTGAAGACTTGATTGTTCGTTTGAGGATAGAAGAGGACAACAAAAATGCTGAAAAGAAGTCACGTGGAAACTCGACAATTGTGGGGGCAAACATTGTTGAGGAGGCGCCACAAAATAAGAATAGGAAGAAAGCTTCTGGACCAAAGAATTACCCAAGCAAGAAGAAGTTCAAGGGTAATTGCCACAACTGTGGAAAAATTGGGCATAAGGCAGCAGATTGTCGTGTGCCAAAGAATGATAAGAAGAAAAAGAATCAAGCCAACATGGTTGAAGATGAAATGGAAGACTTGTGTTCCATGTTGTTTGAATGCAACTTGGTAGGAAATCCGAAAGAATGGTGGATAGATTCTGGAGCCACCCGCCATGTTTGTGCTAACAAGGAATTATTTTCTTCTTATGTCGCTGCAGGTCCCGACGAGAGCATCTTCATGGGAAATTCATCTACGGCCAAAATTGAAGGAGTTGGCAAGATTGCGTTGAAGATGACGTCTGGAAAAATAGCGACTCTAAACCAAGTCCTTCATGTTTCAGAAATTTGCAAGAATCTTGTGTCTACCTCACTTCTTGTCAAGAATAGATTCAAATGTATTTTTGTTTCTAATAGTGTTGTAATTAGTAAGAACGATTTGTATGTTGGAAAAGGTTACCTAAGTGAGGGCCTTTTCAAGCTAAATGTAATAGCAGTTCCAATCAATAAAGTGAATGCTTCTTCTTACTTGCTTGAGTCAAACACTTTATGGCATGCGCGTTTAGGTCACGTAAACTTCAAAACATTGCGAAAGATGATAAATCTAGAAGTATTGCCAAAATTTGATTGCATTAATTCTAAATATCAAATATGTGTGGAATCAAAGTATGCTAAGCATCCTTATAAGTTCGTTGAAAAGAATTCAAGTCCTTTAGACTTAATTCACACAGATATTTGCGACATGAAGTCAACACCATCTCGCGGTGGAAAAAAGTATTTTATTACTTTTATTGATGATAGCACGAGATACTGCTATGTTTATTTACTTAATAGTAAAGATGAGGTAATTGATGCTTTCAAGCAATACAAGAGTGAAGTTGAAACGCAACTAAACAAAAAGATCAAAATGATAAGAAGTGATAGGGGTGGCAAATATGAATCTCCTTTAGAAGAAATATGTTTGAAAAATGGCATTATTCACCAAACAACTGCCCCTTACTCTCCACAATCTAATGGAATTGCGGAGAGGAAGAATCGAACGTTGAAGGAGATGATGAATGCATTGCTAATAAGTTCTGGCTTATCACAGAACTTGTGGGGGGAAGCTATACTTACAGCTAACCGGATAATCAACCGTGTACTTCATAGTAAAACACAATCCATTCCTTATGAAAAGTGGAAAGAAAGGAAGCCTAGCTTGAAATACTTCAAAGTGTGGGGGTGTTTAGCTAAGGTACAAGTTCCTAAACCTAAAAAGGTTAAGATAGGTCCAAAAACGGTTGATTGTGTATTTATTGGATATGTAACCAATAGCAAGGCATATCGTTTTCTGGTTCATAAATCAGAAAATCCTGAGATTCACATTAATACGATAATAGAATCAGATAATGCTGAATTCTTTGAAACTATTTATCCGTATAAAAAGGAAAGTGAAGTGACTTGCCAAAAGTCAAAACGACCTCGGGAGGAAATAACAGATGGTATGCCTAATGAAGAAAATCCGAGAAGAAGTAAACGTCAAAGGACATCTACTTCATTCGGTCCAGATTTTTTTGACTTTTCTGTTAGAAAATGAGCCTCGTACCTTCAAGGAAGCAATGTCTTCCTTAGAGGCACAATATTGGAAAGAAGCTGTCAATAGTGAAATAGAATCCATATTGAGCAACCATACTTGGGAATTGGTTGATCTTCCTCCAGGTAATAAAACGTTGGGTTCTAAATGGATTTTCAAGAAGAAAATGAAAGACGGTGGTACTATTGACAAATACAAGGCAAGACTTATCGTCAAAGAATTTAGACAACGAGAAGGTCTTGACTATTTTGACACATACTCACCGGTAACAAGAATTACATCCATTCGGATGCTAATCGCGTTAGCCGCCTTGTATGATCTTCAAATCCATCAAATGGATGTGAAAACAGCCTTCTTAAATGGTGATTTAGAGGAAGAAATCTACATGGACCAACCCGAGGGGTATGTGGTTCCGGGAAAAGAAAAGAAGATGTGTCGACTTGTTAAGTCCCTTTATGGACTAAAACAAGCACCCAAGCAATGGCATGCGAAATTTGACCAAACAATGTTGTCAAATGGATTTAAGATTAATGAATGTGATAAATGTGTTTACATTAAAAACGTTCCAAATCATATAGTCATTGTTTGCTTATATGTTGATGATATGCTAATAATGAGCAAATACGTTGCTGACATTCAAACTACTAAGCGCATGCTTGCTAGTAAGTTTGATATGAAAGACTTAGGAGTTGCCGATATAATTCTAGGAATTAAAATCAAAAGGAATCCTCAAGGTCTAGCTTTGTCTCAATCACATTACGTGAAAATGGTACTTGAAAAATTCAAACATTTGGAATTTAGAAGTGCAAGGACTCCAATTGACTTAAACCATCATCTTATGAAGAATAAAGGTGAAAGTACATCTCAATTGGAGTATGCTCGTGTGTTAGGAAGCTTAATGTACATCATGAACTATACACGACCTGATATAGCTTGTGCGATAAGTAAACTTAGTCGATTCACAAGTAATCCCAACAAACATCACTGGGTGGCAATGAAACGAGTTCTGGGATACTTGGAGTATACTCAAGACTACGCTTTGTACTACAATAAATATCCTGCAGTTATCGAAGGATATAGTGATGCAAATTGGATAACCGGCTCAATAGAAACAAAGTCCACAAGTGGATATGTGTTTACGGTTGGTGGAGGAGCAGTATCTTGGAAGTCTTCTAAACATACGTGTATTGCTCGCTCTGGAATTAGAGTTTATAGCATTGGATAAAGCCGGTGAAGAAGCTGAATGGCTTCGGAATTTTTTAGAAGACATTCCGTTCCGGCCAAAACCTTTGGCTCCTATTTGCATACATTGCGATAGTGAGGCTGCAATAGGACGGGCAGGGAGCGTTATGTATAACGGAAAGTCTCGTCATATACGGCGAAGAAATAAAACCGTTAGACAACTACTTTCTAGTGGAATTATCACTATTGATTATGTAAGATCAAAGGATAATATTGCGGATCCGCTTACAAAAGGCTTAACTAGAGAGGGAGTTGAGAAATCTAAGGGAATGGGACTATGGCCGAGGACAAGTCAATATGGCGGTAACTCTACCTAGAATTTTGGATGTTCTGAGATCTAGGTTCAAGGAGCTCAAACAAAGTTGTGATTGACCGGTTCAACATTGTCAAAATAAAATCTTTGGTCCATTCTCGTGATGAAGACAATGTTCGATAACAAGGATAGAACTTTACACGTTCTTTAATGATTACCTAAATTTGATGAGGTATCTATCAAATAATGTCAATATAAAGGATTACATGTTTAGGAATCACCTATGTAAGTGTGAAGTGTAAGCCGCTTCAAGGAGAATTCTGTAAGGCCAATTCTCTACGCACTTATGAGACCAAGCGGTGTTCATGGCTGAAACGAACACAATAATGAGAACCAAAAGACGGTTAAGGGTCGATTGTGTGACAAATGGTTGTTTAGGTATACACCAAAGTTCGACGGTTCAAAGATATCAAATCTACCGATTGACCGAGTATATCCGACATATGTTCACTATGGAAAGTTCAAAGGGAAACCTACTTATCTAGATGCGATCGATCTTTTCTTGTGAATCACACAATTTCCATGTTTGTTTTTCTATATAGCCATTCCCCATTCATGTGGGAGATTGTTGGACTTTTAAGCCATTGGGCTTTAAAGATGAGTAGTGTGAATTGGGTAATGGTGGGAAATTAAATGGACTGGATTGGGCTTCAAAATTTGGCCCGGTTTATTTGGTTAAACTAGTTGACCCAGTTAATACATAACGTTGAAAGAACGTATCTTCCTATCAGGTATCTATTCACAATGAACAGACACCATAAAGAGGCACCATACATTTTCACAAAGCCAACAATTACCTATAAATTCAGGCATGGCTTCCATTCTAGATATTCAGAAATTGAGAAATTCAGAAATTCAGAAATTCTTTCCCTCTCTCTGCAAGTTCATTAATCCAAAAATTCTTGAGCTTTCTCGTTCCTTGAAAACCGTAAGTGTGATTCGCTCCGCTCTTTGAGTTCGTTGGTATACTGCTTCTTGTATTGCCACTATCGTAGGAAGGTTATTCCGTTTTATCCTGGAAGGATTTAATCCATTACCTTGGCAACTGTGAGGGGGTTAAAATTCCTTAAGTACGCACAAGCAAATTGTGAACTCGGAATTATATATTCTATTTCTTCTCCCTCTTGTTTTTCCTTAACAGTGTTAATTTTGATAATACACGTCGCCTAACAGAAAAGAGAAGATAAAGCAACAATTTCACTATTGTATTGAATAACCGCCTACACACACTCTTCTAGCAACTAATCTAAAAGACTCTTTGCTAGCTAAGTGCCAGCTGGATTCGTACTCACCTGACACCTTTAATACTCCTCGTCAAATTATATAATGCGAACAAATTGAGCATTCCCAGCTTGGATAATAGGAAGTCATGTTGCACCTTTCCTAAACCTTTAGTTAGAATATTTGCCAGCTCCAAGCTTGTGGACACATGTTCTATGTGTATAAGGCTTTCTTGTATCTTCTCCCTAATGAAGTGATACTCAATTTCTATGTGCTTCGTTCTTGCTATCGCAATATAGTTTGACAGGCAACTCCAGCTTCACCTTTAGTTCCTCACATAGTCTAATAAATCAAACTATTTCTGTAATTGCATTGGCCATACTTATGTATTCTACCTCTACTGAACTTCTTGACATTGTACATTGCTTCTTTGATTTCCAAAAAATCAAGGAGTATCTCAGCTTAACTATGAAGCCACTAACTGACCTTTTTATCCTACGGCAAGTGGCCCAGTTTATATTACAGTATAATGTAATTTGTGAGGAAGGCTTAGAAGATAATAAGATGCCCAAACCAGGTGCATTCTTCAAGTACTTCACCACCCTTAGCGCACCATCCATGTGTGATATCTTTCGTCTACATAAATTGACTAAGGTTCTACACTGTGCAACTTATATCTGGTCGAGTTATTGTTAGATAGAGCAGCTTCCCCACCAGTGTCTGATAGTCGGTGGGATCAGACAACAACTCATCAGCACTGTTCTCAGTCTTATAGATGTTACCAAATTTTGCACTGGTGAACCTTTTATAGACCTTCATAGGTGTGCCAACAGGTTTTGAACCAGCCAATCCTAAGTCTACAATAAGGTCCAGTGCAAACTTTCTTTGATATATTAGTATTATATTTGTGCTCCCTGCAACTTCAAGACCAGTAAAGTATCTCATCTCCGCTAGATCCTTGATGTTGAAATGTTACTGGAGCATGAGCTTAGCTGCATGAATGATAAAAGGAGATGAACCTGTAATGAGGAGGTCATCCACATAAACCAAGATGAGGACCATCTCATTTCATAATCTTTGAGTGAAGAAGGAATAGAGACATGATGATTTTGAACAAAGCCCGATGAGAGGAGTGCCTCACAAAGCTTAGCTTGTTTCAAGCCATACAGAGACTTCTGTAACTTGCGTATTCTCTTACACTCCCTCTGTCCTAGAAGACCAGGATATGGAACCAAGTAAACATCCTCCACAAGGTCACCCTAGAGGAATGTATTAGATATATCTATTTGATGCGACCTCCAACCATGCATTGCAACCAGTGATAAGATAGTACTCAAAATGGCCATATTAACCACGGGAGAAAATATCTCTTGGTAATCTAAATCCTCCTGCTGAGTATACCCCTTGGATACCGCACAAGCTTTGTATCTATGCACATCTCCTTTATTATTGTACTTGACTTTGAATGCCCATTTATAATCAATGACCCTCTTGTTAGGAGGTAGATCAACCAGCTGACAAGTTTGGTTGTATTGAATGGCATGTAGTTCTTACTGCATAACTATTACTCACTATGGATCATGAAGAGCTTCTTCATATACATCAGGTTCCCTCATAGATGATATTTTGTAATGATCTTGTAATACGGGTCTGAAAGTGAAGCATATGACATGTATGTTGATAAAGGATAAGTTGTGCCCACCACAACATGTGATAGAGGTCTGGACCCCTTATGAACATAGTCACTAAGCCAACTAGGAGGATTGGAGGTTTTGCATGACTTTATTATGCATGTAAGCTCACAAGAACCTGGAGCTAGAGTAACATCTGGTACATTATCATAAGAAGCCCCACTAAGAGTGGGAAAGTCTGTACCAGCAGTAGGGACAGATAGAATAGTATCATTCTCAGAGATATGTGCTGCAAAGTCTCCTAAATTCAAAGGAGGAATAGAAGGACCGGAGAGGATATAAACTAGCTTAGCTATAGATGAAGGCTCCAATGGATCTGCTTTAATATTAGTGTCAAGAATAAAGGGATCATGGCAACCATACCAACACTCTACAAGATTAGGATGTGTAAGTTGATAACAGGAGGAATTGAATGGAAATGTATCTTCTCTAAATGAAATATCTCTGTTGACAAAGAAGTGTTTATTGGCTAGGTTATACAGCCTAAAGCCTTTCTGAGTGGTAGAGTATCCCAAACGCAATGTTGGGATTGCTCTTTCTAAAAATTTGTCACTTTTGGCACCCCACATTTGTGGCATAACTTAAGCACCCCATTACACTTAGGTTTTGTAGATTAGGACCCCTCTCATAGGATGCCTCAAATGGCGACTTTCTTTCCAAAGAAGTGGATGCGATCCTGTTAATTAGATAAGGAACATTCTAAACACATAATCCCCAAAAAGTAAGACAAAAGGAACCCTAAAACCTGATAACTCTTGCTACCTCAAGAAGTTGTCTGTACTTTCGTTCAACTCCTCATTTCTACTGTGGAGTATGAATACAATAACTTTGATGTACAATTCCTGCACTACTAAACAAATCTGTGCAATGTGAGATAAAGAAATCTGTACCATTATCATTTCTGAAAACCTTGATTGAACTATCAGACAATGTCTTTATTAAAGACATAAAAACATTGAATACAATTGAAATCACTCTTTAACAACAACAACAACTACTACTACTACCCAGTATAGTCCCACCAAGTGGGGTATGGGGAGGGTAATACGTACACCAGCCTTACCCCTACCCGAAAGGGCAGAGAGGCTGTTTCCACTCGACCCTCGGCTTAGGAGAAAGAGAAAAAAAAGAGGAGGAAAAAAAGAAAAACATTAGTGACTCCAGCAGAAAATGCATAAATAATTAGCTAAACATAAAACCATAAATTACAAGGCATGCAATAATATCTACCAGTAGCTACCATAAGAGGGCACAATACAATACGCAAGACAACTACGTAGGGTCCTACCAAACCCCACCTAGCCCCGGGAATGAAGTACGAAAGTTCTAGAAGCTCTATCCTACAACCCTAATACTAGACCTCCAGACTTTTCTATCAAGGACCATGTCCTCGGAGACCCACAATTTATCCATGTCCTGTCTAATCACCTCTCCCCAATACTTCTTAGACCTCTCTCTGCCTCGCCTCGCACCAACCACCGCCAGCATCTCACAACTTCTCACTGGGGCATCAGGGCTTTTCCTCCGCACATGCCCAAACCACCTGAGTCTCGCTTCCCGCATCTTCTCATCCACTGGGGCCACCCCCACCTTCTCCCGAATAGCTTTATTATTAATCTTATCTAATCTGGTGTGCCCGCATATCCACTTGGGCATCCTCATCTCTGCAACCTTCACTCTCAGGACGTGCGAGTTCCTAACCGGCCAGCACTCCGCCCCGTACAACATGGCAGGTCTAACTACAGCTCTATAAACTTCTCCTTGAGTTTCGGTGGTACTTTTTCTTATCACACAAGACTCCTGATGCAAGCCTCCATTTCGTCCACCCTGCCCCTATACGATGGGTGACATCCTCGTAGATCTCTCCGTCCCCCAGAATTACCGACCCAAGATATTTGAAACTGTTCCTCTAGGGGATGACCTGAGCTACAAGCTTCACGTCCCTGCCTACTTCGCTCGACTCGGTGCTAAACTTGCACTCCAGGTATTCTGTTTTAAACCTACTTAGTTTGAAACCCTTAGACTAGAGAGTCTGTCTCCAAGACTCCAGCCTCTCGTTAACACCGACCCTCGTCTCGTCTAGAAGGATTATATCATCAGCAAATAACATACACCAAGGCACATCCCCTTGGATATGTAGTGTCAGCGCATCCATCACCAAGGAAAATAAGAAAGGGCTAAGCACAGATCCTTGATGAAGCCCCACAGCCACCAGCAAGTGGTCTAAGTCGCCACCCACCATCCTAACCCTATACTTTACTTCATCGTACATGTCCTTGATTGCTCTGATTTAGGATTCTGGCACGCTCTTTGCCTCTAGGAACCTCCATAGCACCTCCCTTGGGATCTTGTCATACGCCTTCTCCAAGTCAATAAATACCATATGCAGGTCCTTCTTCTTATCCCTGAATTATTCCACCAATCCTCTGACAAGGTGAATAGCTTCTGTAGTGGAGCACCCCCGCATAAAATCAAACTGGTTCACGGATATGGACGCCATCCCCCCACCCTCACCTCAACCACCCGCTCCCATACTTTCATGGTGTGGCTTTGTTATTTGATGCCCCTATAGTTGTTACAACATTGGATATCCCCTTTGTTCTTATACAAGGGAACGACTGTATTCCACCTCCACTCCTCCGACATTCTCTTAGTCCTTAAGATCACATTGAATAACCTAGTCGGTCACTCCACACCTGTCCTACCCACGCATTTCCAGAACTCCACCGGGATCTCGTCTGGCCCGGTCGCTCGACCCCTACTCATCCTATGCAAAGCTCCCACGATCTCCTCTTCCCTAATCCGCCTGCAGTCCCCTAGGTCTCTATGACGCTCAGATTGCCCCAGCTCTCCTAACTCTATGTCTCGATCCCCCTCCTCGTTAAGCAGGTCTTAGAAGTACGACTTCCACCTTTGCTTGACTTGAGACTCACCCATCAGAACTTTATCATCCTCATCTTTGATGCACCTAACTTGGTCCAGATCCCAGGCCTTCCTCTCCCTCACTTTAGCCAACCGGAACAACTTCCTGTCCCCGCCTTTCTCCCTCAATTCCTTGTACAAAAGACCAAACAATAATATTTTCACGACGTCACAATTCTTATTAAAAAATAATAATAAAGCGGTGCATAGTCTACAAATAACACTATAGGATAACATATTTTAAAATCAGATATTAAGCCATTCATAAAAGTTTAGGTGACCGTGCTAGAACCACAGGATTCAGGGGTACCTCACACCTTCCCTCGGGTCAACAGAATTCCTTACTTAGAATTTCTGGTTCACAGACTTCATTTGGAAAGTCGAAATTTCCTCGATTCGGGATTGGAATAAATCGGTGACTTGGAACACCATAATTTATTCCAAGTGGCGACTCTGAAATAAATAATATAATCCCGTTTTGAATATTGTCACTTAAAATTGGAAAAAAACTCCCTCGCTCGTTCCCTCCCCCCCCCCCCCCCGGGTAGGTGAGCGCGCCAAAAGGAGGTGTGACAGTCTCTAACCACATAGCGTCCGCATCCCCAGAACTTCTCCAAGCTCCACCATCAGCTAACCTCCTCTCCAACTCTTGGGCTTTCTCCTCTGACAAAGCTCCCCATCTAATTCGCTGTCACCCCGAGCACCCCTCCTCTCCTTCTTTACCTAGAGACCAACATCTATCACTAGGAGCCTATGTAGAGTAGAAAGGGACTCTCCCGGAATAACCATGTTATCCTTGCACACCCCTATATCGCTCCTTCTGAGGAGAAGGTAATCAATCTGAGTCCTCGCCGCCGAACTTTTAAAGGTAACCAAACGCTCCTTCCTCTTTGGAAATGACGAGTTCGCAATGAAAAGCTCGAAAGCCCTGGCGAACTCAAGTAGCAAGGTGCCTCATCCGTTCATAATCCCAAGGCCAAAGCCACCATGCACCTAGCCATACCTACCAACAGCTGCCGCAATATGACCGTTGAAGTCTTCTCCAATAACTAACTTCTCAGAATGGGGAATACTACTCACCAACTCATCCAAGCCCTCCCAAAAGCGCCTCTTAACCTCCTCATCAAGGCCTACTTGTGGCGCATAAGTGCTGATGACATTAAGGACGCACCCACCAATAACTAACTTAATAGACATTAACCTATCATTCGCTCGCATAACCTCAACGATAGACTCCCTAATATCCTTATCTACCAAGATTCCCACTCCATTCTTACCCCTCACGACCCCATAATACCACAGCTTAAACCCGTCTACATTCCTTGCCCTCAACCCTACCCACCTACACTCTTAAACACAAGCTATGCCGACCCGCCTCTTCTGAAGAATCTTCGCCAACTCAATGGACTTACCCGTCAGAGTGCCATTGTTCCACGACCCGATCCTCAATCTTTGAGCGCCCGCTATCCCCTTCCTACTTTTGCCTCTCGTCCCACCCACAAAACCGCTCCTTGCCCCCTACTCACCCCCACCACCACCCTCTTCACCCGAGGATATGACCTCATACTACCATCTCCCTTTGCGGACACTATACCTCCAAGCGACTACAAAAAACAAAGACGTACAAACAAATTTTAGCAAAGTACGAAAAGGATACTAGCTTGATGTGCCAGAGTAAACCACACACAGGATGCTAACTAGAATACGAGAAAGGATGTGTAGAGTAGACAAGAGAGCGGGAGGTACCAACTCCCAATGGAAAAACCTGAAGATGCTACTAACTAAATAGCCTCAAATTAACTAACAAAGATAAAGAGACAAGAAAATGAGAGGCACCAACTCCCGATGGAAAGACCCTGGAAATATGACTTGATGCGACCGGTGATGCTCCGTCCTACTCGTACGTATGCCTCGTGCTTAACCTGGGCAGCCACAGCAATTCCCCCGAACACAAACATGCTGCTTTGGAACACCTATATTGATTTGCAGTATTTGATGTAGTAGTACGCTCACACACCACTTCCCATCGTCCTTTGCTGACGCTCGTCCAGTTTGCTCTCCTTTGCTAGTACTCGTGCGCCTAACTTGTCTCCAACAACTTCAAGAATTTCTCTAAAAACTCAGAAAATACCATGACCCAAAAACGAAAAAGGGCTGTCACCGCTACCACTGGTGTAGCCCTGGAAGTAACTAATAAAGAATGGGTTAATATTCTTCAGACCAATAATAGTCAGCTCTATCCAAAATAATAGAGAACTCAATTAAATGAATTAATGCTAAAAATTGATACAACAAACCAAAATGATCGCCTGGAAATGTCAAATACAGCTTATCTAATAACAAGTGAAAAGAGTATACCTACGAATGAAGCAAAACAAAAATAAAAATGGAAGGAACCGAGTGTTGTTACAGAGGTGTAGCTAATTACCGAGTGTAATTACTCCTTGGATTATTTTCTCCAAATCAAATAAATGAATCATTAAATATTCATACGTGTGGTAAAGTAAAGATTCCTTTTGATAATGAAATGCAAACACAGAAAACGAAGGAATGGGGAAGAGGAAAGAAAACTCAAACCATTCTATTATAATCATCCACATGTGTAAGAAAGAATCTATGACCACCATTTGTAGGTACTTTGTAGGGACCCCATACATCGCGGTGAACTAACTCAAACAGTTTAGTAGTTCTACTAGAACTTTGAGGAAAAGGAAGCCTAGTTTACTTAGCTAGAGGACATATGGAACAAATTCTGTCGTTATCTGTCTTGACATCCTTATAAATATTCGTTTGTTGAAATATACTTTGAGGAATATGCCCCAACCTCCTATGCTATTGTGATGTAGATTGAGTCGCACTAGCAGCCAATGATTGTGGTATCTTATTCTCTATAATGTTTCTCTAATAGTACAAGTAGTTGTGAATTTTACCAGTCCCCTTCACCTTCTCGGTATGAAGGTTCTGCATCAGGAAAAAATTTGAGATAGAAAGACATGAAACAATGCAATTCTCTAGTTAGCTTAGTCACTAAAAACACGTTAAACTTGAAGTCTGGTACACACAACACATTACTGATATCCCATTGTGCCAATATATATTTATCAATATGACTAATAGGTAACTATTTTCCATCAGGTAAATGCAATAGTGAGCATTTATTAACATAGTCATTCAAATCAAATAACATTTTAGGAGTAGATACTATATGATTTTTTGCTCATGTGTCCACTATCCAACTGTGCCTAGTTTACTTGCCAGAAAAGAACTAATAGTGCCAGCCATATTGGCTAATATTTATGGAACATTATCTTTATTAAGCATTAGTAAGATTTGACTATATTGTTCTGGAGTAAATGTAACAGTGACACCACCTGTAGATCCCTAAGATCCCTATGGTTGTGCATCTTGCATCTGTACAGGATTTTGAGTCCCTTGACTTGCACCTGCATATGGTTATTTGTTCCCATCTGTTGTGCTACATAAAGACTCTCAAATATTGCACTCATACATGCTTTCCCTACATTACATGCTTCCTCTAGCTTGAGCTATGAATCATCTATGTTGTGTGGCATATGTTCTTTGATGACAATGACCAGCTTCCTTGATGACCAATAGACTCTCCTTGGTAACTAGTAGGTGCTCCTTGTTTTCTTCTTCCTTTGAAGTCTACCAGATAACCAATGAGTTGGTAATAATTTTCTTTACTATATCCTTTCATCTTGCAATATTCACAAAATATATTTCAATTCTTTTTGTTCTTCTGGACTGAACCTTCTTTTAATGCTGAGCTCCATAATGTTGTAGTGTCATTTCCCTCAGCTATTGAGTTCAACCCATTGTGTGATAAGGTTCCTGATGTATTTCTTTGACTTTAGTCCTCAACAATTAGAGCATAAGTCTGATTCAAATTTGGCTCTACTGATTTCATTAGAATCCGCCTTCTAGCCTGAGCATAAGAATTATTCAGTCCACTTAGAAATTGTAATAGCCTTAGCCGCTGAATATGATCTGCATAATTTTATGAATTTGTTGAGGGTACAATCCCATCTAATCAACCTAGAGCTCTTTCAATTCGTAAAATACATGGACAATAAATATGTTCCTAAAAAATGTAGCAATTACTCTATACAATTGAAAGATCCTCATTCTATTCATCTTATCAAACTTCTCCTTTAGATCTTCCCATACTAGGTGAGCATTAAAAGCATATATAATTCCACTATGTAAATCTGGATATACCGTGTTCATAATCCACGAAAGCGCAATCGTATTACAAGTCTCCCAGTCTTTATATGGCTCTGACCCAAACTGATCCTTAGTGCATGTGCCATAGATGAACCGCAACTTTCATTTGGCCGGAATTGCAATTCTCATCGATATCCTCGATGATAAGTAATTCTCAAATCACGTGAGTTGGACTAGAATCACCATGGTGCTTGGAGTGTCTGCGGGAAGCACAAAGAGATGATGAGTGTAGTCAATTTTCTCTGTCGCCATTGTCAATTCAATGTTCTCGAGGGAAGGAAATAAAAATGCATGAGATGAAGTTTCGTTCATATGAGTTCAGAGGAGAATTAGACGAGAGCAATGATCGGACAAAGATCTGGTGCCATGTCAAACATTTGCCATGAATGTTTCTATATTTGAGCTAAGAGAGATCCAAGCTAAGAAAGGAAAGGAGAAGATGAGGAAATATTTTCATCGTTGTATTGAATAACCGCCTACACACACACACACACACACACATATATATATATATATATATATAGAGAGAGAGAGAGTGTGTGTGTGTCTAATACCAACTAATTCTAAGTAGCTTCTAATTGTTTAATTAGCAACTAATATTACGGTCTCTTTTCCAGCTAAGTGCCAGCTGGCTTCTTACTCAGGTGACACCTTTAACACAGTCACGGGTCGAAGGAGGCATCTTTTTAGTTTTGGAAAAATAATTTTTGCAAATTCAGAATTCTGAGGTTTGGAAAAAAGAAATTGTGAGTCTGATATATTTTTGTCGAAAAGTTACTACTCCATATATTTTTGTCAAAAAGTTACTACTCCACTACCTTTTTGTGAAGATTTTTGAAGTATATATGTTTTTCAAATTTCAAAAACTCAGTAGTTTGGAAATGTTCACATGTAAGAAGACATGTTAAGGGCTAGAAGTTTAGTGATATCTACTACTATACTATAAGTGGGGATAACCAGGTAGCTCATAATTAGCATGTCTGCTAGACATAGGGGTGTTTTAAGAATTAATTTTCCTTGCTCATCTGTGTTGCACCGTCTGCTTCAGCGGTTTGACTCTTTGATGTGTTGACTGAAAAACCAGCATTATTTTCTCTAAATCTCATTGCATCCTTATACAGTTAATTGATCTGAGTTGCGTACATTTTTAAGATCTCCTTTTGCCCCTACTTTTGCACTTACTTGCGATAAATACACTTGTATATTTGTGTAAATCCAATGAATAATACAACCTTCTTTAAGTTGCCCAAAAAGATTTATTGCTGCTGATGTCACATGAAAGTGACATGCTCACAAATTCACTGAGCTTTTTCTTTTGGCACTCTTTCAAATGCTTCTTCTTCAACAGAAACATTATATAGTATATAAAGAAAAACCTCATTTTTTGTAAATTTGATCATTCTTCATTTAAAAAAAATTAATAAATTAATAAATAAATAAATATTCAATCTTCACTTCATTGTAACTTAAATTTTTTCCAAACTGTATCATATTTGTTTGTAAAATCTTATAAATAAATAATAGTAGGTCGCTCTTTTGGGTAAACAAAATAAGCTCATTTTGTAAATTAAAATTAAATATTTATTTTTATTATTATAAATTAAAATCAATCTAGCTTTAGTATACTCAACTCTAAATTCTTACAAAAATAATAGTAAAAATAATTTGGGTAAAGAACTATGGTTAGAGTAATAGATTCAATCTAAAGTAACAAAGAAAATAGCACTATCCATTACTATGAAAAATGAATAAATAAAGAAACAACTATATAGTACTTTACCAAACTTTTCAATTACTATAAAGGGGAGGGGGGTGTCCTAAGTAAATTGTGTTAATTATTACTATGATAGAAGAAGGATTCAACAAAGGATTATACTATCACTATATTTTTCACTTACCACTAGAAGAAGAATATGTTGCAAATAAATTCTATTAATTCACAAATGAAGAACTATAAATGCAATGGTATATGAACCATACTTCTTTTCAATCATTGGGAATGAAAATGCTTGTTAAGTAACGTGTGTTATTCATTGTTAGTGGGACAATTAGACAACAAAATAGTTAAAGTGAATTATTTTATAAAACTTATAAAGTAAAAGTACTTCTAACTTGTAAACTTATGTGACTGATGAGTCTTGTTCTTGAAGAATACATATCTTGTACCTGAAAGGGGATTGAATTTTCTATATTAGAATCATAGCCGAACTCTAAAATATGGAAATGGAAAACTTAATAAAAGTTTGGCAAAAATCTCAAAATGAATTCTTTTACCTAAATATGTCGCCAAATCTTTTATGCTATTTATAAAAAAATATTTATCCTGAAAAATATATTAAAATCACTCTAAATAAATTTTGTATTTAAGATGGTAACAAATCTTTTATGTTATAAAAAGGAATGTTTAGTACAAAGATTAGCACAATATGAACATCAAACAAGCTCCGTTTGCAATTTATTTTTCAGGTAATAATTAGGAGCAAAAAAATTATAGTATATTTTTTTCTTTTCAGTTATTTTAGCTGATTTAAGACTAACTTTAGGATTCTTCGAAGACAAACTCTTAACAAAAAAAAAGAGAACGCATATGTATAATCCATATATATTATATGTATAATCATGTACAATTAATATATAATTTATGTATACCAACTAAAATAAGTAAATAATAAATCCGACCATTTATTATATGAAGATCCCAAAAATTATAATTTAGTATTTGGTATATATTTATTGAGCCCGTGCACAGATTAAATCTATAGACAAACACATTCTTGGAAAAAAAATTGAAAAGAAAAACTTTCAAAATTTATACCCATACGCCTGCTAAATAGTTGTTGGGCCAAGACATAGCCCGAGGCATACCGTCACACCCACACACGCGCACACACACACACACACACACACACATATATATATATATATATATATATATATATATATATATATATATATATATATATATATATATATATATATATCTTTTTTTGAGGCCACGTGGCTAATGTGATAAGTTTCTTGTATAAAACCTTCAAAATGCCCTTATATATTTATTTCACACAAAGAGAATTTGTTAACTAATAAGTTTTTTATAAATTTTGTACTTTAATAGTTACTGTTATTTTTGTTACACTTTTTATTTAGGTAAAAACAAAATAAATATGTTTACATTACTAATATCGAATGGATTCTTTAACAGGTAAAGTTCAGTTACTTAAGTGTGATAAAAAATAACTTTGTCGCTTACTTTCTTAATATGTAAATTAAAGTTAAATGACTTTACAGTTATAGTGAGCAAAGTTCAGCTAATTTCATGTGACAAAGAAATATTGTTATGACGACTACAGCGGCGAGAGATAATCACACCCATCTGCTATTATATTCAGAATGACTTTGTAGGTTATGTGTATTACATCTGGCGAGAGAGAAATCTGAGAGCTTTTCGAAGCAACTAGAGAACTCTGTCTATTTATATATACTTAGATTGTTAGTTCAAGACATTTCGTGGAAGTAGCAGGACCATATGCAGGAGAAGATTAACAACTTGTTTGGATGGTTGCTACGTATCGTATAATTATACTGTATTATGTTGATGTATATAATATTTAGATAGATTATATTGTTTGTTGTCATTTTATGATGTCATGCACCAACAATATGAAGAATAAAATTGTAACATTATAAATAAATTAAACGTAAGCTATGAGGCAGAATTATTATATAAAAAGATATGATAAATAACAAAGTAGAATTATTTAATAATATAGAAGGACAAGATGAGAGAAACGATAAATAACAATGCGACCATACCAAATTGGTCATTCCATAAAGTAATATTTTTCTTCGTTATGTAATGATGAATTTAAAGATACGATACAATATAAATTAAGTAACGATCAAATTTTTTTTTATATTTAATGTAATAATGTGATGCAATACAACAGATAACAACCGTTCAAACATGGTGTAAAGAGTGTGAATTGGGAGAAGTGTAGTATCCAAAAAAAAAATGGGGCCTCCTGCCCAACTATTTGTTTGTAGAGTTGTAAGTAATACCAATTAGTAATAAAGTTTTATTTATCAAAAAAATGTCAATATATCATGTATAAGTACCTATTGTACAAAAAGACTTGTGTAAGAACTTAGGACACAATTTTTGGCTAACAAAAGAATGGTAATTAAAGGGGCTCGGGGTCAGATTAAAAATAGAAAAAGTTGCGGATAAATATTAAAATTTTATAAAATATAAATTGACCTACACCCATTCAAATTATTTTAAATTTTTATTGCCCTCTTCTTTTTTTTTTTTTTTTTTGCTCTCTACTTGTTCTTCTCCTTCTTTCTTCTTTTATCTTTCTCTTCCGCATTTTCTTATTCTTCTTCCTTACTTTCTTCTTTCTCTTAATCTTTTGTTGTTGCTGCTACTTCGTCTCTGTCATCTTCTTTTTCTTTATTTTATTCCTTGTCTTTTTCTTCTTATCCCTCTTCATCTCATTTTCATCTTTCTTTTTTTTTTTTTTTTTTTACTTTTAGTGATTTAAAATATACAAGAAAAAGAGAAAAATGTAAAATATTACAAAGTGGGTATTCTGCAAAACATCCCTCGAGATATTTTGAAACATTCCTAGAAATAGTATTCTGCAAATATCTATTGGAATGTTTGAAACAACTCTCGGGATGTTTGAAACATCCCCATGATGTTTAAAACATCTCTAGGGATATTTTGCTTTTTCTTCTTTCTAGTGTTGTTCTCATTGATCTTTAATTTTCTCACAAATATTAAAACATCACAGTAGATGTTTGAAATATCTTCCTAAATGTTTAAGGATAAGGAGTGGCAGGAGATAAAGAGGAGCGTTGCGAGATGGATGAACAAGGGAATGATAGAGAGGAGCGTTGCCAGATAGAGGAACAAGTGGAGGACAGAGAGGAGCATTGCGAGATGGATGAAGAAGGGAAGAATAGAGAGGAGCATTGTATTGAGGAATGTACAGATTGTGCTTAAATTATAAGCTTTAGTTAGTTAATTAGTAACTATAGTTAGTTCATAGTTAGTTAGAAGTTAATTGTGGTTAGTAGTATAATAACTAACTAATTTTTCATTTTGTTTTAGTTCTTGTAATGAACGACTAAAGAGTAAGAAGTAACTGCAAGTTCCGGCTTCTTTCTTCTTCTTCTTCTTTTCATTTTTCTTCTTGCATGTTGCTTCTCCTCTTAATCTCAATTGATATATGACTGAAATTCATCAAATTTAATATGGTATCAGAGCAGATTATCGATCTAATCTAGGGTTCTTCAGCTAATTCACAGTGAAGAACAAGAGAAATTGAAATTGTTGATTTCTTCTGGAGATCTCTGTTTTTTTGTGAAGAAAACCTAAATTTCTTCAATGGTGATAGATGAAGCAGTTGATCAAAGCTCAATTGTGATTGATCACAATCATCCGCTATATTTGCATCCTTCCGACACTTCTGGAGCTTTGTCCTTGGGTTTTCAGCTAATTGGAATGGAAAATTATACAATGTGGAGTCAAGCTATGGAGGTTTCGCTGTTGACTCAAAATAAGCTGGGATTTATCGATGGAACTATTACTCGCAACACCTATGGAGATAAGTATTCTAATATTTTGGATCGATGTAATGCTATAGTGAAATCGTGGATTATGCATAATGTTAGTCGCGATTTATTGAGTGGTATTCTGTTTCGCTCAAATGCATGTGCCATTTGGAGTGATTTGCGTGAGCGATTTGACAAAGTAAATGCTTCGCGAATGTATTATCTTCACAGAGAAATTTTTACACTAACTCAAGGTGCTAATAGTGTTTCTGTATATTACTCTAAGCTGAAAGATCTTTGGGATGAATATGATTCAATTATGCCACCATCTAATTGTTGTGATAATTCTAAGAAGTTTGTAGATCATCAACAATATCAGAGGCTATGGCAGTTTTTGATGGGACTTAATGACAGTTATAGTCAAGCTCGTAGTCAAATACTTATGAAATTTAAGATTCATACTGTTAACCAAGCATATGCAATGATTCTGCAAGATGAGAGTCAAAAAATGGTATCTGGTAATAGTTCATATGTTGCTTGATTCATCAGAACCAACAGCATTATACTCATCAAAGTTAGGGCAAAAGAAGAAGAGTTATAATGCAGAATGTGATTATTGCAACATGAAAGGTCATACAAGAGAAAATTGTTACAAACTGCTGAAATGTGAATATTGTAACATGAAAGGACATCAGAAGGTAAACTGTTATAAGTTGAATGGATATCCTGCAGATTACAAGTCAAAAAGGAAGGCAAATATGACTAGTTGTGCTCCAAGTCAAGGCTTATATGCTCAAACTGATGGAATGCAAACTAAATCTCAAAGTTATAGCCAAGGACAACAGCAATATGTACCAGCACCACCAGTTTTTACACCTGCACAATATCAACAAATTCTTACATTGTTCAATAATACACAGATTTCAGAAAATCATGCTTCAGCACACATGGCAGGTAATGTCTCCTATGTTCAACAATCAGATGAAAAATGGATTGTAGACACTGGAGCTACTAATCATATGGTTGGTAATGAAGATACATTACATGATAAAGTGATAACAGGAAATGCAGGGAGTGTACAACTTCCTACAGGAGATTCAGCCAAAGTTTCTCATATTGGAAGTTGTCAACTGAATGGAGGGGAGACTATTACAGGTGTTTTGTGTGTGCCAGCATTTAAATTTAACATGTTGTCTGTATCTCAGTTGACAAAGGCCCTTAAATGCTGTGCTGCCTTTTATCCTGATTTCTGTATTTTACAGTATCTCTTCACTAGGAAGGTGAAGGAAATTGGTAAGAAGGAAGGAGAGCTCTATGTGATTCATACACAAAGGAAGGGAAAGAGTCCAGCAAAGTCTTTTGAAGCAGTAAAGATTAATAGTGAATTGTGGCATAAAAGACTAGGACATGTTCCTTTTTCTGTTATTAAGAAAATTCCTACCTTCACTAATAGCACCAGAATAAGTCATCGTGATGTCTGTCCTTTGGCAAGACAAGTTAGACTTCCATTTACACAAAGTACTACTAGAGCAGAAAATTGTTTTGATTTGTTGCATATTGATGTATGGGGACCTTATAAAGCATCTACTCATAATGGAAAAAGATTTTTCCTTACTGTTGTAGATGATTGTTCCAGATGGACTTGAATTTTTTTATTACATCTCAAGTCAGATGTAGTTGCAGTAATTAAACAATTCATTGTTAGAGTCAAGACACAATTTGGGAAAATGATAAAATGTTTCAGATCTGACAATGGAACAGAGTTTTTTAATCAAAACTGCAATGAATTGTTTTCTGCACATGGCATTGTGCATTAAAGTTCTTGTCCATACACTCCTCAGCAAAATAGAGTGGTTGAAAGAAGACATAGACACATATTGGAGACAGCAAGAGCTGTAAAGTTCCAAGGTCACTTACCTATCAGATTTTGGGGAGAATGTATTGAAGCAGCAGTATACATCATTAACAAAATACCTTCTACCGTTTTACATAATAAGTCACCTTTTGAAGTGTTGTTTGGAAGACAAGTGTCCCTTTCTCATATGAAGGTTTTAGGATGTTTATGCTTTGCTACTAATTTGGTGAAAGGAGATAAGTTTGGGCCTAGAGAAATAAAGTCTGTATTTCTAGGGTATGCTCCAACACAAAAAGGTTACAAACTATATAACATTGAGCAAAGATCTATGTTTGTAAGCAGGGATGTGGTGTTTCATGAAGAAGTGTATCCCTTCCAAAATCTTGTTGAAGATTTTAGAATATATTCTCCTACTGATAATATGTTGTCACCTATTGATTGCAGGGATTTTGTTGACACTGGGAATAATGAGGTTGATCAACATATTGATAATCCTGTTTCTGAAATAGAAAACAGTGAAGTTCATATACAACTTGTAGAAGGAAGTAACAATGAAGAAAGAGCTGCAGATGTTCAAGAAGTTCAGATACAAGCTGCAGAAAATGAGACTCTTATTCATACATCTATTACTGGAGGTCAAAGGAGATCTGGTGGGAATACTAAACCACCCATTTGGCTCAAAGATTACATTAGGCCTCAGGGAAGTACAAATTCTGCCAGTAACTGTCTATATCCAATTACTGATGTCATACAGTATGATGGACTTTCAGCTAAGTATCAGGCATATGTTGCTAAGGTCTCTTCAAATACTGAGCCTACATCCTTTTATGAAGCTATTAAGGATAAGAGATGGATTGAAGCTATGAAGGCAGAGATTTAAGCTCTAGAAGACAATCATACATGGGAGGTTGTAACACTGCCTTATGGAAAGAAGGCAATTGGTTGTAAATGGGTTTATAAAATCAAATATACAGCTTCAGGAGATATAGAAAGGTTCAATGCTCGTTTAGTGGCAAAAGGATACAATCAAAAAGAAGGATTGGACTATCAAGAGACTTTTTCACCTGTAGTGAAAATGGTCACAGTAAGATCTGTGATTGCTATTGCAGCTGCAAGAGGTTGGTTTTTACATCAAATGGATGTATACAATGCATTCTTGCAAGGAGATTTGAAAGAGGAAGTTTATATGGAGTTGCCTCAGGAATTCTCACATTCAACAGAAAAGACACAAGTTTGCAGATTACATAAGTCCCTCTATGGACTTAAACAAGCTTCTCGTCAATGGAACATTAAGCTAACTACTGCTCTTATTCACTATGGTTTCAAACAAAGTCATCTTGACTATTCTTTGTTCACTAAACAAATGAATGGAAAGATAGTTATCATCCTAGTGTATGCGGATGATTTACTTATCACTGGAGATGATGATGTGCTTATATCAGAAACTAAAGATGTCCTACATCAGAATTTCAAGATCAAAGATTTGGGAGAACTCAAGTATTTTTTGGGTATTGAATTTGCAAGAAGTAAAGAGAGAATCTTATTGCATCAGAGGAAGTATTCTCTTGAACTCATCTCAGATGTTGGCTTAGCAGGATCAAAACCAGTAGGAGCACCAGTTGAAGTGAATCAGAAGCTGACTACAACTAAGTTTGATCATCATTTTAATGTCACAGATGATGTTTTACTTGCTGATCTTGCATCTTATCAAAGATTGATTGGAAGGCTGCTTTATCTCACTATTACAAGGCCAGACATCTCATTTGATGTTCAATTCTTAAGCCAATTTATGCATGCTCCTAAGACATCTCATCTAGAGGCTGCTTTACGAGTAATAAGATATTTGAAAAGGAATCCTGGTCTTGGTATTCTTATGTCATCCACAGGTTCTACAAAATTGTAGGCTTATTGTGATGTTGATTGGGCTTCATGTCCAAACACAAGGAAGTCTGTGACTGGATATATGGTTACACTGGGTGATTCTTTGATATCATGGAAATCTAAGAAGCAAAACACTATATCACGCAGTTCAGCTGAAGCAGAATATAGAAGTTTAGCTTCCACTGTAGCAGAGATTGTTTGGTTGGTTGGTTTGTTCAAAGAATTAGGTGTGTCTGTTACATTGCCTATTCCAGTACATTGTGACAGCAAGTCTGCAATACAAATTGCTGCAAATCCAGTTTTCCATGAACGCACCAAGCATATAGACATTGATTGTCATTTCATTCGAGAAAAGATACAACAAGGTTTGGTTGAAGCTGTGTATCTACCTTCTATTGAACAACCAGCGGATATTTTGACAAAGGGTCTAAGTAGCCATCAACATGACTATCTTTTGTCCAAGCTAGGACTAAAGAACATTTTCTTTAGACCTAGCTTGAGGGGGGGGGGTATTGAGGAATGTACAGATTGTGCTTAAATTATAAGCTTTAGTTAGTTAATTAGTAACTATAGTTAGTTCATAGTTAGTTAGAAGTTAATTGTGGTTAGTAGTATAATAACTAACTAATTTTTCATTTTGTTTTAGTTCTTGTAATGAACGACTAAAGAGTAAGAAGTAACTGCAAGTTCCGGCTTCTTTCTTCTTCTTCTTCTTTTCATTTTTCTTCTTGCATGTTGCTTCTCCTCTTAATCTCAATTGATATATGACTGAAATTCATCAAATTTAACACGTTGCCAAATGGAGGAACAAGGAGAGGATAGAGAGGAGCATTGCGAGATGGAAGAATAAGGAGAGGAGGAGGAGGAGGAGAAGTGGGAAGAGGAATATGGAGTGGAGGAGGAGGGGAGACTTTATGTAAATAAGAAAACTTTGGGGGTTTTAAAAATTATGTCATTAATATTAATAGTAAAAGTGTTCCTTCTACCTCATTCTTAACACTTATTGTCTTAAAAATTATATAAATTTTCAAGTGTCTTAAAAAATTAATTCCCCCCTCCCTGAAGCTATTAATGAGCTAAAATCTTGTTGCCTAACCTAAACCTACAGTCCTCAACACCACTAAACTGTGTTTTCAGAAATATACAAACAAAAATGCTTAACTAATTAATTAACCTCATCTCAACTTTGCAATCATAGCACCTATCAGATTTGGAAACTAACTTGCCGTTTTAGAGATGGAATTTTGAGGACTTATTTAATTGCTTCGTATTAAATATCAGACGCTACATTTATTGTACGCGAATATTTTAATAGTTCAAGGACTTCCCTTTAACAAAATTAGATGTCAAAAGGTGGTAAATTTAGTACTGTTTATGGAAGAAAACTCTTTCTTCCCCTTTAATAAAAGCTATTCACAAACCTTTTATACTCATGCGTAACAAAGAGATGAATGTAACTACTTTCATAAATCTAACTTTGTTTTTATTTTTGAATGTTTTTTGTATGATGCACATTTTTAATGAGTGATAGAGACATGCACTTTATGACCAGAGGTGTCATCCAATACCGTTTTATTAAAATACGTCACTAATTAGTGTGTGTAAATAAAAATTCGTTTAAGATAATACAATAAACTAACATGGAATCGAAGTCAAGTTTTAAGGTCACTCGCACCTCCAAAGTCCAAACTCAAACTCACGTGGAAGCTATGTTATGGCAATAGATAGGCATGGTAAAATCTATGTACAACACTTTAGACAATTGTTAAGTGAGCATATAATTTAGTATAATGCTCAACATATTAAATAAATTATTGCAATATGAAATAGCAATGTTGCATCTTAAACATGAAAACGCCTTTATTCTCTTCACTCATATGCCGTTGAATATGGATATGTAAATATTCGTATATTTCTGAAACTTTAGTAAATAGAATTGCCACAAAATGGCACGTGGTCTCGATAGCTAGAAACAAGATAAGTTGTTTGTTGGGAGAAAAGAATATTGCGTTCAATCTTTAGTCTTCTGGGGAAACTTTTTCAATGTTTACACTGAAATTCTTGTGTTTATGCATCACTTATAATGAATTGGCTCAATGAAGAGAACATTAAATATCGATTGATAATTTGATATCTTGTAAGGCCAGAGTATCGCATCTGGCTAGGGCATAAAATCGTAGTTAGGGACGAGGAGAACTGGTCTTTTTATATGGTTTTGCACATTCCTCACGTTTTGAGCTAACTTTTGAGTTTTGTTAGAGCGAAGGTCTATTTTCCTACTAGTTTGTAGGCAATTCACGTGTGCTTATACATGGAGCATAATAAATTAATAGTTAAATGAGGAAAATAAATAGAACCCTTGAGTACATGTTTATCCAATATTGTACATGTAATATGAACATCAGGAGTGGTCTTATGAAGAAATGTGACAAGTCTAGGTCTAAATAATATTGACTGTGGTAATTAAGAACATAGTAAAGGATTCAATACTTGAATGTTATTTGTAGTAAGTTCAGTGTAGAAAATCTCAGCAGACAAGAAGAAACTAAACACAAAATATAGCAAGTGAACATAAAGGAGCTTATATTATTACTCAAAATCAGTGTACAAGTACATAAAGTATAAATCAATGGGAGAGAAGAGAACAACAACAACTACCAGTTGATTAAATACTCAATAACTAGCTAGCCATGCATATATCTATTTTTCGAAACTCATACGTAAACTATTGTATTTTTCATACCCAAATTGCATTAGCCCTTATAAGCAATTGCTTGAGCTTATTGCCCCTCAAATTAAGGCTCATAATCTCATTAGAACCACCAACCAATTCTTTTCCAATGAACACTGCTGGCACACTAGGCTTACACCCTAATTCAACCAATGCTTTCTCCATTTCCCTCCCATTTGGAATTTCATCAAGCTCGTAAACTGTGGGGTTCGCACCAAAACTACGAATTAGGGTTTCGATGCTATGAGAGATGCAACAACTACTCTTGCTGAAAATCACCACTGGACTTTCTGCT
This sequence comes from Nicotiana noctiflora, assembly GCA_032618575.1. Classification (NCBI taxonomy): domain Eukaryota; kingdom Viridiplantae; phylum Streptophyta; class Magnoliopsida; order Solanales; family Solanaceae; genus Nicotiana; species Nicotiana noctiflora. The sequence continues at coordinate 106,931 of JASVEL010002075.1, read as the reverse complement.
CCCAACTTCATCACTTTTTCCATATTCAAAGTTCAAAAAGATGACTTAAAATTAATGGTTTGCTAATGTTTTCTTGATAATTTGTAGAGAAAGGAAGATATGTTATCTTTTGTATCCCGAAATGTAACAATGGATATTGTAAAAAGGAAATTGTTGTGAGAAATCTGAATATGAATGAACCTATTTATAAGGGACTACTAAAGGTGGGTAGTGACAATATATGTTTTCTTTTGTATATAAAAAGGAACAAGTTGGTAAATATCCAAAGGCATTTTGGATCATTACACCATAAAGGCATGATTTGGCTTTATCTACCTTGAATCTCAAGCAACACAATCTAGACAACGTAACATGCATGGTGCTTAAGCAGGAAAAGAAAATCGGAAAAGTTATTCCCCATTAATTCTTTGTTATCGACAAAATAGATTTCATTTTTTAAAGTACAGTACTTGTAGAATAGTATTCCAAAACATACTTAAAATAATTAAGTAATAAATAGGAGCATTTCCTTGGGTAGGAGACAATGGTCAAAAAGTAAAATGTATTTTAGAAAGAAGACAATTATTTTATGTATTGTTTTATAATGTATCGTATCGTATTGTATTGTGTTATACTATATCGTTTGAAGAATACAATGTTTGGATGGATTGTGTCGTTTTGGCGTCGTTTCATTGTATCACGCACCTGTGATATGATGAATAAACTTCCAATATTATAAAGAAAAATTATGATACGATATATAAAAAGGTAGGGTAATGATAAAATAAAATTATTTAATAATGACGAAGGGTGAGATTGAGAGAAAAATACAATGAAACGATGCGACCACACCAAATCGGCCGTTACATAAAGTGGCACATTTCATCGTTACGTAACGACGGATTTAATGATACAATACAATAAAATTTAAGTAACAATCAAAACAAACATTATATTTAAAGTAACAATACGATACGATACGACAAGTAACAACCCTCCAAACATGCTTAAATATTTGAATGCGTCAATATCATAACCTTAAACAAGTCTTTTAATAAATATTTAATCGTTTCAAAAAAAGAAAAGGTTAAAGAAAACCTCCTTTAGCCACCAATCCCAAAATTTCTCCTTTGTAAATAGATCTGTGTAGTATAGTAGCATATGCCATTAAAGAAAAAGAAGTGTATCCAGCTAAGTGAAAGATATTCGCATCCATCTTCTTGATGTGGCAAAATGAAAACCTGAGAAGATCGATATGTTATGAACATGTTGTTCAAACGATGTCCACATTACTATCAGTACGGTACAGAGGAAGATATATAATAGAGGAAGAATAAGCGAAAAAGGAAGCAATTTGCAGATTCTCCTATTCGAGTAACTCAAAATCAAATTCCTTTTAGATATTCCAAACAGCTATGATCAGAAAAAGGGGGTACAGCTTTTTATACTTATCATCAACTGATTCTTGTCACTGAGAAAAAACGGCTCAAGGGAGAGAAAAGGGTCGTTAGTACCTCGAAAGGCCACTTATATATCATACGTCCAACGTGCGAGCATGTGATTTTTGCCCGACTAGAAATACTCCTACAAAAATAAAAAAAATAGGTTTTTTAAAATTATTTTCATTTTTATAAAATTTTATAGGAATTTTCTGTTAATTATTTGCATTTAGTTGCACGTTTGTGCACATTTAATATTTTAAAATTATGAAAAATACCCTAAAAAATGTTCAAAATGTCGTGCATTGCATTTTAGGATGTTATTTGCATTTTTAAGGTTAAATCGTTAATTAATTATTTTATTTAAAGAAAAATCACAAAATATTCATTTTTACATTTGTAGCTCTTAGCGTTTAAATTAGTAAATATTTTTTTGTTAATTTAGGATTGGCTAATTATGTAAATAATATAAATCGATATTTATTTTACAAACTAGATAATTTAGTACTTAATTTAGCACTTATTTAAATTCATTAGTTTTTAAAATTAATGAAAAGAGATTTTGGCCGAATTGGACCGGTTTAAACAAGCCCAAATCCATATACGTAGTCCAAATCGCCCAAGCCCAATACCCCAATCCAATTTGAAATCTCGCCTAAAGCAAACAGTGTCATTTGGATGACACGCAATCCTGGCCATCGATCTTCAATTGATCAAACGGCCCGGAACTTATCTTCCCCTAGGTATTTAAATGTCCTAATCCTGGCCTACCCCCCCCCCCCATTTCAAACTATCCCATTTATCACATCTCTTTCTCTCTCTCTCTCTCTCTCATCCGCCCCGAAAACCCTAGCCGTCCCAACACCTCCGTTCTAAACCTAGCTGCCTCTTTACCCACTACCTTTGGCCGCCGCCGGATTTCGCCTACGGCGGCGGCGAAACCTAAAACTACCCCAAATCTACCCTATTCACTTTTCGGTTCCTAAACCCCACTCTCATTAATCAAAACCCAAAAACACCACAAAAACCAAAAAATCTTACACATAAAAGAGCCAGAAACCCTAGCCCTGCCCTAGCCTCGCCGCCGGAAATCGCCAATGGAGGTGGTGGAACTTCAAACCCCTCAAACTCACCCCATACACTCTCCTCACCTCTCTGAATCTCACTCTACCAACCAAATCCCCAAAAAAACCCACCAAAAATAACGGATTTCAGATTCAAAAACCTACAAACCCCCTAGATCCGTCGTCGGAAATCAGCTTTGGCGGCGCCGAAACCCTAAACCTACTTAAACTCATGCCCTTCAACTACCACACCCCTAGAACCCCAATCTACTCATAGATCCTAAAAATACCCTATAGGAAACTTTAGATCTTAGATATGAGATTTTCAAAACTCTAAAATCTACTTGGTCCATATCATAATCCTCCTGCCAATATCACCCGTCAGGGATCTCAAATCCCAAATGAGTGTATTGGCTTGAGGGCTTTTAGCGGCTAGATTTCTCTTTTTTCAAAACAGATTCCTAGGTATATTTTATGTCATTTTCTGGTTTCCTTTACTACGTGTTTCATCATTATATTTGTCTTTATTTTGTTATTATTTTTTATTGTGTGATATTTTGTTTAAATTGCATAATAAAGCAGACTTAGTTACAACAACAACAACAACAACTACCCAGTATAGTCCCACAGGGTGGGGTCTGGGGAGGGTAATATGTACGCAGACCTTACCCCTGCCTGATAGAGCAGGGAGGCTATTTCCAATCGACCCCCGACGCAAAGACAAGAAGAGAAAAAACAAAACAAAAACAAAAAGGACAAACATTAGTGATGTTAGCATAAATCACATAAATATATGAGTAAACAAAGACCATAAATAACCTGGCATATAAAAGGACAAGATACACAAGAACAAAACATAGGGCATTAGTAAAATCATACAATAAGAAAATGGCATGCCATACAATATATCAAGCCTATATGGGTGGACCCCCACACCCCGGCCCTACCCTGAGGAAGGAGAACGTGTAATACTAGAAGACCCTATCCTACAATCCTCATACTAGACCTACAGGCGTTCCTATCAAGGGCCATGTCCTCAGAAATCCGCATGATAGCCATATCCTGCCTAATCACCTCTCCCCAATACCTCTTGGGCCTCCCTCTACCGCGACACGCGCTAACCACCGTCAGCCGCTCACAACTCCTCACCGGGGCATCGGGGTTTCTCCTCCGCACATGCCCGAACCACCTGAGTCTCGCTTCTCGCAGCTTTTCATCCACTGGGGCCACCCCCACCTTCTCCCGAATAACTTCATTCCTAACCCTATCTAACCTGGTGAGCCCGCACATCTAGTGTTAAGTATAACTTCTTTTATCTCTTTGGTTTTTATTTTATTTTATTATTATTTATTTTACCATTATTAATTTCATGCTTACTTTTTAAAGTATTATTGTTTTGTTTGTTTATGTGTTTCAATTAGTTTCTTGCTTTTTCATTTAGTAGTTGGTTAAGAACGGTGCTTCACTCAAATGGCCCGTTTCACTTGGCTAAAAAGTTGGGCCTATCTAATTGACAGGCACATAGATTTATTAAAAGCTTAAGAGCCCAAGGTTCTTAGGCCAAGAGTCACCTGACTCGAGCCCATAACCAGTCTGTTTCTTAGGCAATTCCATGACCCTTAAGGGTCAATTTTAGGAATCTAAATTCTGAAATCTTTCAAAAATTGCTAGAAACTTCTAGAATACGAACAACTGCCTCAATGCTGAGTAGGAATGATAAGGATAAGATCCCAATATATCTAAAAATTGGACAGTTGTCCATTTTCTGAGATAAGAGGGTACTAAAAATTGGACAGTTGTGTATTTCAGTTGAGGAAAAGATGCATTTTCCCCGATTTTAGTACCCTAAACCTTATCCAGTAAATACTTACCTGGTTAATTTATTTAATTATATGAGAATGCATATGATTTACCATGGTTAAATGATTGAAGTCCATATGCAAGACACATGTCATGTACCTATTGGTTTGGCATAAACACCCGGTGCGGGTAAGTTTTTCTTATCCCTATTACTCCCTCACTCGATATAAATACTCTTTTTCTTTATTATAAATATATCTGAACACTTACACAGTAATAGAGCTAGCCCTACACACACTGAAAAAATACACAAAAATATTTCCTAAAAATACACTGATTGTGCACTACTTTTGGAGTCTTTCCTTCACTTTTAGAAACAATCAATACTAGTTTCATACTTTTACTGGAATTTCTGAGTTTGAATTTGAAGCTGTTTTGGTTTTCCTGTTTGGCATTTTTTTTTTTTTTAGCAAACAGGAAATATATATATATTAAAAGTTACGGAACATGCATTATATTAGATTTGTAGTTGGTGTCACATATGACACTTTGATTACCTAGGCTAACTATAGGGTATTACAAGCCTCATAAGATAAGAGTTTTACAAAAATACATTGTTCGAGTACATCATGTTCTAAAAGGAATTTAACATCTTCAAGGAGAGCAACAAAAGTTTTTTTCTTCTTCCTTGCATTAGTACATCCCATGCATGCTAGATGGTAAGCTATCCTATTCCCTTGCCAGAATTCGTGCTGAAGGATTATCTGCTTCTGTTGGTGCATTAACAACCTGTATTTTTGAAGGGTGTTAGTATAAAGATTATTGCCTTATTGTATTGATAGGATTACCTCTATGGAATCCATTTCAACTTGAAGTGGAAAATAAACCCCACTTGTTGGTTGTTTTTAACCCTTCTAATAGGGCTTTGATTTCTGCTTGGAGACAACAAGTTCCATATGTAGATTTGGTGTAACCAACAATCCAATTACCTTTGGTATTTCTGATTACTCCACCTAGACCATATTTTTCCAAGTTCGTATGGAAGCTAGCATTAATGTTTAATTTGAACCATCCTTTTGGCGGTTTGTGCCATGTAACCTTAATATGAAGCTTTGGAACATGTAACACATTAGTTTCAGTTAAAAGACGGAATTCAATAACTCTACTTATAATGAGATGAAAGTTTGTAGGCAAGTTTGTATTATTGTTACGGTTGATCCAAATATACCAAATTGCAAAGGGGAAGAAATGGTTCCATGTTAACAAGTTATCATTAAAGTGGTAAGTAAAATTTTTTAATTGGATTAGCCAATGTTCCCTATTCTCCTTGTAAAATTTTTTCCAACCAAGGGTTTCCCAAATATGATTGCTTGCATGACAATTATGAAAAATGTGAGTGATAGACTCATCCATGTGATTTCTACATATAGGAAAGTGAGGATCTATATTAATGCTAATTTTTGCGAGATATTATCTTACAAGAAATTTTATTATGAAGGCATTGCCAGAGGAAAATATCTATTTTATTGGGACAAGATAAACCCCAAATCCACTCAAAGTCCATATTATTATTTTCCTTGGTATTGATTAAGTCGTACCAAGTTCTAGATTATGAAAATATCTTTCGTATTGAGGGACCAGATGGGGATGTCCTTATTTGGATGCTTAACACGGATTTTTATTTTATAAATGTCATCCTTGATAACCTCAGGAAAGTTGAGAGATATATTATCCAAGTACCACTGTTTACCATCAAAAATATTTCTTAGTTTTAGGTGTTGGTCATATTTTTATAGAGGGCCTTCTACGTTATTTCTGAAGTTATCTAGGTTAGGGATCCAATTGGTCTCTGAGATACTCATGTTAGAAGATGAAGTTGCCATATGATACCTTTGGAGAAAACTTCCCACCCCTTTAAGATACCTTTCCAAATAAAAGAGTAGTTTCTCTTGTACCTAGTGTTAGCATAGTTATTGATGATGAATTGAGCCCAAGGGGTGGTGGGGTTAGTAATGGTCCTCCATCAAGGTTAGAAAGAGTATATATATTTTTATCTTAGCTTTGCGTAGCCCAAGGCCTCTCATGGTTTTTTGCTGACAAATAGTTGACTAATTGATAAGGTGCATCTGTTTTTTTTCAGGGTACTCATAGGGAATAGGGTGAATTGCATATAATAGTTTGGAACTGAGTTAAGACAGGAATGAACAAGAGTTGTCCGGCCTGCTATATTTAGTAACTTGATTTTCTAAGCCATTAGTTTAGCTCTAATTTTGTCAATAATAAATTGATAGTCTCTGAGTCTATGATTTTTGTGAAGGATAGGAAAGCCTAGATAGCCGTCAAAAGCGTCACTCTTTTTAATATTAAGGATACTGGTGATGCCATTAGTAAGAGTTATTGGACAATTGGTATAAAAGATAATTTTTTACTTTGTAGTATTTATGTTTTGGCTTGAAAGTTTACAAAATAGGTCAAGTCCTTCCTTAATGGTATGACTTGATTTTTGATTGGCTCTAGCCATTAAGGTGAGGTCGTCAGCAAAAAAGAGATGGGAGAAATTGAGGCCTTTTTTCCTAGGTTAATAGGGTCCCAATTTCTAATGTCAACTTGGTGATTTATGTAACGTGATAACATTTCAAGACAAAGAAAGAATATATAAGGAGATATCGGGTTACCTTGCCTTATTCTCCGGCTAGGTTAAATAAAATTGGTGATAGAGTCATTCACTAGGATAGCTATAGATCTTGTTGAGATGCAATTTAAGAGAATTTTTTTAAATTTTGGAGGAAAATTTAAATAGGTGAGAGTGTGATGCACAAATGACCATTCTAATCAGTCAAAGGCTTTTTCAAGATCAATTTTGAGAATCATATGACCTTGTTTTTCCTTTAACTTCTGAATGTTTGAAATAAGTTCTTGAATGATAATAGCATTATACGAAGCCCTTCTATTTTTTATAAATCTAGCTTGGTTAGGGCAAATGAGATGGTCAAGGAAATGTTTAAGCCTTTTTGAGATGATTTTTGTGTTGACCTTATAAATGGTATTGCATAGACCAATAGGTCTAAAACAATTTAGGTTATTTGCATTAGAAATTTTTGGAATAAGACACAAGTACATTTTATTGAGTTTATGGAGGATCTCTTGAGTTTTAAAAATGTCGTGGAATAATTTTGTGACAGAAGGACCAAATAAGTTCCAATACTTTTGAAAAAAGAACGGGTGTAGGCCATCCTGTCCATGAGCCTTAAAGGGTTTAAATGAGAAGATGGCTTTTTTAATCTAAATATTTAAAGGGGGACTATCAAGACTATTGAGAGCTAAGATATCTTGAGAAATGTTTTGAAGGGGGGGTAATTCTACTAGAGTTGTTATGAGAGGTTTTAAAAATAGCTTGAAAGTAATCACAAACATGGGCAGTGACTAGATTTGGATCATTGTTCCAATTTCTACCATTGTCTTTAAAGAAGTTTATTTTATTCCTCCTTTTCCTATTAGTGGCTGAGATGTGGAAAAAGTTAGTATTTGCATCTCCCTCATTAAGCCATAAAACTCTAGACCTTAACTTCCAATAATCTTTCTCGATAAGTAAAATATCCTTGTAGTCCTTTCTTAGGCTAGTGTGAAGGTTTTGGAGGAAAATGCTATAGGGATAATGATTTAATTTTTCAATTCCTTGTAGCTGGGCTAGTATTTTTCTCTTTTTACCCATAATATCACCAAACGTTTGGTGTTTCCAAGTCTAGACCTTCTCCTTAAACAAGGTATTAGCCCTATTATAGTCATTGTTAGACCAATTTTCTTGGACTAGAGTTTTGAAAGTAGGGCGTTTACACCAAAAAGTTTCCAATCGAAAGGTGGATTTTATAAAGGACATTATCCTAAGAAATTAATTCAAATAGGATGGGATTATGGTCCGAATTGGTTTTTGGTAATTGAATAATGGAACTTTTAGAAAAAAGCCTTATCCATTCTTCATTCACTAACACTTTATCTAACATTTCCATGATCAAGCCCCTATTTTTGTGTCTAAGGTTAGACCAAGTGTACTTACACCTTTTATAACCTAAATCAATTAAATTACAATTATTAATCTTAGACCATGGGTAGTTAGCTCTACTGTCCCGTACACTATTGCCTCCAAACTTTTCATTCGAACCAAAATATCATTGAAGTCCCCTCTTATTAGCTAGGGACTATTATAACTATTGCTAATATTTTCTATGCTATCCCACATTTTGTTACGAAAAGATATGTTAGTACTAGCATAAATAGCACTAAAAAGCCTTTTTTGACGAATAGGAATTACCTCAATTGTTGCATGAATCTCTTAGTCCGTACGAATAAAATTTGTAGAGAACCACAATCCCACCTGCTTGACCCTCCACTGTAACTTCAATGATCTCCATAAAGTCATAGTCATCTAAGAGTTCCAAGTGGTTACCCATTCTAGTTTCTAGCAGAGCTACTATACAGGGTCTATGAGTGTCAACCATCTCCCTGAAGTGTCTTCTAAAATTGTCATTATTTCCTCCTCTAATATTTCAAATAAGGATATTGGTAGGCCTATTCATGTATAGATTCAGGTTCTAGTTGGCTAGGTCCCCATTTGCCCTCATTTCCCCTAGCACAGGGTTCCTCCGTAGTGATGGAACTAGGATCATTTCTTGATTTCCTACAGTTGGATCCTGATGAGGTCTTATGTCCATCGAGCATTTGTACAATGCTAAAGGGAAGGTGAGAACATGCCTCTTCTCTTCCCTCTCCGGAGATAGATATACTTTTACCCCATCGAGACTTGAGATTTTTAGGACTCTTTCTAAGAGAAGGTTTAGGGGTTCCTCCACCTTTTCCATTTTTGCCTCTACTGGTTCTGGTACAATGACTAGATTATAAGCTGGTGAGGGAGGTTGTTGTGGTATTTGGGGCTCATGTACTAGTTTAGGTTGTTCCCATGGAAGAAAGATAGGGTTTAGTTGAGAGAGGTTTTCTGTCATGAAGAAAGACATGTCCATCAGTGCATTCTGAGGATAGATTCGGTTGAATTATAGAGGGAGGTTCCACTGGTTCCTCATTACATGGACAGGCTGGGGGTTCACTGATGGAGCTAGGGGTTGAAGAATATTGTTGAGCCATGCTTGGTTCAGGTAATTGTTCATGGCCAATCTCATGCTTTCTGTTACCAGCTGAGCTAAATACTGCGTGTCGTGAAGGATGATCACTAAGTCCTGACCATTGATCTGGACATTGAACGAGCATGCATAACCCATTAGACCTATCTCCATCCATGAACTTGGTTGGTAGTTTTGGGGTTGGGGTGGTTAGACATAAATTACTTGTGGATTCACTAGTTGAGGGTGGAGAGGTAGAAGATTTTCCATAGTGAGTCTGGTTTGACGAAGGATTTGGAGCAGTCTTTATCTTCTCCTTAGGGATGATGGTAATATTGGCATTTTGCACAGTGTTAAGGTTACTAAATACCTCTAAATCTAGCGTGGGAGGGGAGCTATTAGGTATAAGAAGAGGATTGGTTAGTAGGGTAACGATTGGGGAAGGCTTTTGCATGTCATTTGAGCCCCCAAGAGAGGAGTTTATATGCTGAGCTTCCAACTCCTTTGCGTGTGTTTGGTTTTTTGCCATTTGGCTAAATTGCTCTTCCTTATTAGCCATTGGCTTACATGCTTAGGTTTTAGAGGAGGATCAGATCTTTGAGCAAAGATCTTGCTTGATGATGTGGTTAATAGACGACTTATTACTAAGTTGCCTACTCGGAGGGGTATTGAGATTCGTGGTGCATTGATTTTTAATAGGGGTAATAGGATCATTATAGTTAATATTTTGCATGGCCATCTTAGTAGGATTAGTAGTATGAGACACATTTGCCTCAAGCATATCAATATCTTTAGTAATAAGCGACATTTGTCCATTTGCATGAGATTTATTAGAAATAAAATTTTGGTTATTAAAATTATTCGTGATTTTGTCCAAAATCATAGGCTGTTCATCTAAGATAGAAAAGTTGTTTTTAATATGCAAAGTGCTTTGATCCTTAGGCAACAAAGCTGAAGATTGAGAATTGTTAGCATGCAGGGATGGGGTAGAGTTTCTTTGTTCTTTAGATTTATATTGTAATAGTTGAGTATATAGATACTTACAAGTATTTGCATTGAAGAGCTTAACAGAGATACCTGGGCCGTTAGCTAGCTTACTCGGATTTGCAATAGATGTTTTTTGAGGAGATCTTGTATCATGATGTCTGCTTTTGAAAAAAGAGACCGTTATCCATTGTTCTTCTTCTTTTTCATTAATTGGAATAGTAGATATTTCCTTTGTTGTATCTTCAATGTTGCTATCTCTATTTCTTTGAATGATGAAGGGGCATTTTTGAGCTATATTCCCCTTCATAGTGAATTGCTTATTTATGGTGACCAACATAGATGAATGGTTAAACTGGAACTTCCAGTTGTAATTCCACACATAATCTTGCATAACACCTCTCAAAATTGTTAAAGTACAAACATCTACTTTTAGGAGCCGGGCAATTGCATTGCCAATTTTTTCCAGAATTTTTCCATCATAAAATTCTGTAGGTAATTAGGGAAGTCTATTCCATACTGCTGAGTTTGTGACCCTTTCTTGAGTGGCAACAAAGTTTGGTTTCCATTTGGTAATTGAAAGGAAATGCTCGGTAATGAACCAAGGGCCTTGGTGCATTGCCTTGTCCATGTTTTCCTTTTTTATTTAATTTGAATATGTAGTAATCTACTCCCAGATCAATCAATTGGAAGTCCTCAGTTAGCTTCCATAGTTCTTGGATTTTTTATTTTTTGAGATAGTGGTGTAACATATGTTTGCCCACTAGCTTAACTATAATGGAATTTTTCTAAGGTTTATAGATCTGTACCTCCTCATTTGAGAGTGCTATGAATTTGATGCCTTTAGATGTTGATAAGGATGATTGATCACCTGTTTGATCTTCTGGATTAATCATTATGATTTTCTATAATTGTGAAAATAAGGGGTTTGAAGTGGTGAGCATCACTTTGAAACTATGTTTGATTTTGCTTTGATCAATATCTGAGGGTTTTAGAGGGGATTGTGTGTTGTTGATGTTCATAGGGTTGAGGATCCATTTCTCAGAGAGAGAATTCTAATTGTTTGTTATGCTTCACAATAATCACTAAGAAACAAAGTAAAAGAGAGAAAAAAAAACAAAGAAAAGGCTGCAAGTAAATTCTTCTTAACCCACAATACTGCTGCTATTGCTCATATTTTCAGAGACTTATTTTCAATCTTCTAAGGTACTACTCCTGATAATGTAAATTTCAGTTTGTTGGAAGATTTTGTTATTCTGTCAAATTTCTGTTATTCAAGTTTTGTTTATTTGAATGTAGTTTTGGATGCGAGTTAAGTTATTGCATGAAAGTCATTTGCAAATCGTTATAAAGTTGGTCATTTATCCAAGTTACTCTACTTTAGTTTTTGCTAATTTTATGTTTGAAGTTTTCAAAAGGCTGCCCAAAATCTGTTTGAGCTTCGTGCATTTGTTCATGATAGAAGTATTATATCATGAAGATCCATGTATTTGTCTGCAAAAGTAAAAGTATAAAACAAGATTTTGAAATAAACTTATTAGGAGTAGTAATATGGAGATTTGTCATCATCACATATAAGGAATTAAACTAATTGTTTAGTTAGTAAGTTGTAATAATTTAGTTTTTTCTATATTTTCTCTTGTATAACGTGCTAGTTTAATGTGTTAGTAACTTTATTGTGTTATTAATGCAATTAAATATAGTAATTCCAATTTGATATTTTTTTTGAATTTTCAGATTATGAAAAAGTGAGTTTTCTGAGCAAACTGGACAGTAGACTTGGTACAATTTCAGGCCCAAATCATTTGGGTCCAAGGAATTGTATTTTTATTTTTTTTTATTTTCTGCTAATGAATTGAGTTGATAGTGTGGTTAAAGCTATTTATTCCCAAAAAATTTTAGATACAAAATATAATTTTTAAACTTATCACATTAACATGGTGTAACATATCTCTTAGCATCATATTTTCAAACACAAATGAGATATAGGTCAGATTCTATAATTGGCATTACGAAAAACAGACCATGAAATTTTAGTCTCAAATGCGTTCAAATGAAATGTACATTGGGCCAGAGTCATTTGGACTCAGTCAACGTCAGGCCCAAATCCTTTTGATTTAAGTTCAATTCCGAATCCCAAATAATTGATAATGTATGTATTGGGCCAGAGCTCATTTGGACTCCATCTTTATCAGGACCAGCTAATATGTGAGCTGCCAAATTGTCCAAATAAATATTTCACATAGTATTGCCTTTACACCTAGTCATAAGACATAGGACATTTATCTTATAAACATGATTATAACCTTAGGTGTACTTAAAATCGAGCTAACTATTATAATTATGTATACATATGCGTGACATAGTTATAATGCGAAAACAAATCAAGATGCACGTTCGCACGACCATGGTCAAACATTCTTAGTAAATAAAATGCCTTAATCAAATACTCGTAGAGATGCTTTTAGGCGCGATTTTTAAACAATTGTTGTGATTGCGTACATGTTCGCGTGACGTGATTGCGATTATTTCAAATAAATTCAAAGTACGCATTCGCGTGACTTTGACCAAACTTTTGCTTTCTTGAATAAAATAAGTGTTGTGAATTGTATGCACATACACGTAACGTGATTCTTAACGCACCAAACTAAAACGAGTATACGTACGCGTAACTTGATAATTATTTAAATAAGAGTTATGAAGTGATTAACAGCGGTAAAAGATAAAATAAATATAGGTCCTAAAATGAGTACTTGTTGATACTCAATTTTTTCCAAAAAATATTTTTTATTCGCATATACCTTCAAAATCATGTATAAATAGCAATTAATATTTTTCCATAATTTTTCTACATTTTTATTAATTTGTCTAGTATTATATTCCATAAATAATTATAAAATTGCATCGCTGATTACTTGAAAAGCACTTCTTGATTTAATTTATTATTTATGGTCCTACCAAGGCTAAATTATTCCATAAATGGCCAATTTGACACCTTTTGATTATAATTACAATAACTTTGCAGTAATAGCCCATGCATATAATTTTATGCTATTTTTCACAAGAAATTAATCATTTATATTTTTAAATACTAAATAACTATTTTAAACTATTTTCTATGTATGAAATGCATTTTTATAACTATTAGCTATTTTATAAATTATTTTGACTAATTTGAATTGGGCATTTAACAAATGGCCTATTCCATTTCAACTTTAGCCTAATTAGACCAGACCAAATACCTAATCATACTCAGCCCAATACCCCAAGCCAATTCTTAAATCTACCCGACCCAATTGGATTAAATATTGGCCATTGATCAATTTTGATCAATGGTCCAGATTTGTTCTTACCTAATTTAACATAAACGGCCTACCCCCCAAACCCTCATTCTCTCATCTTCACCCACCGTCACTACTCTCATTCTCTCCCAAGCTCCCTCTGCTCCAATCATGACTTCCACCCGCCGTTGCTTTCTCGTCTTTGATTATGGTGGTTTACCACCACTCCTAGCGTTAATGGCTCCCTCCCCATGACTATAACTCTCGCTATCCTGAGGTCCTCAAAGGACCATTGGTCGTTCACTCACCCATGGCCTTGTCCTCACCATTCTCAGCCCACCATGGCTCGATTGAGTAAGATCTTTGTATTTTTCAGCTAAACCTATAGGTTTCTAAGTGGGTCTCTCCATTTCTGGGTTATTTTTCTAAAAAATCCTAATATATTCCCATGTACCTATTAGATCTGTAACATATATGTGGTTTTATTGAACTATTTATGTTTGTTTGACGAATAACCTTTCGATTTCTTAAATCGTCACTTTATTTTCCCCTTAGGATTTTTGGAGCTTTTCTTTGAAACATATCGATGGTCTTTTAATGTGTTTCTCTAAATCTCATATGTTAAACAAATTTATATTAAAATTTCTTCTAATCATCATTTGTTATCTTAAAACCCTAGCTTTAACACTATGTTGTAATCATATGTCTGTGTGTGACGACCCGGTCCGTCGTCACGAGAGTACCACCCCGTTATCTCCTTATTATATTATTTCATATTTTTATATCGGTGTTAGAGTCTATCGGGTGAATTGGAATTAAGTCTAGTTGAAAATAAGGCATATAGCATTTTAGAGTGCAGCTTGTTTCTGAAAAGTCAACCTGAAGTTGACAATATGGTTAGAGGGCTTGGAATTGAATTTTGATGATTTGGGTTGCTTCGGAAGGTGATTTGTGACTTAGGGGAGCGATCGAATTGAATTTAGTGGTCCGGTGTAGAAATAGAATTGAATTAGCTAAGTTGGAATTTTAGTGAAATCTGATCTATAGGTGAGATTTTGATTTGGGAGTCGGAATAGAATTCTGACAGTTGCAGTAGCTTTGTTAGGTGATTTTGGATATGTCTGCAAATTTTTAGATCATTCGGACATCGTTTGGTCGGGTTTTTGATAGAATGTAGGTTTCGGAAGTTTTGGTTGAAACTTAGGCTTGAATCCGCCTTAATTTGATGATTCGTGTGTTCGAGGGTATATTTTTATGATTGGAACCAGTTTGTGTGATGACTTAGAGTGGATTTGTATATTTGGTTGAGGTCGCGGGGCCTCGGGATGTTTTCGGAGGGTAAAACTGATGAATTTTTAAAGTTTGTAATTGCTGATATTAATGCAGCACTGATTTCCGCTTCTACAGAATGGGGACCGCAGAAGCAGAATAATAAACGCATAAGCGATCGCAGGGCTGGTTAGTGAAATTCCGCAGAAGCGGGAGTTTGATCGAAGGGGCGGGCTCGCAGAAGCGAGCCGTGGTCCGCAGAAGCGGACTTCAGTGATTGGGGTAATTTCGCAGAAGCGGATGGAATTCCGCAGAAGCGGATGGAATTCCGCAGAAGCGGACACAAGGAAGCGGGCCAGATGCCGCAGAAGCGAAAATATGTTAGGGTTAATGAGCAGTTATGCTTCGAAATTTCAAAACATTTAACACATTTGGGGCTTCGAACTAAGAGGCGATTTTGGCGATTTTGAGGAGGAAATCGAGGGAATTCATTAGGTAAGCACTCATGGACTCAATTTATGTTAATATAGTGCTAAATCATGGAATTAACCTCTGAAATTGGAAGAATTAAGGTGTATCAATAGGGGATTTTTGCTCTAAGCCTAGGTTATAGAAAATTAATGATTTGAATGGGCAAACGGAGTTCGATTTTGATAAACTTTATATGTATAGACTCGTGATGAGATAAGGATTCTGAAAATGTGACTTTTCTAATTTTTCGAGATGCGGGCTTGGGGGTCAGGTTTTGGTAACTTCGCGTTTTTGGGTGTAATTCGAGTTATTATTATTGGGTTATGTTCCTTTAGCCTTTTTTTGATGTATTCCTATTGGTTTTTATCAGATTCTGCACCCGTGGAGGCCGATTCTCGTGGCAAGGGCATTGCGAGCTAGTTTTCGAGCCGAGTCAAGGTGAGTAATAGGTTTGGATGATGACTTGAGGGTTTGAAACCTTGCTATTTCACTATGTGACACTGTATTGGGGCGAGACACGTACTCTACTATGAATGCGAGGTCGATTGTGATTGGGGACTATGGCTTAGTCTGACAGTGTAATATTATACTATGTTATTGGCTATAATTGAGCCGGTAAACCTCATACTTGGATTGTTGTGGATATCTTTGGGTTGTGAGCTAGTTATTTGGATCCCGCGAGGATTGTTATCATTGCCTCTATGATTCTAGCACGTTATATTGATATCCGTCCTGAGCTAAACACTGTCTAAAATGGTTTTCCAAACTCTAGTATTTATGAACACTATTTTCTACTGTTATTAATAAAAAGATATTTTAAAATAATATTTCTGTGCCTGTGAGGCTTGCATTGCATGTAGCTGGACTGATAGTGGATCGGGTTGTGCGCCGCAGCATATCATTGATATTGCGCTTGGGCTGTAGGAGCCCCTCTGGAGTTTGAACCCCCACAGTGAGTGCGAGTACCCAAATGGATCGGGCTATGCGCCGAAGCGGTCATGTTCATGCATCTGCATTGCATTTAGATATACATGTTGTATTGTTTAGCTATAATTGATGATTCTGAGACTTATACTATTAAAAATGTTAAAAAAAAAAAGATTATTATATAGCCTTTCTTAGTGCTATGTTGGGTATTCCTATCTTCACTGTCTTTATCTGTACTTATTACCACTGAGTTGGAAGTATTCACACTACTCCCTACACCTTGTGTGCAGATCCAGGTACATCACAACAGGGCTAACTCCCCAGCTGCTCAGAGAGAGCTTATTCAGACTGTCAAGGTAGTTGCTAGCGTCCGCAGGACCTAACACTCCCTTCTACCCATTTATCTTTAGACTTTTCTGCACTTTTTAGATATAGTTGTATTCAGTATTACAGTTGCATTCTTGATAGAAGCTCATGGCTTATGACTCTAGATATGTGGGAAATATTGTATTGTACTGGGTTATTTTGCAATTCATGCTAAAGTATCGTACTTTTTTTACTGTTAAATATTGCTTTTAAAGCATATTGAGAGCTGATAGCTCAGTGTTGGGTAATGGTTGGTCGGGCTAGCCTGGCAATATGTTGGGCGCCATCACGACCGGGTTTTGGGGTCGTGACAAGTTGGTATCAGAGCCTAGGTTACTAGGCCTCGTGAGTCTTGAGCCGGTTAGTAGAGTCTCGCGGATCAGTACGGAGACATTTGTATTTATCCTCAGGAGGCTGTAGACCTTTTAGGAAACACTTCACATTTATTGAACTCTGTCGTGAAGTTTTGTTGTTCCGAGAACTAAACTTCTGTATTCTATTCTCTGGCAGATGGCGAGGACTCATGCTACATGATGAGGTAGACGACCACTATTGCCACCAGCTAGAGGTCATGGTAGAGGCCGTGGTCGTGGTCGTGGTAGAATGGCAGGGGCAGTGCCACTAGACCTACCTGTTGCCCCTATCCAAGATCAGCCCCAAGTGATCGAGGCTCCAGCAGTACCCATTCAGGCACCGACAGTGCCTATTGTTATTCTTGGCCTTCAGGAGACATTGGCCTAGACATTATCAGTTTGTACTAGGTTGGCTCAGGTAGTTTCAGCTACTACTACAGCAGCGACATCTCAGACCGGGGGTGGTCATCAGACTCCCGCAGCTCGTACATTAGAGCAGGTTGTGTAGGGACTTCAGACGCCAGAGGCAGTCCCAGTTCAGGTAGTTGCGCCAGCCCCAGAGTATGTTGTACCGGTGATGCCTGAGGACGAGCAGCATCAATTGGAGATATTTGGTAGACTTCAGCCGCCTTTATTCAGTGGTACTGAGGGCGAGGATGCCCAGGAATTCTTGGATAAGTGTCAGAGGATATTGCGTACAATGGGGATTCTTGAGTCCAGTACGTGTTACAGTTACTACATTCCAGTTTTCAAGTCCAGCATTCATTTTGTGGGAGGCGTTTGAGAGGCGTAGGCCTGCAGGGGCAGTACCCCTTACTTGGCAGCAGTTTTCCACTCTCTTTTTAGAGAAGTATGTGCCTCAGTATCGTCGAGAGAAGCTACGTTGCCAGTTTGCGTGGCTAGTGCAAGGTGATATGACAGTGACTCAGTATGAGTTGAGGTATATTCAGTTGACTAGGCATGCTATTTGGATGATCCCGATAGATCGAGAGAGGATCAGGAGGTTCATTGATGGCCTCAACTATTCTATTCGTATCTTGATGACTAGAGAGAGAGTATTGGCAGCATCGTTTGAGCAGGATCGCTGTGAGCGAGAGGAGAGGGAGGCCAAGAGGCCTCGAGGTTCTGGCAGTTTTAGTGGTGCTCCATCTGGGGGGGCAGTTTCATCAGGGAAAACGTGTTCATCTAGACCTTCTCAGTCAGGTCGCTCGTAGCATAGTGGAGCTTCTTCTAGCCGTGGCCATTAGGGTTTTCAGCAGGGCCAGTCTTCACTCAGCGCCCTCCCAGCTCAGAGTACAGCACCTACTTCTTCGGCCCAGGGTTTATCTGCGGTGAAGGGTTCCCTTCAGTTCCCTTCTCCAGCGTCAGGGAGTTGTTTTTAGTGTGGCGAGTTTGGCCATATTAGGAGGCAGTGTCCTCAACTTTGCAGGGATAGGTCTCAGTAGAGGGATCAGCCCTCCTCTTCAGCACCATCTCAAACTAGTAGAGGTAGAGGTCAGTCTTCTAGAGGTCACCCCAGGAGTGAAGAGCGATTGAGTGGTGTTCAGGCACGTTTCTATGCACTTCCTTATAGGCGTTATGTTGTTGCCTCAGATTCAGTGATTACAGGTATCATTTCAGTTTGTCACAGAGATGCTTCTGTTTTGTTTGATCTCAGGTCCACATATTCGTACGTGTCTTCTTATTTTGCACATCATTTAGGTACGACCCGTGGTAGTCCTGATTTGCCTGTTCATGTATCCGCCTCGGTGGGTGATACGATTATTGTAGATCACGTCTATCGATCCTATATTGTTTCTATTGGGGGTCTGGAGACCTAAGTGGATCTGCTATTGTTAGGTATGGTGGATTTCGATGTGATTTTGGGCATGGATTGGTTATCCCCGTGCCATGCTTATTTGGAATGTCATGCCAAGACAATTACATTGGTTATTCCTAGTATTCCTCAAATTGAGTGGCGGGGTTCGAGTGATTATGTCCCTAGCCGTGTGATTTCATTCTTAAAGGCTCAGAGAATGGTTGAAAAAGGGTGTTTGTCGTTTCTAGCATTTGTGAGGGATGTGGGAGCTGAGACTCCTAGTATTGATTCTGTGCCCGTTGTGAGGGACTTCCCAGATATGTTCCCATCATACCTGTCGGGCATGCCGCCGGATAGGGATATCAATTTTGGTATTGATTTGGTGCCAGACACTCAGCCCATTTCTATTCCTCCTTACCATATGGCACCATCTAAGCTGAAAGAATTAAAAGAACAACTCTAGGAGCTTTTAGATAAGGGATTCATTCGCCCTAGTGTGTCACCGTGGGGTGCACCAGTGTTGTTTGTTAAGAAGAAGGATGGTTCTATGCGGATGTGCATTGATTATAGGCAGCTGAACAAGGTAACAGTGAATAAAAAGTATCCTCTACCACGCATTGATGATTTATTTGATCAGCTCCAGGGAGCGAGGGTGTTCTCGAAGATTGATCTTCGTTCAGGCTATCATCAGCTGAAGATTATAGACTCTGATATTATGAAGACTGCATTCAGGACGAGATATAGGCACTATGAGTTTCTTGTGATGTCTTTTGGGCCGACTAATGCCCTAGCCGTGTTCATGCATCTGATGAACAGTGTGTTCTGACAATATTTGGATTCTTTCATGATCGTGTTCATTGATGACATTTTGGTATACTCTCGTAGCCAGGAGGAGCATGATTAGCATTTGAGCGTTGTTTTGCAGAGGTTAAGGGAGGAGAAATTGTATGCTAAGTTCTCCAAGGCGAGTTTTGGCTCAAGTCGATAGCTTTTCTGGGTTATGTAGTGTCTCGTAATGGTATTCAGTCCGATCCAAAGAAGATAAAGGCGGTGTAGAGTTAGCCTAGTCCGTCCTCAGCTACAGAGATCAGGAATTTCCTTGGTTTGGCGAGGTATTATCATTGGTTTATTCAGGGATTTTCATCCATTGCTTCTTCTTTGACCAGGTTGACGCAGAATAGTGCACCATTCGTGTGGTTGGATGAGTGCGAGGAGAGCTTTCAAAAGCTCAAGACGGCTTTGACCACATCTCCAGTGTTAGTCTTGCCATCAGCTTCAGGTGCATATACCATATATTGTGATGCCTCGAGAGTTGAGATAGGTTATGTGTTGATGCAGGAGGGTAGAGTTATTGCTTATGCTTCTCGTTAGTTGAAGCCTTATGAGAAGAACTACCATGTTCATGATTTGGAGTTAGCTGCCATAGTTCATGCCTTGAAGATTTGGAGGCACTATCTGTACGACGTGTTCTGTGAGGTGTATAGTGAACATCATAGTCTCCAGTATTTGTTCAGATAGAAGGATCTAAATTTGGGGCAATGGAGATGCCTTGAGTTGCTCAAGGATTATGACATTACTATTCTATATCATCCGGGGAAGGCCAATGTGGTGGCCGATTCTTTGAGATGAAAGGCGGTCAGTATGGGTAGCTTGGCGTATATTCTAGTTGGGGAGAGAACATTTGCATATGAAATCAGGAATTGGCCAATCGGCTAGTGAGGTTGGATATGTCAGAGCCCAGCAGGGTGTTGGCTTGCGTTGTTTCTCGGTCTTCCTTATATGATCGCATTCGTGAGCGCCAGTATGATGATCCACACTTGCTTGTCTTTAAGGACAGAGTTAAGCATGATGATGCCAGAGATGTCACTATGTATAGTGACAGTGTGTTGAGGATGCAGGGCCAGATATACGTGCCCAATGTTGATGGCCTTCGTGAGTTGATATTAAAGGAGGTCCATAGCTCGCGTTATCTATTTATCCAGGTGCCGCAAAGATGTACCAGGACTTGAAACATCATTATTGGTGGAGAAAGATGAAGATGGATATTGTGAGTCATGTAGCACAGTGCCTCAACTGTCAGTAGGTCAAGTACGAGAATCAGAGGCCTGGTGGCGTGTTTCAGCATATTGATATTCCCGAGTGGAAGTGGGAAAGGATCACTATGGACTTTGTTAGTGGGCTCCCTCGGACAGTGAGGAAGTTTGATTCAGTTTGGGTAATTGTGGACAGGCTAACAAAGTCAGCTCACTTCATTCATGTGTATACTACATACTCCTCGGAGCGGTTGGCTGAGATATTCATTCGTGAGATTGTGAGATTGCATGGAGTTCCAGTTTCTATCAAATTGAATAGAGGTACTCCGTTTACTTCGCAGTTCTGGAGGACATTTCAGCATGAGTTGGGCTCACAGGTTGAGTTGAGTACTACATTTCATCCTCAGATGAACGGACAATCCGAGCGTACCATTCAGATCTTGGAGGATCTGTTGCGCGCTTGTGTTATTGATTTTGGTGGTTCATGGGTTGATTACTTGCCTCTCGCAGAGTTTGCCTATAGCAACAGCTACCAATCTAGTATTCAGATGGCGCCTTATGAGGCTTTGTATGGGAGACGGTGTAGATCTCCAGTTGGTCGGTTCGATCCCGGTGAGGCTAGGTTATTGGGGACAGAGTTGGTCCAGGATGCCTTGGACAAGGTGAAGGTGATTCGGGAGAGACTTCGTACAGCCTAGTCATGCCAGAAGAGTTATGCGGACCGGAAGGTTCGGAATATGTCTTATTCCGTGGGTGAGAAGGTCTTACTAAAGGTTTCGCCTATGAAAGGCGTTATGAGATTTGGAAAGAAAGGAAAGCTCAGTCTGAGATTTATTGGCCCTTTTGAGATTCTCAGGAGGATTAGAGAGGTGGCCTATATGCTTTCTTTGCCACCCAGTCTATCGGGAGTTCATCCAGTGTTTCACGTATCTGTGCTCCGAAAATATGTTAACGACCCATCGCATGTGTTGGATTTCAGTATAGTGCAGCTTGATGATGACTTGACCTATGATGTAGAGCCTATTGCTATATTGGTTTGTCAGGTGAGGAGATTGAGATGCAAGGACATTGCATCAGTAAAGGTTCAGTGGAGAGGTCGGCCCGTAGAGGAGGCCATTTGGGAGTTCGAGCAGGAGATGCGGAGCAGATATCCTCACTTATTTGAGTCTCCATGTATGTTTCTTGACCCGATCGAGGATGAGCATTTTCTTAAGTTGGGAAGAATGTGACGACCCGGCCCGTCGTCATGAGAGTTACCACCCCGTTATCCCCTTATTATATTATTTCATGTTTCTATATCTATGTTAGAGTCTAGCGGGTGAATTGGGATTAAATCTGGTTGAAAATAAGGCATATAGCCTTTTAGAGTGAAACTTGTTTCTAAAGAGTCAACTTGAAGTTGACTATGTGGTTAGGGGGCTCAGAATCGAATTCTGATGATTCCGTTAGCTTCGGAGATGATTTGTGACTTAGAGGAGTGATCGGAATTGAATTTGGAGGTCTGGTGTAGAAATAGGCTTGAATTGGCTAAGTTAGAATTTTGGCAAAATCCGATCGATAGGTGAGATTTTGATCCGGGAGTCAGAATGGAATTCCGATAGTTACAATAGCTTCTTTAGGTGATTTTTGATATGTCTGCAAATTTTCAGATCATTCGGACATCGTTTGGTCGGGTTTTTGATTGGATGTAGGTTTCGAAAGTTTTGGTTGAAACTTAGGCTTGAATCAGCGTTAATTTGATGATTTGTGTGTTGGAGGGTATGTTTTTATGATTGGAACAAGTTCGTGTGATGATTTAGAGTGGATTTATATTTTTGGTTGAGGTCCCGGGGGCCTCGCGATATTTTCGGAGGGTGAAACGGATGATTTTTTGAAGTTTGTAATTGCTGGTATTAATGCAGCAGTGATTTCCGCTTCTGCGGAACGAGGACCGCAGAAGCGGAATAATGAACTCAAAAGCAATCGCAGGGCTGGTCAGTAAAATTCTGCAGAAGTGGAAGTTTGATCGCAGGGGTGGGCTCGCAAAAGCGAGTTGTGGTCCGCAGAAGCGGACTTCAGTGATTGGAGGAATTTCGCAGAAGCGGATAGAATTCCGCCTGAGCGGTCTCGCAGGCGCAAGACTTGAACCGCAAAAACGGAGAGAGACTTTAATGAAATGTCGCAGAAGCGACAATGCTTCCGCAGAAGCGGACACGCGGAAGCAGGCCAGATGCAGCGGAAGCGAAAATATGTTAGGGTTAATGAGTAGTTGTGCTTCAAAATTCTAGAACATTTAACACATTTGGGGCTTCGAACTAAGAGGCGATTTTGGAGATTTTGAGGAGGAAATCGAGGGAATTGATCAGGTAAGCACTCATGAACTCAATTTATGTTAATATAGTGTTAAATCATCGAATTAACCTCTGAAATTGAGAGAATTAAGGTGTATCAATAGGGGATTTTTGCTCTAAGCCTAGATTATAGAAAATCAATGATTTGAATGGGCAAACGGAGTCCGATTTTGATAAAATTTATATGTATGGACTCGTAGAGAGATAAGGATTCTGAAAATATGACTTTTGTAATTTTTCAAGAAGCGGGCCTGAGGGTTGGGTTTTGGCAACTTCATGTTTTCGGGTGTAATTCGAGTTATTCGGATTGAGTTATGTTCCTTTATCCTATTTTAATGTATTACTATTGGTGTTGATTAGATTCTGCACCCGTGGAGGCCGATTCTCGTGGCAAGGGCATTGTGAGCTAGTTTTCGAGCCGAGTCGAGGTGAGTAATGGGTATAGATGATGACCTGAGGGTTTGAAACTCTGGTATATCACTATGTGACGCTGTATTGAGGCGAGACATGTACTCTACTGTGAGTGCGGGGTCGATTGTGATTGGGGACTATGGCTTAGTCCGACTTTGTAATATTATACTATATTTCTGGTTATAATTGAGCCACTAAACCTCCTACTTGGATGTTGTGGATATCTTTGGGTTGTGAGCCAGTTATTTGGATCTCGCGAGGATCGTTATCATTGCCTCTATAATTCTAGCACGTTATATTGATATCAGTCCTAAGCTAAACACTATATAAAATGATTTTCCAAACTCTCGTATTTTTGAACATTGTTTTCTACTGTTATTGATAAAAAGAGATTTTAAAATGATATTTCTGTGCCTGTGAGGCTTGCATTGCATGTAGCTGGACTGATAGTGGATCGGGCTACGCGCCGCATCATATCATTGATATTGCACTTGGGTTGTAAGAGTCTCTCCGAAGTTTGAACCCCATAGGGAGCGCGGGTACCCAAATAGATCGGGCTACGTGCCGTAGCGGTTATGTTCATGCATCTGCATTGCATTTAGATATACATGTTGTACTGTTTAGTTGTAATTGATGATTCTAAGACTTATACTGTAAAAAATGGTTAAAAAAAGAATATTATTATATAGCCTTGCTTAGTGCTATGTTGCGTATTCTTATCTTCACTGTCTTTATCCGTACTTATTACCACTGAGTTGAAAGTACTCACACTACTTCCTGCACCTTGTGTGAAAATACAGGTACATCACAGCAGGGCTGACTCCCCAGCTGCTCAGAGAAAGCTTATTCGGGCTGTCAAGGTAGCTGCTAGCGTCCGCAGGACCTGATACTCCCTTCTATCCTTTTATCTTTAGACTTTTCTGCACATGTTAGATACAATTGTATTCAGTATTACAATTGCATTCTTGGTAGAGGGCCATGGCTTATGACTCCAAATCTGTGGGAGATATTGTATTGTACTGGGTTATTTTGCAATTCATGCTAAAGTACCGTACTTTTTTTACTGTTAAATATTGCTTTTAAAGTATATTGAGAGCCGATAGCTCGGTGTTGGGTGAGATTGGTCATGCTGGCCTACCAATGTGATGGGCGCCATCACGACTAGGTTTTGGGATTGTGACATTATGTTTGCTAATTTGCTCATTCGATTCGTCTAAATATCTGTTTGTCATAAATATGTTTCGAGTCTCCGTAATTTTATCCTACTGTGCTTATTAGGGTTTCTGACTTGATTCTTCTGCCTATATTATGTCTATTTTTATGTATTCATAGAAATTTATATTAATTTCCCATAATCAATACTAGTTTTATTTGAATCCCTGATTTCCAGTGATTTATACCCTTTACTGATTTCATGTGATGATATTCTGCGTTGATTTTCGACTTCTAAATTATCTTCTTGACTTATTATGTGGTCTACTACATAATTATTTACTGATTCTTAATATTGTATCCATAATTAGGACTTTATAAAGCTTGCCCTAATTACCTGTTCTATATTTGCGTTGTTTGAAGTCTTTCCTTATTTGTTATACTCCAGCAATGTATGATTTCTTTCCTTACTTGTCACTTGCTCCTTACTGTTTTGTCACGACCCTAACCCTGAACCCAGTTGTGATGGTCCTCTCATGAAGACAAGGCTAGCATGACCAATATTGCATATCTCTTTAAGTAGTTAATTACCATAAAACAGTTTTAAAGCATGATTTAACAGCAATAAATTTGCGGAAACATAAATAATAGTAGTAGAACCATCCCGTCACAACCCAAAGCAGGGTGTCACAAGTCATGAGCCTCTATTAGAGTATAAATACAACTACAAGGTCTGAAATATATAAAATAGGATAGATGATCAAAAAGGGAAAAAAGTGGTGCTACGAACATTGACAGGCACCTCGCTAAACTCTGATAACCCTACTTCCAATCAGGCAATAACTTGTTACCAGGTGTATAAATAACTGTATCTGCACACAAGGTGCAGGGAGTAAAGTGATTACTCCAACTCAGTGAGTAATAAAGGTAAATAACAACTGAGCAGTAAAAAACCACGTAAAGCAACCCAACATGCTGCATAGAAGCAGTGTAAAACCGTTTCAGAAAATCAGTGAAGGTGTGAAATCTTTAGAAACATCTTAGCTTAGTTTAAACCTCTTTTGAAAATGACATTTTCAGTAACTACGCAAATGAATGCAAAATAGTTAGTGCCAATAAGCACATAAAATCCGCCCCTCAAGCATAAATACCACAATATAATAAGTAAAATGACAAGTAAATATGAAAGATGAACACATGAAGGTTCGCCCCTCGGGAAATACCAAAGAAAGAACTAGCCCCTCGGAACTCACTCTCAGAATAGTATCAGCCCCTCGGGCTCACTCTCAGATCACAATGGGTAACCGTTCTCACTGTGGGTGTGCAGACTTTGGAGGGGCCCCTTATGACCCAAGCACTATATCAAGCGACCTCGTGGCATCAACTCTCAGCTCTCGGCCTCACATAACTTATGCAACTTTTCGATGATGCCAAAAGGGGGTAGATAGGTTGTGCTTTTACTTTGACTGTGATGTTTATAACCTATGAACCTAGTCCTTGATGATTAGTGGCTTTAAAAAGGGAAAATATTCTTATCTTGTGTTAATGTTGAGCTAAGTTGCAGGGTCTATGCTTATGAAAAGCACTGATTTTGTCATCATCAAAAAGGGGAATTTGTTAGCCCAAGTGAAGTTTGTTTTGAAGATTTACAAAGAAACTCAAGCATGAACCAGATCCATTACAGTATACACAAACATATGCAGATTCAAGCACATGGGCTGCACGTGAGGGAGATAAGCTTTAATGGTTATATCTGATATCTTGTAATCAAAAAGTTTGCATAATTGATAAGGAGAAAGACTCCTTATTCAAGGAGACACTATCCAAGATAAGGGATGAGTTAGAAGTTGAGAACAACTAGAACTCTTCCACCAAGGAAGAGTAGTATTATAACTCTAGTTATTTCTTAATCTACTAACTCTATATATTGCAGGACGTTCTCATTTTTCATACGCACATAAAAACTGAAGTTAAACGTGAGTTGAGAGAAAAATAGTAAAGCATTTTTCAAGAAATTTTTGTGTGATTCAAGTGTGCAAACTTGAAACTACATGAACCAGATAGAATAACCAGTTCCAAGTGTTTGTCTTTTATTCTAGTTAAATTGTAGTAGGTATTTTCATATTGTACCTTTCAGCTTTATCTAGAACCAAATTATAATAGGTACATTGAGTATTCAAGTTAGAGTTAACGTGAAGTTGTCGCAGCAGTTAGAGGCTGGTTTCTATAATGGGATTAGAGTTAATCTTTAGGTTTACAAAATATTTTGTAAATGCTTTTTTGGCTTAGTGATTTAGTGCATTGGGGATCCTATTGACTAGTGGTTGTGGGTTTTGAGCCAGGTATTTTTCATGTAAAAATACTTATATCTTTACTTTTCGTATTTACTATTTCAACAACAGTAGGTTAAGGAACGCTTAGAAGAACCAGGTTCTTCTATAATCAGTGCATACGAAAAATTGGACACCACACAAATCACCCATCTTGTGTGGTACTGAAGTTAAAACATCAACAATCCTACATCCACCCCTGATCTCGTCAACCAAAAATATTTCTTCACGATGTGGTCATAATGTAGAATTTGTTTCTATCCTATTCTAGGGTACATGTTCTCATTGTTGTAGCCAAAGGTTATATTGACAAATTAATACACAATCAAAGGTTGAAATTCCAATTGTGTTATATAATCTAGAGCTAGCTTTCTGCATACAATTTGAAAATGAGAACTCGTATATTTGTCTTAGAGTATGTTTGGATGGTCTTGTTTTAAGTAACTTATAAGTTAAGTTAGAAATTTTAGTTTTTTTACTTGTTTTTATCGTTTTAGCTTAAAATAAATGTAAGTATTATTTTTTTACTCTACGGTAATACTACAAAAATAATTTAAAAGTTACTTTGACTTAAAAACAATTAAAAAAAGCCAATCCAAACAAACTCTTATAAAGAGATTTGACTCTTGTTATAGCAACTTCAGGCGTGAGCACGCATATTGATAAATACTCCCTATATTTTAATTTAAGAGTAAGAAAAAGATTTATAGTTAAAGGGTGTGTTTGGTATGAAGGAAAATATTTTCTGGAAAATGTTTTCCAATTTTCCCAAGTTTGGTTGCCTTAAATATTTTGGAAAACATTTTCCTTATCAATTCATTTTCCTCCAATTGGAGGAAAATGTTTTCCTTATCAAAAAAAAACATTTTCCAAAGATCCTTCTCAACCATTCTCACCCTCACCAACCCACCCCACCCCCTCTCCAAAAAACAGTTTTTTTAAAAAAAAATTCAGTTTTTCCTTTACCATCCACCCTACTACCCCTCCACCCCACCCCGCAAAAAAAAAAATTCTTTTACCTTAATTTTTTTTCTATAATTTTAAATTTTTGTTTTCTTATTTTTCTGCACCACCTATCCCCACCCCCTCCCCCTCCCCCCGCACAAAAAAAATTACTTTTTTTTTTGTAATTTAAATCCCCCCCCCCCCCCCCCCCCCCCCCCCCCCCCCCCCCCCCCCCCCCCCCCCCCCCCCCCCCCCCCCGAAAAAATTTTAAAATATATTTTTCAGTTTTTTATTTTATTATTTATCATTTAAAGGCTCAATATTTTACAAGTTCCAAAATTATGAGTTCGGAAGTTTACGGGTTTAGAAATTATAAATTTACCGATTCAAAAATACGCGATTTTTGCGTTAAAAAGTAAAGCATCACATTAGTTCCTTTAGATTGAGTCAATTTTTAGAGACTTCGGGAAGGGGAGGGGTGGGGGAGGTGGGAGGGGGAGGGGTAGGAGAGTTGCAAAAAAAATATTTTTCTAAAAAAAAACTATTTTTTACTCTCTAACCAAACATAGAAAATATTTTCCGGAAAATGTTTTCCACTTACCAACCAAACAAGAGAAAATAAGTGATAAAATCACTCATTTTCCATGAAAACATTTTCTAGGAAAACATTTTCCATGGAAAACATTTTCTATCATACCAAACACACCCAAAGTGTTTTTAGACAAAAATGTAAAATAATCTTTATAGAACGAATTAAAAAGAAATGACACATAATTGGAAATGAGAACAAACTACTTTTTATGTCTCAATTTATGCAATCCATTTTCCGTTATAATCTATCACAAAACGATAAATTTTTTATTTTGAATAAATTTTACTTTTAATTTTTTTTATCCTTTATAACTTATATAAAAATAATTTAATAATTTATTTTAGATTATATTTTTTTCTTCTTATTTCGTGCTCAATTAAATGCATCACATAAATGAATCTTTTGTCTTAGCAGCGAGTAGGAATGGAAACAGGCTGGACGGATCGGATATGAATCGGATCGAAAATGTGTAGTGAAAAAATGGATATATTATCCTACCCGACCCATATTTAAAACGGATAAAAAACAGGTTAACCGACGGATAATATGGATAACCATATTATTCATAATTTCTTGCATATGATCACTTTTGGGAAAATTCTTAGTTTCCGTAATTTGAGAATTCTCCAAGTTGAGATTTTATAAATATAAAAGTTAAACTCATTAGTTATATATTTTCTAAATAAATATATTTTTTATCTATATTTGATCCGTTTTTAAAAAAAAAATATTATCTAACTATTTTTTAATGAATAATATGAATAGTTAATTATTTTTTTAAAATTATTTTGTTATCCCTAGCGGTGAGTAATGAACTCATAGCTTCTGTAGAACAAGGAGTAGTCACAAAGTTTGAGGGGGCTAGGGTTGAAGTAAAGAGCAGCAACTTTATGTGTAAAGATAAAGCAGTGAGATGCAAGTAGCTAGCCAGGCCAACTCATTTGGTCAGTAGTCAAAAACAGTGATTACCTCTCTACCCCACAGCCACAAGTGAGATGAAATGTGTGCCAAGAAATTCAGTGATTTACTACTGACTCCTGCAATGCAGTGACAAATAAAGATTTTGAAAGGACAGTAACGCGTACGACGTGTTCCCATAGTATAGGTCAAAGGTACTAACCGATCGACAAAATTAATAAGACTGACATTATATTGTACCGTACGTGTCTTCACGTGTACCCCTCTCCCCTTTGTTCTTTTGACTAGTTTTTCACTTCTGGGGTCACTCCACGTACCCCTACCCCCTCCACTCCCCCTTCTCTTCGCTCCTCATCAGCACTGTGACAAGAGTTTAAGGGGCCCTTTGGTTACACGAATTAGGATTATTGCATTATAAATTTGAGATTAATTTAACTTTATCTAGCCAAACGACCTCTAAACACAATATATACAATTAGTTATAGTAACTTATATAAAATGAAGGCGAAATGGTTTCTTGACTACGTAAATTTGCAGTCAATTTAAAGCCGATGTACCAATTAACAAGTTTTTAATTTGAACACTCTAACTAGTAATACCCTTTACTAATAAACACGTTGGACCCTTGACCATCTGTGCGTGTATTACACTTCTACTAACGTGTCCGTCCAGTCAGCATTGAGCCAATTAAAATATTATACGTCAGACACTCAACAGTTTTACCATTCCTATTTGTCTTTCTCTCTCTATCAGTAAAATGTGACCGGAAAACCAACTGGATTAACAGTCTCACCGGAAATTTCAGAGTTTAACATGGTTGGTTCAAAGGCATGAGGATGACGGATTTTTAGAGGAGGGCGTGAAACACAAAAAACTCGCTCTGAACAATCTTTTTTTCTTCTTCTTTTATTGATAAATATCTAAGACTCCTATCTCCTGTTAATCAACCAAAAAGAATAAAATAACATACAAATTCTAAACAACTAGAAACCGTAAAGTGGACATTAAATCAGAATAATAACCAGCGACTGACGTCCAAAGCTAAAGGGATGAAGATGATACAAAACGCCGCTTATTTTCGCATGAACATTACTTGTATAGACAGTTCTATGAACCCCATTGACGAAAAGTATTTTAGTTGTCTCCTTGTTCTAGCATGTTAAAACTTGGTCTCGAGTTTCATATTAGTTCCATCAATAAGATTTCATCGCTATCCTTGCATTCTTTCTATGTTTTTTTCTACACCAACGGAAGTTTCTTCAAGTGCAATTCTTCTAATATGAGTCTGATTAAATCTATCTATGAAGTTTTTACCAGTAGATGATTTCTTTAAAAAAGATGTGAGCGGTCTTAGAATGTAACATGAAGAATGTCACTCGTAGCATCTTTTGTAAATGCAACTTTTCTTGAAAAGGAGTCATAAGGTTATAAAGGAGAGCGTGAGGTGGCGACGGGAGGCTGTGTGTTTACGGCTGATGGTGTTCTATTTTATATTAGAGTTCATATGGTTGTCAAGGTTGAAACTGTGGAGAAGGTCCAAAAATGACTGCCATGGATGTGTTTTGGAGAAGAAGATGAAGAGGAAAATTTTTTTTTTTTAATTTTTTATTCACATTTTATTCTAATTCTCATTTTTTTTTATTAAAAACAATATCATCCACGCGCCTTGGCAGCGTGATTTGCACACAGTTTGCCATGTGAGCTGCAGTGCTTCCACATAGGCCTGATAAACAGTCAAAAGTGTTTATTAGTACTCATTTTATCAAGTTGGAGTGTTCAAATGAAAAAATTGTAAGTTGGTGTATCGGCTTAAAATCAGCTGCAAGTTTGAGTGGCTGAGAAGCCATTTTGCCTAAAATGAATATTAAGCTGTCACTATATTATTTGACTTAAAATATTAATGAATAGTGTTTAAGCAAATCAATCAAATATGTGAAGAAGAGGTAAATCGTAATCAATGATAATCAACCATAGAGTATACGTAATCTTTGTGATTTGCTAATTCCGGACAGTTAAAGGGCAAAGTTGCATGATAATGTTACAGAGATCAGAGATATTAGTTCTTCAGAAAAATAGAGAGAGATTGAGATAGGGAGAGAAGGAGAGAGAGAGAGAATAAATTTTATTGATCATTAATCCATCTGCCCCTTACACAGTTGGGAACCCTCCCTTATATAGACAAGGGATTTCCCCTTTCTTCCAATTTATAATATAATGATAAAATATATAAACTAAAGATAAAGTGCACGTTACAGAGGGGTCGATGTTATTACTTGGTCGTCCCTCCAATTAGCCTTGGGTCGTCGCTTGGGCCCGAACTTTGTCCATACGACAGGCACGTCGCGTCCGATATGAGAACAGGGTGTCCGCTTTGAGGATAGGGTTGATCAAACTCGACCCTATACAGTTACTCCC
Source organism: Nicotiana noctiflora (assembly GCA_032618575.1). Taxonomy (NCBI): domain Eukaryota; kingdom Viridiplantae; phylum Streptophyta; class Magnoliopsida; order Solanales; family Solanaceae; genus Nicotiana; species Nicotiana noctiflora. Next base: position 74,963 of record JASVEL010002075.1, on the reverse strand, counting down.
TCCGCTCGTCGAGGTTGCAGTACGATGCGTCCTTGATGGCAGGAATTGATGTCTTTGTTCTTTAAGGAGTTTGACCCCGCCAGGGACCTATAACGTGACACATATGAGGCGGTCATCATGACTGTCAGACTATCAAAACATGACGCCTCCCCCCTCCCACTAGTGTGATGTCAGCACTTGCAGAGGTCATCATTACACATACTTTCGAGGCAGGAACCTACCAGCTCCGGCGCTTGATTTCCTATGTCGGTTCAAATTTTGACTCTTCGATCCTTGCGCTCCATGATCCTTATAAATAGGGGAAGGGTTTGATTTACTTGGAACCTTTGATCAATAGCACTCCCTTCCTAGTGAATATTTCTTCTTCTGGTATGTTTTTCTTGACCGAGAATCCTCATTCTCGATATCGTACATAAATCCTTAGTTATCGTTTATATCATGCCTAAACCTCGTCATGAGATGACTCTGGTAGTTGCACCCTCAAACCATCATCGTCGTCCAATGGTGGTGCGGCGGAGGGGGAAGAGGACATGAGCCCTCTAACCGTGGAGGCGCTGCTCCCTCAACATATCTCATTGCAGAGTAATTTCAACGAGGATTCTGCCACTGTGGTTCCGGAGATCCCCAAATCATCACAGAACCACCTAGTTGACCTCTGTATCAAATATAACATACCGGCATATGTGGAGATGGTCCCGTCCAGAGATGATCAGGTGACCGTTCATAGGCCGATATTTTGCATTTTTTATGAGTACCCATTTGCGATTGGCTACGACCTTCCCCCCTTTCCATTGGTGGAGGAGTTCTGCCGATTTTACAATATCTGCCTCGCTCAGCTTATCCCATACACACTGAAAGAGCTCCGGTTAATGACAAAGTATGCAGAGTTGGCGGGGTACATCGTTATGATCCATTATTTCTTGCAGTTGTTCATTGCATGTTATATGAGGGGGACCATGGTACATTTACGAGGTCATGGCACGAGGGGATTAGTGGTCAAGACTGATAATTGACCTAACCACGAGTTTTGGCACATATACTTTTTTGTTAGGACTGAGCACCTGGGCTCTAACCTAATTGGGTTCCTAGAGAGGTGGAATCCAACACGTAAGTATCGCCATATGTTATGTTATTTTGTTTTTGGCAGCTTTTGTTCTGACCTTTTATGCTGCAGCTATGGATCACCCACCTCGACTTGTTTCCAACATTAGGGGGTGAGTAGCTGGTTTGCTACCCCACGCAGAAAAGACGCATATTTGGCAGGCTTTTATGGAACGCTACGGCCCAAAAGTCCCTTCAGGTAAACTTCTTCTTTTTGTCATGCATAGTTCACGACTTCCTCTGTTCATCCCCTCTTTATGCATGCTCTCCTTTGGCATAAAATCATGGGGCTTCAAGGAAGAATGTGATGGCCCCTATTTCAAAGCGAGCTAAGGCTGCCTCGGTCGACTGAGATATACTGATCGAGTCTTTTTGAGGGGATCCTTCTCTACCCATTTGTAGGGGTCCATCTCTACGACCATAGTGACGTGGAAGCCGACGCAGTTGACACGGGGCCCCCTCCCAGTGGATGAACCTTCTGACGATGAGGAGTCATCGGAGAGGAAATAGAGGATGATCGAGAAAGGTAAGGCAGTGGCGACTGAGGGTAGGGATGAGTGCATCTACCTCGACCAATGCACAGGTTTGAATTCATGGCCGATGCCATTCTCTCGGGGTGGTCGGCTCACCAGAGGAATACTGCCCCAAATGTCAGCCATGTACGGGTTATTAGGGGAGAATCTACGACCCCGACTGATGGGCCTACCAGTGAGGCAGAAGGGTCGGACTCTAACATTGCTCAAGATGATATCAACGAGTTTGTGGGCGGTCTAAGCCGTGTGGAAACAACGACGGATGGTTTTGACCATCACATTACGATCCCGGCGACTTTTAACCTTCTATCGAATAGAGAAAATGTCGCTTCAGCCTTCACTCTATTATGTGCCACCCCTAAAACAGGACGCTCAGTAAGTGGACGACATGGGCTATCCCGCAGAGTGTTGGGCATGGATTTGTAGGTACCTTTTATTTCCTTCTTCTGTTATTGTCGGGCAATTTTAAGGCATGTTTACTTACTTATTCTTTCTTATAGACCCTCGTACTTGAGGTGGAAAAGGGACATCGTGAATGGAAATGGACTCCCCTCTTTAAGAGGATGTTAAAAACGTACATGAAGTACTGCTCCAGACAATGGGCAGAGGCTCATAAGGGGCAGTCCTAGTCGGAGCATAAGAGAGCCGACCCGGAGGCGGCAGATAGAGAGCTGATGAGGGTCGTGTCCCATAACAACGAGTTAGAAGAGCTCCTCAGATCCAAGGGCGCTGAGCTCGAATTGAGCCGTGGAATAGTGGCGGAGAATGCCGACCTACAACAAAGAGTGGTGAAACTAACCGCCGAGCTTGACGCCAAGGCGGCGAAGATTCATCGGCTTTCAAGACCTTCTGCTTCTTGCCCTTCGCCTGAACTGATTGCACGTCCTGATGCACACAAGATATGGACTTTTATGGAGGCTAAGGTCGACGTGTACAGTGAGCTTCGTGCTGCGGGTCAGGCTACCGAGGAAGAAGTCCAGAGATAAAGGGATGAGGTATGTGCTGCCTGTGAGGTGTATGGTTACGACTCTAACTCTGACGATGGAGGTGGGCTGGCTTCTAAAGACAGTAATCATCTTGAATCCAGCTCTTGGTGTGGTGATATCTACCCTTCGAGGGGTACTGGTCAATCTTGATTATTTGTTTATGTAAACATTTTTTGTTTGTACAGTGTATTATGACCCGCCCGAGGGGGAAAATGTGAATGTGATTTTTGCTATAATATAACCTCCCTTTTTTTATTGCTTAGTTTATTTATCGTATTGCTTTGTTTTTGAGATCCTTCTATTTGTCGAGTTGTCATGATGTGATTCGACTGGGGTCAACCTGATACTACTGGCCTTAGCTATCATGTTTCTACCATCTTTCGTTGAAGTAATGTTCGACGAAGTCCGGACGAAGTCAAATTTCGAGCGAGGTCGAACTACACCATTCTGATGGTGAAGACACCTAGCCTGAGTCCCAGTTCGAGTGAGGTCGAACTCGTTTTGATGGCATTGGCCATTGGGATGTTGCTTCGACTGTCGTTGAAATAATACCCATCGAAGTTCGAGCGAGGTCAAACTAATGTTGATGGCCTTAGCCATTGGGAAGCTGCTTTGAATATTAAAGTAACAACCATCATAGTTCGAACGAGGTCGAATTGATATCGATGGCCTTAGCCATTGGGAAGTTGCTTCAAATGTCGAAGTAACACCTATAGTGTTTCGAACGAGGTCGAATTGATGTCAATGGCCTTAGCCATTGGAAGGTTGCTTCGACTGTCGTCAAAATAACACTCGTCGTGGTTCAGACAAGGTCGAACAGATGTCGACGGCCTTAGCCGTTGAGAAGTTGCTTCAACTATCATCGAAGTAACACCCGTAGTGGTTCGAATGTGGTCGAACTAATGTCGATGGCCTTAGACATTGGAAGGTTGCTTTGATTGTCGTCGAAGTAACACCCGTCGTCGTTCGGACGAGGTTGAACTTGTGTTGATAGTTTTCTTGCTCGTGTAATGGAGATCTTTATTCATTCAATGGATATCTTTATTCATTCAATTGATATCTTTATTCACTCAATGGAAATCTTTGTTTATACAATAGAGAACAATGCTCGCATAATGGAGATACTAGGGTTATCCCCTCACCATGTTGGCCTGCGGGCCGTGTAGGTGGGCCAACATGGACAACACATGCTTCTTGTTCCACCGGGCGTTCCCTTCGCCGCCTCATTAAAAACCTTCACGAAAAAACCCAATTAGGACAAAACTCGAGTAAGGGAAAAAGAGTATGACTTGGGGGACATCTTTTAGAAGTGGAAGTGAATGATATGGGCGATGTTCCAATTGTTTTGGAGTAACTTCACCTCCATCATTTCTAGTTTGAATGATCATTTGCTAGCTGCCGCCGTAATTTTGTATGGCCCGTCCCAGCTGGTTCCTAATTTTCCTTCATTCGGATTTTTTTATGCTAGTGTTTTGGCTTTGAGAACATAGTCGCTGACTTTAAGCGGTCTCACATTGCTTTCCTGTTGTAACATCTTTCCGCTTGTTGTTTTTGGGTGGCCATTTTTATGTGGGCCATGTTCTTTGTTCCCCGAACTTGTCTAGGTCTTGTAACCTGCTGGCGTCGTTGTCTTCTCCACTGGTGTATGAGTATCTCAGAATGGGTTCTCCGATCTCGACGGGTATGACGACATCGGTTTCATAGACCAATGAATAGGGTGTGTCCCCCGTGCTGGATTTGGGCATAGTCTGGTATGTCTGTAACACCTCGGGTAATAACTCAGGCCACAACCCTTTGGCTTCTTCGAGCTTCTTCTTTAATATGTTCAGTATTGTTTTGTTTGAGGATTCGGCTTGACCATTAGCAGCGGGATGATACGGGGTGGAGAGTATCCGCTTGATATGCCATTTCTTAAAGAATTCGGTTGCCTTTTTGCTGATGAACTGGGATCCGTTGTTGCAGCTAATCTCGTTGGGGATGCCAAAACGGCATGTGATATTTTTCCATATGAATGCGATTACCTCTTGCTTATGTATTTGCACATACGAACCTGCTTCGATACAATTAGAAAAATAGTTAGTTAAAACTTACAAAAAACGAACCTTTCCTCGTCCAGCTAGTAGAGGGCCGATTATGTCCATTCCCCATTCTATGAATGGCTTTGGCAAAGTGACTGAGTGGAGGAGTTCTCCTGCCTGGTGTATCATAGGGGCAAACTTCTAGCATTGTTCGCATCTTCGGACGTAGTCCGCTGCCTCTTTCTTCATGGTGCCAGTAGTAACCGGTCTGTATGAGGCACCAGACAAGAGCATAGTTCGGCAGTATGTGTGCCATAATGGCCTTCATGCACTTCTTCCAAAACATGCCTCATTTTATGTGAACCGAGATATTTAGCAAGGGGACCACTGAATGTTCTCTTGTAGAGCTCGTGGTTTATGAGGCTGCGGCATGCTGTTTGTATCTGAAGTTTCTTGGCTTCCTTTTTGTCGTATGGGAGTGTCCCATCCTGCACGTAGGATGCAAACTGGTTGCGCCAGTCCCAAGTTAAGCTTAATGAGAGTACCTCGATATGGTCGATGGTTGAATGGAAGAGAGTGACCACATTCTCTTTGTTGATTATTTTGGTGGTTGCGTCTAGTTTTTCTAGGCTATCCGCCTTGACGTTCTGTCCCCGGGGAATCTGCTCAAAATGACATTCGTCGAACTCCATCATCAGCTTGCGGATTTCTGAATGGTATTTTTGTAGCCTTTGTTCCTTAATTTGGTAGGTTTTAGTGACCTGATTTACCAGGAGTTAGGAGTCACAATGGAGGATGAGCCGACGGGCTCCGTATTTGATGGCCAGCTTCATACCTGCAATTACAGCCGCATGCCCAACTTCGTTATTAGTAGTTCTAGGTCATCGTATGGATTGGAAAATTACTTCTCCCGTAGGGACTTCGAGGATGAGTCCTAGTCCTGATGTCGAGGCATTTTTGTTGCGCCATCTGTGTAGAGGATCCAGAGGTTGGTGTTTGTGGCAAGATTCCAATGCTGAAGTCGGCAAGTACCTGTGACTTGATAGCGGTTTTCGGGTGATAGGTTATGTCATGCTCGCTGAGCTCTATAACCTATTTGGCGAGCTTTCCTAAGAGTTCAGGTTTGTGTAGGAAGCCCCTTAGGGGGAAGGTTGTTATCACATTTATGGTGGTGGCACTGAAAGTAGGGTCTAAGCTTTTGTGAAGCTACGACTAATTCGAAAGCCAACTTCTCGAGGTGCAGATACCTTGTTTTGGCATCTATCAGGGTTTTGTTGATATAGTAAATTGGGGATTACGTACCTTTGCATTCACGAACTAGGACAGTGCTGATGGCGACTTCTGACACTGCCAGATAGACGAGTAGGCATTCGCCGGGATCTGCTTTGACGAGTAAGGGTGGTGAAGATAGATATTCCTTCAGTTTTCTTAATACTTTGACGCATTCTTCATCCCACTGCAACCCTCGATCTTTCCTTAGTACATAGAAGAATTTGTGGCACCTGTCCGAGGATCGCGAGATGAATCTTGACAGGGTGGCTATTCAATTGATTAGTTTTTGCACCAACTTCATGCTATTCAGGATTTTTGGTATCGTTTCTATGGCCTTGATTTGGTCTGTATTGTCTTTGATACCTCGGTAGGGCATGAGAAATCCTAGGAAGTTTCCGGAAGACACACGAAAAGCACATTTTTCTAGGTTTAGCTTCATTCTGTATTATTTTGGTATCTCAAAGGCTTGTTTTAAATGGTTGATGTGATCCTCATTTTTAGCCGACTTTACTATCAAGTCATCGATGTAGACCTACATTGTCTTGCTGAGTTGTTCCTTAAACATCTTGGTGACCATCATTTGCTATTTTGCGCTGGTGTTCTTGAGCCCGAAGGGCATTATCTTGTAGTGGTAAGTCCCTTGGTAGGTGATAAAAGTCAATTTTTTCTGGTCCTCATCGGCCATCAAGATCTGGTCATAACCATAATAAGCATCCACGAAGCTTGGCAACTCGTGTCCAGCTATTATATCTATCAGCTGATCGATGTGAGGTAATGGAAAGGAATCCTTTGGGTGTGCCTTGTTCAAGTCAGTAAAATCTACACACATCCTCTATTTCCCTCTTTTCTTTTTGACCATGATCACATTGGCAACCCACTGGGGGTACTTCAATTCTCTGATGAACCCGTTGGCTAGTAGCTTATCTACTTCTTCGCTGACTGCCTCATTGATTGTGGCATTGAACTTTCTCCTTACTTGCTGCACAGGCGAGTAGAGCAGGTCGACATTGAGTTTGTGAATGGTGATTTCTTTTGATATCCCTGGCATGTCATAATGGGAGAAGGCGAACAGACCTGCATGGTTAGCTAAGAATTCATGGTTCTTACCTGGTTCAGAGAGGTCATGCCCGATGTATGCTTTTTTCAAACTGTCAGTACTATCCAACATGACAGGGCCAATGTCCTCAACTGTCGCTTTGCAGGCTTCCACGATATTGGGGTCCCAGGGGCCTTCTGTTGTTGGAGTGAATTTGGTCCTCGACATGGCTAATTATTATACTTCCGCACTTGCCCCTTTCAGTTGCTTGGTATGAGTGCAATCTTGGGCGGTTCGGTAACATTTTTGGACGTTGTATGGCTCGCCTCGGATACTGAATATTCCCCATGGGGTGTGAAATTTGATAACCTGATAGAGGCTCGAAGGGACGGCTCGCATGGCGTGTATCTATGGACGTCTTATGATGATGTTGTAAGTCATTTCCTGGTTCATGATGTGGAAGGTGGTGTCTAACATGACTCCTCCCGCCAGGACCGGCAGTGATATCTCTCCGGAGGTACATTCTACTGCATTGTTAAAACATATTAGTGTTATGCAGTGTGGTATTACTTTATCCTCAAGCCTCATTTGCGTGAGGACTCTCGGATGGATAATACATGTGCTACTTCTGTCGTCTATCATAATTCATTTTACATCAATATTAGCAATGCGTAAGATTATAACTAAAGCATCATCGTGAGAAAAAGACAAATCGTCAGCATCAGACATATCGAAGGTGATACTATCTTCGAAGTCATCATACCATTTGTGAGCGATTATGCAGTTCAATTTGTGCGTGGTGGTGAACTTGAAGTGGTTGATTGTCGAATCATCACCACCGTCGACAATCATCTGTATGGTTTGTGTTGGGGACGGCAGTTTTGGCGGCCCTTGAGATCGCTCGCATCCCCTGACGAAGTTGGCTCTCCCTTTGTCGATGAGCAACTCCTTCAGGTATCCCTGGTTCAGCATCCTGACTACTTCTTGTTGTAGTCCTATGCAATCTTAGGTATTGTGTCCCCGTTCCTGGTGGAACTCGCACGGGACGTTTGATTTTCTCGCACTAGGATTTGATTTAATTTTTGGCGGCCAGTGTACCTTCGGTCCTAGCTTCTCTAGTTCATATACTATCTCTGAAGGTGAGACATAAAAGTTATGAGCGGATAATAATGGAGACGTACCTCTTTCAAGCCAGAGCGTAGCAGTATGTCATTACAAGGCGTCCTAGTTTTTCGGAGGAGGCGGATTAGGGGCTCTAACGTAGGAATGATGCCTTTCTCTATTAAACCGTCGGGGTGGGTCCTCTCACCCGTCATTACGTCGGTCTCTCCTGATTTCTGTCTGTACTGATGTGAGCCGCTGGGTTGGACCGTTAAGGTCATCCTCATCTGCCCTTACCTCTACACAGTAGGCGTTGTGGATTTCCTTCCACATCGTGGGGGGATACTTCATAAGTCGGCTGAGTAGCTTCTTGGTTGCTTTCGACTGATCCCTACTCAAATCGTTTTGGAAGGCAGCAACTGCCATTCCCTCTGACACATTAGGCAAGCTCATTCTTACTCTATTGAATTGTGCCAGGAAGTTCCTGAGCCCTTCGCCTGTCGTTTGCCTGATCGCAAATATGTTGTTAACCCTTACTTCAGCCTTCTTTGCTCATGCATAGGTGGTAGCGAATTTGTCCGCCATTTCCTCAAACATTGATATCGATCTAGCCGGTAGTTACGAATACCATGTTAGTGCCCCTCCAGTCAGGGTTTCTCCGAACTTTTTCAGTAGCACGGACGGCACCTGCTCCTTTGTCAAGTGATTTCCTTTCACAAAGGTTACGTAGTGGATCAGATGATCTTCTAGGTCTGTGGTCCTGTCATATATTGTAAAGTATGGGGGCATCTTTAAGGTTTTTGGGATCGAATGAGGGGCGACTTCCTTACTGTGCGCTTGCTCGACAAAATATCCTACGTCGCATTTCGGCAGTAATTTTGGTACACCAGGTATATTGTCTACCCTTTCCTGGTGCTCTTTATTTGGTCACAAAGTGTTTTATTCTTATTCTCCATTTTCTCCATTTTTCTTAGGACGGTTGCGAGCGCATTGTTGCTTATGATGATATCTGTATGAGCGTTGCTCGTACGCATAGTACCTAGTTCGCTAGCAACTGTGGTAGTTGATGCCGCTGGCAAATCGTTGGGGTTTCCCGGAGATGATTTCTCGAGTAGGCCGCTCAGGATGTTTGTCAGCCACTCCTCCAGTAATATTTTGACTACTGGGGGTGTTTCCTTCACTGCGAATGTCGAAGTCCCCTTCTCATGCAAGATCGTTTGATCTTCAAGTGAAGAGGGAGATGTATTTTCCTCTGGAAGACTGCTCGGTGTTGCGTTTGAAACATCTTCTCTACTGGCCTCGTTGATGGGACCCATCAGGTTGGTTGAGACATCGGCTATCATCTTTAGCTTAGATTTTATGTCTTCCATTTTTTGTTCTACTGAGTTTGTGGGATAATGATCGTTGTTTTTTATACTCTACATGTGAACTATGGCTTTGATTATCGAAATCCCCACAGATGGCGATAAATTGTTTGACTTAAAATGTTAACGAACAGTGTTTAAGCAAATCAATCAAATGTGTGAAGAAACTGTAAATCGTAATCAAAGATAATCGACCCTAGAGTAATGTAATCTTTTGTGGTTTGGTGATTCAGAACAGTTAGGGCAAAGTTATGTGATAATGTTAAGATCAGAGATATCAGTTCTTCAGATAAAGAAAGAGAGATTGAGATAGGGAGATATATATATATAGAGAGAGAGAATAAGTAGAAATGTTATTAATCAGTTATCCATCTGCCCTTACACAGTTGGGAACCCCCCTTATATAGTAGAGTAATTTTTCCTTTCTTCTGAGTTACAATATAAAGATAAAATATATAAACTAAAGATAAAGTGCACATTACAGAAGGGCTGACGTGATTACTTGGTCGTCTCTCCAATTAGCCTTGGGTCGTCCCTTGGACCCGGCCTTTGTCCATACGACAAATCGTGTCCGTTATGAGGACGGGGTGTCCGTTTTGAGGACGGGGTTGGTCAAATTTCACCCTATACATATATGTCATTTAGGAGTCATTTGGTTCAATGTTGAGATACACAAGGTTATTTTATGGGATTATAATCCTGGGATTGATTTTAATCTCACCACCTACGTGGAATAGCTCATATATTTTACAGTGGCGGAGCCACCTTCACAAGAAAAATACACTGCATAGGGTAGGTAAAAATTTTTATATATATATTTATAATATGTATTGACTCTCCTTATTTTCTTGATATATTTACTTTTATAAACTTTGATACTCTTTAAAAAAAATCTGACTAGGCCACTGCCTTACAGTAAAACTAACACAAAATGTGTGTAGTTATATTACCAGTTCAGTTAATCAAAGTTGAAGAGTAAGCACTTGTATATATGGAAACATCTTTACTTGATGTAAGACAAAACTTCCAGCAATATCTATCGCGGAACGCCCCTCCCAACACCGCCAGGCCAAAAAAAAAAATTACAAAAATAAAGAAAAGATGAATACCTATTATTGGAAGAAATTTGAATAGTTTTCTTACTACAATATTTTTAATATGTTTAATTATTTATTTTATATTGTACCCAATTCTGAAAAAATACGGTACTTCCTCTGTTTCAATTTATGTGAACTCATTTGATTGGGCATGGAGTTTAAGGAAAGAGAGAAGACTATTAAACTTGTGGTGCAAAATGAGACATATATATTTTGTGTGGCAATAAATCATTGCATAAAGATAATTTTTTTCCAAATAAGAAAATGCATCATTCTTGTATGCAGAGACTAATTGAAACGGAGAGAATACTAGATAACAATAAATATTATTACAAATCACTGATTTGCAATAAAACATAATATTTTATAATTTTCCGAAACAAGAATGCACAAAGTCACATGAATCTCCACATTGATTCAAAACTGGAGTCCATGTTCCATTGGCTTTCCTATTTGACACAAGAATAGCTTGTAACTGTATGCAGGAATATTATATCCTGCTCCAAGTATACTAATAAAGATTCAAATATAAGGTTCAGAGATGTAGGAAAATAAAAAAAAAAAAAAAAAAAAAAATTAAGACACACACAGAACCCTAATGCGGAACATTATTCCTCTGAATGGCCATAACAGCAAGGGGATTCTTCATCTCACAAGACAACTTCAGAACTTCTTCCAAGTCAACTGGATGAACTCCATCCTGGACCCACTCGAAATTCTGCACCAACTTGGCCACCCATAGCATCACTGTGACCAACCCTAAATTCTTCCCCGGGCATACTCTCCTCCCTGCCCCAAACGGTGCCAAGCGGAGATCACCACCTCTCACGTCAATATTTGCACCACCTTCAGCCTCCATGAAACGCTCAGGTTTGAACTCAAGTGGATTTTCCCACACATCTGAATCATGTGTAATAGCCCACATGTTAACCATTGCTGTCGTATGAGAGGGAACAACCATGCCATTGCTTAATTGAACGTCAGTTGTAGAAAGTCTTGCCCAGGAGAGAAGTGGACCTGGTGGATGAACTCTTAGCGTCTCCTTGACAACCGCTTGTAAATACGGCATTCGAGCAGCATCAGCATCAGTCACAGCTTTACCCATTGTGACATCATCAACTTCTTTTTGCAACTTCTTCTGTATCTTAGGGTTTAATATAAGCTCCGCCATAACCCACTCTGTTAAGAGTGCTGTAGTGTCAGTTCCTCGAAAAATCATTTCCTGCATAACATTAAATGAATTCACACAATCTGCATAATTGGAATCGCATAAAAAAAAATTCATAATTAAGAATAATCGTCCAAATATAACTTGCTAATCAATGCCATATTTAGCGTTTCCAAATTACTCGCCTATATTTAATATGAATAAATACGGTTATGTGAATATATTAGTTTTACGTACCCATAGAACAGCAACCATGTCATCTTCCTCTAGTTTTTCTGCTCCATCAAGAGACAAAAGAACGTCCACAAAATCTGCATCATCTGACATTGTTTTGGATTTAGCATTACACCTGTGTTCCTTAATAATGGCTTTGACAAGCTTACGTACACGAGGCACAAGAGCTTCACAACGTTGGACAATACCCGAAGGGTCATAGAAAAACCTTAGCCATGGAAGATAATCAGACCAATTAAAAGCACCCAATAATTCAAATCCTTCCTTCACCATATCTTGCAACTCCTTTAGATCTTTGCCATTTTTACTATAACGTTTTCCAAAAACACTTCCCATTATATTATTCAAAGCAGCCAACTGCAAATGTTTCCTCAAAGAAACTGTCCCATTTTTCAACTGTTCATTTACTATGTCATGTACCATAACAGAGCAATCAAGTTGACGACCCGTTTCATGCGCTGCAATTCGCTTCGGCGCAAAGAGATGCGAAGAAGCAATACGGCGCAATAGACGCCAGTAAGTTCCGTTAGGAGCAAATCCAATGGCTCGGCTAAACATAAGGCTCTTAGCGGATTGTTTGATGGGACGGTCAGCGAAATAAGGAGAAGTTAAAATCTCTTTAGCTATTTGAGGATCAGAAGACACAACTACAGGGGTGGAACCAAGGCTAAAAGCCATAAGCTGTTTAGCTTTTTGAGTCCAAGCCGCAGAGGCTAAAGAGCGATGAGCCAAGCCACGGCTTAGAGTGAAAAGGCTACCAATAATTGGAAAGCCACGGGGTCCAGGAATTGGGATTTTTCCACTATGATTACGACCATTTTTCCAAGCAACACCCCCGGGAGAACAAGCCCAGGTGATTAGAGTGATTGACAGAAAGGCTAAAACAAGGCAAAGGATAACATATTCGTCAAGAAGATTTTTGGAACCAAGAAATGCTGGTAGTGTAAACACCCACCAGTTGGAATCCTTTGTCATCACAGCCAAATTCATGAGACTAAAGGGAAATGAAAGGTTTTGGACTAGAGACAGAGGGAGAGAAAGAGAGATGGAATTTTTGATGTTTTAAAATGAAAAGTTTACTGAGTTTAAATAGGCTGGGAGTTGGAAGGAGGCCACCAATGAAAATCTAGTCAAATTCAATGACTTACCATTAAACTATTTATTAATCATATTATAACGAGATACTAATATAATGGAACTTCAATTTCGTTTGAACATCTTACCATAAAATATTTATGATAACCTTATTACATTATTATCTTACTATAAAAGAAAAATCCAGGGACTTTTGGTTTGGATTTTGTTTTTCCAAGTCAGAAGATACATATATATATATATATATATATATATATATATATATATATCATAAACTGTTTTTGAAAACTAGTGAAATTCTAAAGATAAATTTGGGGGAGATTATGTCACATCACCTTTCTTAGAATTAAAATTATACGATACATAAATGGTTTTACGGAAACATAGGAGTATTGAGGGATTTAGGGACAGACCTAACTCTATATTTATATTAAAAAATTTACTAAATATTAATAATTATTTAATTGTGAATTCAGCTATTACAGCATATTAATCTAAAATTATGGTAGGAACCCAAAAGTTCCAAATCCTAAATATCTGGGAGTATTAAGTTAGACCATAGATATATTATTCATGTTGTAGAGTCAAAAGAAATTTCTCGCAACTCAGTTTCCGACTTTTCGTATTATTTTGCTGTCAATGTTTAAATAATATAATATGTATGAATAAAACTCAAAGTTAAGGAAAGCCTTGCATGTACCTACTTACTTCTCATTATTTGCAACTTTATCGATATTTCTTGATGATTTTTCTTTTGATATTCCAATTTATAGTGTTCACTCAATGATTACACAATGAAGAAAATGTTATAGACATTAAATAAGAGTATATGTCATACGGGGAAGCACATGTCTGAAGCGTCTACAAGAGTAAAAAAATATGGATTTTTCTTGAGTTGTTAAAATTAATAAGTAAATGTGAATATATATTTAATATAGTGGACAACGGAACGAATGGATTAAAATATTTCGAGATGAATAAACAAAGAAAAATGAAACTTCTAAAGATTTCAGATCAATATAGAGTCCGTTTGGCCGTGTTTTATTTTTTCGAAATCAGTGCTCAACCATAAAATTTTAAATTTTCATTTGAAAATACAACAACAACAACAACCCAGTATAATCCCACTTAGTGGGGTCTGGGGAGGGTAGTGTGTACGCAGACCTTACCCCTACCCTAAGGTAGAGAGGCTGTTTCCAAATAGACCCCCGGCATCCTTCCCTCCAAGAACTACCCAACTTGCTCTTGGGGAGACTCGAACTCACAACCTCTCGGTTGGAAGTGGGGGTTGCTTACCATCATTTGAAAATGAATTTTGAAATTTCCAAATACATTTTTATCTGAAAAATATTTTACTTTGTTCAAACGTCCACTTAGAAAATACTACTACTCTAATGAAGCCTATGACGCTTTCTGTACCCAAAAAAGAAAAGAAGCCAATGACGTTATTACGGCAAACTACATCAATTGTGCACTTTGCTTAAACTTTACTAATTTAAGCATATTTAATAAAATATGTAGCATGGTAAATTTAATTAGTGTATATTTCATAAAAGTACACAGGAATATATTTTTATTAAAATTGCGTAACTTTATTTTATGACATAAAAATTACAATACTCTCAACCTACTAACAAGAAAGTAACAGTGACCGAAAATTCAACCCTTTCGGTGTACTGAAATATTTTTTTGATTGATTTAATTGCCACAGCAGCATATCCCACATTTACATTTTTTTTTTTTGGTAAACTTATTCAGCCTCAACAAGGCCTCAGAAGATATAGCGGGCCTATCACCGACATGTGCCGCAACAATCGGCTGAGCCACCCAACTGGCTGGATTGCTAGAGTCTTATATAGGAGAACCACCTGCTCCTAGGTGTGAGTAGCATGAGTCTATGCACCTCCCCTAGTCCGAGAGACAAATGGTGCTACAAAAAAGAAAATTTTCACAAAAAGCATTCATTAAGACCTAATTAGAAATAATAGAAATTCTTTCTTATATTACGTGATATAGGTATGTTTTACGTTATTCTATAATGTATTTAGTGTATTAAACAAGTTGTATTTAATGATACAACATAAAGAATCGCCGCAGAAACAGGGATTGCTGTAAATCCCAATCTGTATTTAAGTGTATTAATATGTATTAAGCGTGAAAATAGTAATGGGTAAGCGCAAATCTGGGGAAGATGAATAAGATAAAAACGGAAAGAAATAAATAAAAAATTAATTTCCATTATTATAGTTAACTAACTTAAATATACCAAATTCATATGTATTCTTCTCTATATTGCGCCAATTTAAAGACAAAAAACAGAGGAATACAAATCTGAACACCGTATATTAAGTATTCATCAGTCGTAGGCTACAATTTCAGAAAATATATATGACAAATACTTTTGCATATTGAAGAGTAACCGATAATGGAATCTGCAATTATTTAATTCTTTTTCTGATATCTCGTAGTTTTACCCTTTGCAAAATTTAATACACAAAGTAATCAATTGCTTATAGTAGCTTTTGCATTTACATTCTTTTCATAGAACGCAATAATTTTCATGATTGTATTTAATTGTATTCATACGTATTTGTAATTAAATGTTGTTAACATTGGAACAATATATAACTGGAGCATCATTATTTTCACGCTAATATACTTATGTATGTAGTTGTATATTTTTGTATTTAATCAGATTTAAAATATTGAAATAAAGTAGTATACAACAGTACATATACACATATATGAATTTGTAAAGATGAAAGAGAAAAGAATATCAGACGGGAGTTATACTGGTGAGAGAAAAATAAGGCTTAAATATAGGAAATTATTAAATTTAGATTTTTTGCTACAAAATTAGAAAAGGTTATTATATTATGTAAAATTTTGAAAAGGTATTTATATGTTATAATTAGGTTTTAACATATTCTATAGGTGGTAAAATTTCCTACAAAAAATGTGCCAGTATGGGCCACACTCTCCATAAGGCCCATCAAGTGGACAAGAGCGTCCTAAATCAATGGAGGGGCTATGAACCACTTGGGGACTTGAACTGGTCCGACAGGTACGGTCTGGACTTGGACCTCCTCCTCATGATTAAATTGAGGCTCCACTACTGGTGCTGCTTCCCGAGGTCTAGGCTGAGCGATACCTCTGCCTCGGTGTCCCTGATAGTAGCTTCCATAGGGGTCTCTTGCTCTTGTCCGGTTGCAGATGATGTGTGTATTCTCGCCATCTGCTAGAGAACAAGAATAGAATAGTTCAATCATCAATGCTAGAATAACATAGCACGATAGAAAAGGAAAATAAGTGAATTTTTTTTCTAAAACTCCATAGCCTTTGGAATATAAGTACACACGTCTCTATACCGATCCTGCAGATCTAAACAACCTAGAGGTCTGATACCAACTTGTCATGACCCTGAATCCCCACCGTTGGGACCGTGATGGAGCCTAACATTTCACTTGCAAGGCAAGCTAACGTTAGCTATATCTTTTAACAATTTCTAAATTAAATGGCAATAATAAAATCAAATTGTCTGAAACATGGTAATAAACTACTATGTGACGACACCCAAATACAAACCCCAAAACTAGTGTCATGAATATATGAGTGTCTAGAATACTACAATAAGTGTTTGAATCAAAATAAATAGCTAAAATGGAGTAGAACGGGACATCAGACTGTGGACGCGGTACATCTATACCTCAAGTCTCCACTGACAGCTAGATTCGAGCAATTCTACCGAATACCGCTGGGACTAACTCCAAAATCTGCATAAGAAGTGCCGAGTGTAGTTTAGGTACAACTAATCTTACGTACTCTATAAGTGCTGAGCCTAACTTCGACGAAGTAGTGACGAGGCTAAGGCAGTCTATTTATAATAACTTGTACACGGTAACAACAATAGTAGAGAAGAAAAATAGGAAATGAAAATAAAGCAGTTAATTTTGGAAAATGAACTAGATCCTCACAATCAGAATGGCCAGAATAAAGGACCTCATAAGTTTATATAAAAATACTGAAAACCAACATAATAACAACAATGAGTACAATGCACACAATTCGTTGCGGCGCACAATCAGATCCCACAGTACACATGCAATCCTCCCTTATTTCACCTTACCATCATTTATTAATATCAAGAATCACGTATACAATTTGTTGCGGCGTGCAACTCGATCCAACCATATCATCATAATTAATATCATAATCCATGCTTATTACACCATATTATCATATATCAATATCAAGAATTGCATACACAACCGTTACGATGCGCAACCCAATCTCACCATATTATTATAATCAATATCAAAATCCTCTTTTATTCTGCCATATCCCAATCGGTTGCGCTGTGCAACCCAATCCACAATTAATTTCAATAAACGTAATCAATTCATTAACTCAATTTACAAGAATCTCTACAATTAAAGGATATGAAAGCAAAGTAACAAAGGAACCACATACTAATCAAAGAAATGCTACAAGTAGAACTAAAAGAAACAAGATAAGTTAGGTACGTGACAATTAAGATGTGCAAATAAGGCAATTAAGGCATATAGAAATTAATCACGGAGTCAAGGAAAGGACGAACAATTCAATACAAGAATATTAATGACAAGTAAAAAATTACGACATAGAAAGCAACTAAAGCATGTAACGATTAAGGTATGAAATGAGATGATAATTCATGAAGTACGAGGAAAGGCATGGAAACAATTATTTTGACGGTGTACATACACTAGTCACCTCGCATATACGTTTTTCACACTAAGTTCATATAACATAGTTCAAGGGTTTCTAATTCCCTCAAATCAAGGTTAGAGCCAATACTTACCTCGCTTCGTAATCAAATCAAAGCTTAACCGGGGCCTTTCCTCTAAAATTCATCTTCAAACCAATCGAATCTAACCAAATATAGTTCAAACATTTCAAAATAAGCTTAGAAACTACCATTAGTGGAAAAGGTTCAATCTTTAACGATTTTGAAATAAGTCAACAAAATCCAATCTCAGGGTCACTTTGTCAAACCCGTGATTCAGACCAAAATCTAATTACCTATTCACCTTCGAGCCCAATTATGTGATTAGTTGTGAGATGTGATGACTCGACCAGTTGTCTCATGAGTTACCGCTTTATCTCCCCCATTTCTGCTTTTTTTATGCTTCGTTATCTGTGTTTTTTGGTATTGGGTTGGTCCGATCGAGTCCGAAATAATTTTTGATAAGGTTTGAGATACTTAGTCTCTTTTAAGGAAACTTAAGTATGAAAAGCCAACCGGATGTTGACTTATGTGTTAGAGAGCTTGGATGTGAGTTCTGATGGTTAGGTTAGCTTAGAGAGGTGATTTATGACTTAGGAGTGTGATCAAAATAGGTTTTGGAGGTTCGGAGTAGAATTAGGCTTGAATTGGCGAAGTTGATATTTTGGCGATTTTCGGTTGGTAGGTGATATTTTGATCAGAGGGTCAGAATAAAATTTTGAGAGTTGCAGTAGCTTTGTTATGTCATTTGGGATGTGTGCGAAAATTTTTAGGTCATTCGGACGTGTTTTTGTTGAGTTTTTTTTTATCAATAGCGTGTTTTGGAAGATTTTAGAAACTTAGGCTTGAATCCGATGTGTTTTGAGTGATTTGATGTTGTTTGAGATATTTTTCATGGTCGTAACAACTTTGAATGAGGTGTTAGGATGTGTTGGTGCTTTTGGTTGAGGTTCCGGGGGGCCTCGGGTGAGTTTTGGGTGGTCATTCGGACCATTTTGGAATTTAAAAATTGCAGAAAATGCAAGTTAAGCAGTTGCAAAATTTTACTCTTCGCGTCCGCGAAGAGTCAGAAGAGGTTGATAGGGTTTTTTCCTTCGCGTTCGCGAGAAGTGCTTCGTGTTCGCGGAGGTTTGGCAAGTGAGGCATCGCGTTCGTAACATGAGCCACGTGATCGTATAGAGGTCAGCTAGGTGGAGTCCAATTTGCCCATCACTTTCGCGATAGTTAGGACGCGTTCGCGAAAGTTATTTTGCTGTCAATGTTTAAATAATATAATATGTATGAATAAAACTCAAAGTTAAGGAAAGCCTTGCATGTACCTACTTACTTCTCATTATTTGCAACTTTATCGATAATTCTTGATGATTTTTCTTTTGATATTCCAATTTATTGTGTTCACTCAATGATTACACAATGAAGAAAATGTTATAGACATTAAATAAGAGTATATGTCATACGGGGAAGCACATGTCTGAAGCGTCTACAAGAGTAAAAAAATATGGATTTTTCTTGAGTTGTTAAAATTAACAAGTAAATGTGAATATATATTTAATATAGTGGACAACGGAACGAATGGATTAAAATATTTTGAGATGAATAAACAAAAAAAAATGAAACTTCTAAAGATTTCAGATCAATATAGAGTCCGTTTGGCCGTGTTTTGTTTTTTCGAAATCAGTGCTCGACCATAAAATTTTTAATTTTCATTTGAAGATGAATTTTGAAATTTTCAAATACATTTTTACCTGAAAAATATTTTATTTTTTTCAAACGTCCACTTAGAAAGTACTACTACTCTAATGAAGCCTATGACGCTTTCTGTACCCAAAAAAGAAAAGAAGCCAATGACGTTATTACGGCAAACTACATCAACTGTGCACTTTGCTTAAACTTTACTAATTTAAGCATATTTAATAAAATATGTAGCATGGTAAATTTAATTAGTGTATATTTCATAAAAGTACACAGAAATATATTTTTATTAAAATCGCGTAACTTTATTTTGACATAAAAATTACAATACTCTCACCCTACTAACAAGAAAGTAACAGTGACCGAAAATTCAACCCTTTCGGTGTACTGAAATATTTCTTTGATTGATTTAATTGCCACAACAGCATATCCCACATTTACATTTTTTTTTTTGGTAAACTTATTCAGCCTCGACAAGGCCTCAGAAGATATAGCGGGCCTATCACCGGCATGTGCCGCAACAATCGGCTGAGCCACCCAATTGGCTGGATTGCTAGAGTCTTATATAGGAGAACCACCTGCTCCTAGGTGTGAGTAGCATGAGTCTATGCACCTTCCCTAGTTCGAGAGACAAATGGTGCTACAAAAAGCATTCATTAAGACCTAATTAGCAATAAATAGAAACTCTTTCTTATATTACGTGATATAGGTATGTTTTACGTTGTTCTATAATGTATTTAGTGTATTAAACAAGTTGTATTTAATGATACAACATAAAGAATCGCCGCAGAAATAGGGATTGCTGTAAATCCCAATCTGTATTTAAGTGTATTAATATGTATTAAGCGTGAAAATAGTAACGGGTAAGCGCAAATCTGGGGAAGATGAATAAAATAAAAACGGAAAGAAATAAAAAAAAATTGATTTCCATTATTATAGTTAACTAACTTAAATATACAAAATCCATATGTATTCTTCTCTATATTGCGCCAATTTAAAGACAAAAAAATAGAGGAATACAAATTTGAACACCGTATATTAAGTATTCATCAGTCGTAGGTTACAATTTCAGAAAATATATATGACAAATACTTTTGCTTATTGAAGAGTAACCGATAATGGAATCTGCAATTATTTAATTCTTTTTCTGATATCTGGTAGTTTTACCCTTTGCAAAATTTAATACACAAAGTAATCAATTGCTTATAGTAGCTTTTGCATTTACATTCTTTTCATGGAACGCAATAATTTTCATGATTGTATTTAATTGTATTCATACGTATTTGTAATTAAATGTTGTTAACATTGGAACAATATATAACTAGAGCATCATTATTTTCACGCTAATATATTTATGTATGTAGTTGTATTTTTTTTGTATTTAATCAGATTTAAAATATTGAAATAAAGTAGTATACAACAGTACATATACACAGATATGAATTTGTGAAAATGTGTATTAAGATGAAAGAGAAAAGAATATCAGACGGGAGTTATACTGGTGAGAGAAAAATAAGGCTTAAATATAGGAAATCATTAAATTTAGATTTTTTGCTACAAAATTAGAAAAGGTTATTATATTATGTAAAATTTTGAAAAGGTATTTATATGTTATAATTAGGTTTTAACTTATTCTATAGGTGGTAAAATTTCCTACAAAAAATGTGCCAGTATGGGCCACACTCTCCATAAGGCCCATCAAGTGGACAAGAGCGTCCTCAATCAATGGAGTGGCTATGAACCATTTGGGGACTTGAACTGGTCCGACAGGTACGGTCTGGGCTTGGACCTCCTCATCATGATTAAATTCAGGCTCCACTACTGGTGCTGCTTCCCGAGGTCTAGGCTGAGCGATACTTCTGCCTCGGTGTCCCTGATAGTAGCTTCCATAGGGGTCTCCTGCTCTTGTCCGGTTGCAGATAATGTGTGTATTCTCGCCATCTGCTAGAGAACAAGAATAGAATAGTTCAATCATCAATGCTAGAATAACATAGCACGGTAGAGAAGGAAAAGAAGTGAATTTTTTTTTTCTAAAACTCCATAGCCTTTGGAATATAAGTGCATACGTCTCTATACCGATCCTCCAGACTCTGCTAAGCTTACTCATGACTCGTGAGATCTAGACAACCTAGAGGTCTGATACCAACTTGTCATGACCCTGAATCCCCAACATTGGGACCGTGATGGAGCCTAACATTTCACTTGCAAGGCAAGCTAACGTTAGCTATATCTTTTAACAATTTCTAAATTAAATGGCAATAATAAAATCAAATAGTCTGAAACATGGTAATAAACTAATATGTGACGAAACCCAAATACAAACCCCACACTACAACAAATGTGATTTTTAATCACTAAATGTGATTTAGTGACACATTTATGGCTACGAAGAATTGACGAAAAAAATTTGGTCAGAAAAGATATTTAGTGACAAAATAAAGCTTTTTAATGACAAAAACATTTGTCGCTAAAAATCAAATTTGTTGTAGTGCCAAAACTAGTGCCATGAATATATGAGTGTCTGGAATACTACAATAAGTGTCTGAATCAAAATAAATAGCTAAAATGGAGTAGAAGGGGACATCAGACTGTGGATGCGGTACATTTATACCTCAAGTCTCCACTGACAGCTAGATTCGAGCAATTCTACCGAATACCGCTGGGACTAACTCCAAAATCTGCATAAGAAGTGCCGAGTGTAGTTTAGGTACAACTAATCTTACGTACTCTATAAGTGCTGAGCCTAACTTCGACGAAGTAGTGACGAGGCTAAGGCAGTCCATTTATAATAACTTGTACACGGTAACAACAATAGTAGAGAAGAAAAATAGGAAATGAAAATAAAGCAGTTAATTTTGGAAAATGAACTAGATCCTCACAATCAGAATGGCCAGAATAAAGGACCTCATAAGTTTATATAAAAATACTGAAAACCAACATAATAACAACAATGAGTACAATGCACACAATTCGTTGCGGCGCACAATCAGATCCCACAGTACACATGCAATCCTCCCTTATTTCACCTTACCATCATTTATTAATATCAAGAATCACGTATACAATTTGTTGCGGCGTGCAACTCGATCCAACCATATCATCATAATTAATATCATAATTCTCGCTTATTACACCATATTATCATATATCAATATCAAGAATTGCATATACAACCGTTACGACGCGCAACCCAATCTCACCATATTATTATAATCAATATCAAAATCCTCTTTTATTCTGCCATATCCCAATCTGTTGCGCTGTGCAACCCAACCCACAATTAAATTCAATAAACGTAATCAATTCATTAACTCAATTTACAAGAATCTCTACAATTAAAGGATATGAAAGCAAAGTAACAAAGAAACCACATACTAATCAAAGAAATGCTACAAGTAGAACTAAAAGAAACAAGATAAGTCAGGTACGTGACAATTAAGATGTGCAAATAAGGCAATTAAGGCATATAGAAATTAATCACGGAGTCAAGGAAAGGACGAACAATTCAGTACAAGAATATTAATGACAAGTAAAAAATTACGACATAGAAAGCAACTAAAGCATGTAACGATTAAGGTATGAAATGAGATGATAATTCATGAAGTACGAGGAAAGGCATGGAAACAATTATTTTGACGGTGTACATACACTAGTCACCTCGCATATACGTTTTTCACACTAAGTTCATATAACATAGTTCAAGGGTTTCTAATTCCCTCAAATCAAGGTTAGACCCGATACTTACCTCGCTTCGTAATCAAATCAAAGCTTAACCGGGGCCTTTCCTCTAAAATTCATCTTCAAACCAATCGAATCTAACCAAATATAGTTCAAATATTTCAAAATAAGCTTACAAACTACCACGAGTGGAAAAGGTTCAATCTTTAACAATTTTGAAATAAGTCAACAAAAGCCAATCTTAGGGTCGCTTTGTCAAACCCGAGATTCTGACCAAAATCTAATTACCTATTCACCCTCGAGCCCAATTATGTGATTAGTTGTGAGATGTGATGAGTCGACCAGTTGTCTCATGAGTTACCACTTTATCTCCCCCATTTCTATTTTTTTATGCTTCGTTATCTGTGTTTTTTGGTATTGGGTTGGTCCGATCGAGTCCGAAATAATTTTTGATAAGGTTTGAGATACTTAGTCTCTTTTAAGGAAACTTAAGTATGAAAAGCCAACCGGATGTTGACTTATGTGTTAGAGAGCTTGGATGTGAGTTCTGATGGTTAGGTTAGCTTAGAGAGGTGATTTATTACTTAGGAGTGTGATCAAAATAGGTTTTGGAGGTTCGAAGTAGAATTAGGCTTGAATTGGCGAAGTTGATATTTTGGCGATTTTCGGTTGGTAGGTGATATTTTGATCAGAGGGTCAGAATAAAATTTTGAGAGTTGCAGTAGCTTCGTTATGTCATTTGGGATGTGTGCGAAAATTTTTAGGTCATTCGGACGTGTTTTTGTTGAGTTTTTTTTTATCAATAGCGTGTTTTGGAAGATTTTAGAAACTTAGGCTTGAATCCGATGTGTTTTGAGTGATTTGATGTTGTTTGAGGTATTTTTCATGGTCGTAACAAGTTTGAATGAGGTGTTAGGATGTGTTGGTGCTTTTGGTTGAGGTTCCGGGGGGCCTCGGGTGAGTTTTGGGTGGTCATTCGGACCATTTTGGAGTTTGGAAAATTGCAGAAAATGCAGGTTAAGCAGTTGCAAAATTTTACTCTTCGCGTTCGCGAAGAGTCAGAAGAGGTTGATAGGGTTTTTTCCTTCGCGTTCGCGAGAAGTGCTTCGTGTTCGCGGAGGTTTGGCAAGTGAGGCATCGCGTTCGCAACATGAGCCACGTGATCGCATAGAGGTCAGCTAGGTGGAGTCCAATTTGCCCATCGCTTTTGCGATAGTTAGGACGTGTTCGCGAAAGTTATTCATGGTTAAGCTTTGCGTTCACGATGTGGTTCCGCGTTCGTGAAGTAGAATTTTTGGTCAGTGTAATTTTTTGCAACGCGAACGCGAGGGGTTGACCGTGCTCGCGAAGAAGGAAAGTCAGGTCTGGGCAGAATTTTTTTTAAGTTGTCTTTTTCGTGATTTTGGGTCTATTTTAACCCATAGCTGCTCGTTTTTGAAGATTTTGAAGGAGACTAACGAGGGATTCAAGGGGAAAACAACTTGAGGTATGTTTCTTGGACTTAAAACTCGATTATCATGTGAATTCCACCTAGAAATTCATGAAATATAAGCCTATAAATCAAGAACTAGGGCTTGAATTTTGAAACCAAACAATTAGGATTTGAAGGGCTAATTGTGGATGGATTTTGATGTTCTTAGTATGTATGAACTCATGGGGAGAAATCAAATGACGTGAAAAATTCTGAGTTTCGAGAAGTGGGCATGGGGCTCGAGTTTTGGTAATTTCGAGATTTGTGCCAGTTATTGATTATTTTTACTTGGGCTTTGTTCCCTTAGCATATTGTGATGTATTCATTCTGATTTTGGATAGATTCGACATGCATGTAGGCCGATTCAAGGGGAAAAGGCGTCGCGAGCTAGAGATTTAGCCGGTTCAGGGTGAGTAATGATTGTAAATAATGTCTTGAGGGTTTGAAACCCCGGATTGTACATTATAGTACTATATTAAGGTGAGACACTTGCTCGATGATGAGCGTCAGGTCGTTTACTATTGGGGATTGTGACTTGGTCCATCCCGATTGATGATTTTACCGCGTAATTGGCTGAAAACTTATTTGTTATCATTATTTGGGCTGATTGCTATATTTTGGCTTCATGCTAACTATTTGAACTCTTCATGGATTTTTATCACTATTTCCTCACTGTATTGACTAATTACTTGAAATCATTCATGTTATTTTCCACTGTTTTACAACTCAGCCACTTTTGCTCAGTTTTGAGACAAATGATATTTCTAAATGATGTTTTGGGCTGAGAACTACTATTTTTCTAATGCCCGAGGGGCTTGTGATAATTTTCGGACAGAGTACGGTGGAGGGCCATATGTGAGGATACACTGAGTGATATGAGGCTGAGGGCCTGAGATACATTTATACACCACGAGGTTGCTTGAGTGATGTGAGACCGAGAGCCAAGAGTTGATACCATGAGATGACTTGATATTGCGCTTGGGCCGTAAGGGGACCCTCCGGAGTCTCTGCACCCCTAGTGAGCATGGGTACCCATATTGTTCTAAAAGTGAGCCTGAGGGTTGATATTGTTCTGAGAGTGAGCCCCAGGGCTGATAAGGTTCTGAGAGTGAGCTCGATTGTTCTGAGACTAAGCCCGAGGGGCTGGTACTGTTCTGAGTCGTGCCCGAGGGGCGAACCTTTATGTGTTCATTTTTCATATTTACTTGTCATTGTTATACCCCATTTTAACACGGGTCAAACTAGAGTATAACATATTGGTAATTCTGAAGGTTTAATAATAAGTAAAGAGAGTCGCCACCTAATTATTTTAATGGTGAATTAGGACACCAATTTTAGCTAAATAGTGCTTAAAGTTAACTCTATATTATGGTTTACTTAACCTTAAAGATTATGGGTAAGGGTTCTAATTAATCTTATAGGGAAGGTTGTTAAAACACCCTATATGATCCGTTAATTACGGTTAACCGATCAAACTTAGGTTAATTAATAACTAAAATTATATTAAAAAGGTTCAGACGTATATAGGATAAATATTACATTGCCTTGAAAAGGCTTTCAAAATAGTGAGTAATCCTCAAATTGTAAAGTGGCAAAAATTTAACGTTTTTAACTCTTAAAACTATTTAAAGTGGATAAAATCAAAATCAATTTGAATTCTTGAAATGTGAAAGAAAGCCATATAAAATAGTTTTCGTGGTTTAATGGTAGTGTCGACTATCATTTTTAGACTTAAAATATACTTAGCCTGAGATGCCTTTAGAAATTGATCTAAAAATGTCTAACTTGATTCCATAAGAAATTGATTTAAAAGTTATTACCTTAAAGGCTGATTTTGCAATACTACCTTCAGTGGTCTAATACATTAAGTGTTTATATATAAAGTATTGTGATAGCATTCGTTAACGAGCATATGTAAAAGATTTTATAAAAAAAAGAAGTGTTCTGTAGGTAGTATCGGTCTATCAAGACACAAAAATATTTATAATTAAAATGACTCCATTGTTAAATCTACATTAAACACAATCTCACACTTGAGATAAATTCCAAAACACAAGTTATTCAGCAATAATAACAATAAATGTAACACATAATAAAGGAAGAATAAGAACGCCATAGGCGCCCCCAAGCGTTTCGATTGTTTCTTTTTCTTGCAATCCGTTGCATTCTAAGAAAAATATGTTGTATTGACTCCATGCTCGGGTATGTTGGAGAGTCTTGAAATAGGACACTTTGGCTCCGGTGTTCATGCAAAACAAATAAAGAAAGGAAAAGGTTAAAAGAATCGAGAGAAGATAGCATGAAGTAAACATCAAATAATTTGTATATCTCATACTAAAACAGACACTATAACATGTTATATTAACTAGAAAACCGCAAAGGACCTAACTCTAACTTGACATGGCTAGATTATTAAACATTAATAAGAATTAGACCAAAGAAGATGTCATACAGTAATATAATTTTTAATAGTGTGTAGACTAACCAATAAATACAAGTTACAATGTTAACACACGCATTTAAATACCATATTCCAATCAAGACACATGTTACTAGTGGTAACAAACAAAATAGAATTCTTAAAAAAAAACAAAAAAAAAACAAAAAAAAGCAATGGATTCTTAATATCTCTTAAAGAAAGTACTATATACAGTGGTTAGTAGTTATATTTATCATCTCTCTAGCTTCCTTTATGTATCAACACTAAACGAAGTTCTAACTTAAGATCCAACTTAGAAAAAAGTTATAAAGACTCCGGATGAAATAATTTGCACCCAGTTCATATCACGCCTGTATAAACTCAGCATAATCTTAAGATTTTACTTTAATGCTCAACCAATTTTAGTAGAGTTTCCAATGCAGTTTGTGCTTATAGCAGTAACCTTATGAATGCATGAGCATAAGGGAATAGTTTTCTAAAGTTATGTATGCTATGACATTCTTTAACACATAAAGAGAAATGGAGCAACCATATATCACATAAGATCAGCCTATCGTTTCTTTTCCCTCAAGATGGATCAACGAGCAAACAAGTTTTCAAGGTTTTAAAGAAATAGTTCTACAATGCAACTCTTATACATAAAGAGTGTGATATCCTACCTAAATACATTTGTAATATGATTTTGAGCTATTTAGAGAAAAGGTAAGGCATAACTCTATTCCATAACATGCTATATCAACAATTCCACAAAAATATTCCAAAAAAAACTTCACATAAACGATGAGTCAAGAATAACATATAGCACTGCTTTAAACGAGTTCAAACAAAAGAAAACCCCTAATACATGATTTCTAATATGTACAATAACACATTTAGGGTCATTTACATACAACTATTAAATATACTTTCTACCAAAAGAGACAAACATAAAATAACTGCTTGAATCAAACGGTTAATTAAAATATGTTGATACCTACCTTTATGACATCTAAATCACGAAACGAAACTAACAAAAATACTGAAGCATAAATTTGTTCAAATTTACAGAATCAAAAGAAAGAGAAAAGGGAGATCACTGACCTTTTTGCGGGCAGCAAACTGGGAGCGTCGTCGATCAACTATCGCACTTCGACCTCAAACTCGCTACCTCGACTGAACAAAGAAAAGCGTCTCTGGTTTGAAATTACAAATAAAATAGAGAAAGAGTTCGCCTAGCTATCTATTTGAAAATTAGCGAGTTTTAGAGAAGGAGGAGGCAGCCAAATCCTTCTTTTTCTAACTCTCCCAAATACGAGTATTTATAGGAGATGTAGAGCTAGGGATTGTGTTTTAGGCGGGATAATTTTTGTGCTTCCGATTTCAAAAGAAGTCAAATGGAGCCGTTCAAATCTAAACGTTGGAACCGCAGTAGATGCTCACGTGATTCACCCAGTTCTTGCACGAAATGGTAAAATCTTGGTTGAGGAGGAGAGATTCGACAAGTCTTGTAGCGTAAAAATAGGAGGATCACAAAATAGGATGAGAAAAAGTTTTTCTTTGCTTGAAATTGGGCGGACAAGGGCTGTCCCTAACTGTTGAAGCTTAGAATTTTAGTCAAAAATGAAGAAGAGACAAAAGAGTAGGTATGGGGAACATAGCAGAGAGAGGCGCTACTAGAAGAAAATGGAACCCTAACTAAATTAACATACTTGGGCTTATGGGAAATAAGATTTGAATAGGCCTAGAAGCTGCAAAACTTGATT
The DNA here is from genome assembly GCA_032618575.1 of Nicotiana noctiflora. Taxonomy (NCBI): domain Eukaryota; kingdom Viridiplantae; phylum Streptophyta; class Magnoliopsida; order Solanales; family Solanaceae; genus Nicotiana; species Nicotiana noctiflora. The sequence goes on along the minus strand of JASVEL010002075.1, from coordinate 46,170 downwards.
TTGGGCTTGTGTTAGATAGGCTTTAAGGCCATTGGGTTGCAATTTAATGGGTTGTTCGAATCAAGTCTTTTTCCCTTCTTCCTTTTCATTTCCAGCTTCTAAATTGGACTCAAATATATTATTTCAAACACATAATAATAATAATAATAATAATAATAATAATAATAATAATAATAATAATAATAATAATAATACTAGTAATAATTAGTATATCGGCGATAATATTAATAGTGATATTAATAATAGCTATAGTAGTAATAATAATAATAATAATAATATTGCTTAAAATACTAGTAATAATTAGTATAACAATAATATTGACAGTGATATTAATAATAGCTATAGTAGTAGTAATAATAATAATAACAACAACAATAATAAAGGTAAATCACTACTGAAAAATAAAGTATTTGATGTATTTATAACATAGAAGCTCAAGGAATTAATTAGAAGAAGGGGGGACAAAATTGGATGTCAACAGCTGCCTCTCTTTGACCGGAGACGATTAAGAGTGTTCGGGCAAAGAAATTGACATGGTAGCCAATTTTGTCCCCACCATCAATGTTGAAATGGGTCAAAGGGGACGTAAAAAAAAAAAAATTGCGATCGAACTCCGGTTTTGAGTAGCCTACATATCTCGGGTTTCACGAGAATCGGACCATATGAAGTTGAAGACTTATGGTATTATGGAATAGAATTTAACGATTATTGCAAATCTTAAAATGCTGCCCTAGTGTTGAATTTTAGAGACACTGGGTACCATGATTGAAAGAAAGATGTTTGAAATTAGAATTTGATTAGGAATATTGTGAGTGAGTCGAGTCGAGTGGAGTTCGAAGTAGATCCTTGACCGTTGTTAGAGAGTTTGGTATTCCTCTCCAACAAACTGCCCCAGTTCACTGCTAAGATATAGTTCCACATTGCACTATTTTTCCTGCAGAGCTTGACAATGCTAAGAAAATTCTTTAGGAAATAAGATGCAATATGCCATAAAAAATAATCTTATGAAAATCTTATTTAGGCGTTAATTCATAAGAAAAGCGAATTTATTGGGTAAACTTATAAAAAAATAATTTTATGGTGATATATTTCATGATCACAATGCCATATGAAAATTTAGCTTATGAAAATGTGTTTGGCAATGATTTATGAAAGATATGTTTTGGCAACGTTTATGCAAGCGGGACCATTCAGGTTAAAATAACATTAAAAATCTTTTGAGGAAGAATTAACTTCAATATCCTATTTGAGGGCGGATAGACCCGATATATCCTATTTTATGGCGGATGGGCCTGATATATCATATTTGAGGGCGGATAAACCCGACATGTCCTATTTGAAGGTGGACAAGCCTGACATGTCCTATTTGAAGGTGGACAAGCCTGATATATAGTGCTTTATTTTTTAATTACAAAGATTGATAAGATGCAGTGCTAAGAGATTCATATGGTACATAAAACTTGATCTGATGCTAGAGTTACAATAACAATATTCAGGGAGCGATGCAAAAAGCTTGGTGCAGTAGCGAATATCCTTGGTGCAGAGAGCTTGATGCAGTGCATTTACAAGGAGCGGTGCCAATAATTTAAAAATTAAATACTAAAGTTCAATATTAGTAAATTTTGCACTCAAAGAAAACTATGAGATTTATAATTTACGATAGCTCGGCTTGATCGCTATGTTGTACTATATTTCCTGCTAGACAAATTCATCAGTATAGTAGCTATTGAAATACGATATGCTGTAAAATAATCTTATAAAAATGACACATTTTGGGCGTTTACTTATACAATACGGCCTAGTCGGCCAAAAATGATTTGATAAAAATGTAGCTTTATCCCAATAATAATTTTCAACAATAACGTGCAGTTTATAAATATGCTTTGCATTGATTTATTATAATAGTGCATTTCTAAAATAACACTAAAAGCATGACCGTCAAGGTTAAAATAAATTAATAAAAAAAACATGTGAATATGTGCTAAAGTGTCCTATTGTTCAGGTGGACAACCTATATATCATAAAGCGTGCTTAAAAAATCCAAGTAAAGGCGGATAAGTCTAAATTTTAATGCATAAATGCCCTGTTGAAGGCGGACAAGCCTAAATGTTTAATGCATAAATGTCCTATTAAAGGAGGACAAGCCTAAATATTATAGAATCAAGTGTGCTGAAAATTCAATTTTAATGCGGATAAGCCTGAATGCATAAATGTCCTATTGAAGGCGGGCAAGCCTAAATATCATATTAAAGGCAAGCGTGCTTAAACTCATATTAAGGCGGATACACATAAATATTAATGCATAAATATCCTATTATTAGGCGGACGACCTCATGTCCAATTAATTAGGTGGACTACCTCATGTCCTATTATCAGGCGGACAATCTTATGTCCTATTAATCTAGCGGACGACCTCTTGTCCTATTAATTAGGCGGACTACCTTATGTCCTATTGTCAGGCGGACTACCTTATTTTCTATTGTCAGGCGGACTACCTTATGTCCTATTATCAGGCGGACTACCTCATGTCCTATTATCAGGCGGACAATCATATGTCCTATTAATCCGGCGGACGACCTCTTGTCCTATTCATTAGGCGGACTACCTTATGTCCTATTATCAGGCGGACTGCCTCATGTCCTATTATCAGGCGGACTAACGTATGTCCTATTAATTAGGCGGACTACCTATGTCCTATTAATTAGGCGGACTACCTATGTCCTATTATTAGCGGACTACCTTATGTACTATTAATTAGGCGGACTACCTTATATCCTATTAATCAGGTGGACGACCTTGTGTCCTATTAATCAGGTGGACTACCTCTTGTCCTATTATCAGATGGACGGCCTTTTTGTCCTATTATTAGGTGGACAAACCCTATATGAATGGCGCTCGATTTACCATTTATCACATTGGTGCGGTGCAGAAGCTTGATGCGATGCTTGATTTGTAGTTGTATAATGCTGTGCGAAGAGCTTGGCATGGTTACTTCGAAGTAACATATATTGATGGTACAATGCGGAGAGCTTAGTGCAATGATTTTGTAATAGCAAATGGTGCGATGCATAGAGCTTGATGAAATTTCTTTGTAGTAGTTATTATTCCTAGTGTAATACTAACAATCGTTGGATCTTCACGCTGAAGCTTTGCTATTAATAAATCCTGCACTCAAAGAAAAATTATAAGTTTCATAAGTCTGGTTTGCGCTTGCTTGGCGTTATCCTTTGCTTTGCATGAACTTTGCGGCTTTTGACTTGATGCTGAGCTTTGCGATAGCATGTAATGTTCGAGAATAACTAAAATATGCCCCTGCATTACTCAAAGAAAATTCATTAGTATAAAATAAAGCGGTTGCCTTGCATTGAACGTCAAAGTTTGGCTTTGAATCTGCAACTTGTTGCCATGGCATTCTGGAAATTTGTTGTTGCTCTTGTAACAACTATGTAGCTCGAATTTTATTTTCTGCTTTACCGATTGATGAGCATCCTTCTGCAAAATCTGCCTCGGTTTTGGCTTTTTTGGGGTAAATAGAATTTTTATTATGATGAGACCGAACCCATAAGGCTGCCTACGTATCCCCTTTTAAACGGGAATCAGGTCTGAACGTAGTTCATTACAAAAATAAGGCATGGTTACAAAATACAGAAACTTATAGAGTGATAACTTCAAAATCATAATGCCAACAAGATCGAAAAATCAGTCTTGCTCTTCGATTAGACGACGTTTCTTCTTTGGATGCCCAACCACGCTTGGTATATTGCTTGTGCTGCAGCTAATTGCATTTGAGGTATTTGTTCCAACTGGTACGTGCACTCGCAGTTTGTTAGAATCGATTAAATTCTGAATCTTATGTTTTAATGCTAGGCATTCTTCCGTATCATGACCTTGAGCGTTTGAATGATAAGCACAATACTTGGAAGGATCAAATAATGGATGTGAAGGGTCAAATATCCTTCCTTTTCTTGGTTGCATAATTCATGAGGCATTCAGTCTTGCGAATATGCTAGAGATTGATTCAGTCAAAGGTGTGAAGTTGCGGGGCTTCCTTTTCTTTAATTTACACGAAGCGGCTTGTGCTTGACAATATTGATGTTGAATGCTTTGTTGGCGTGGAGGCTGGAGATGCATATTACAGGCATTAGAGATTGCATGATTTTGCAAGGGTTGGTGATCATGATGGCATTGCGGTTGATGCATAGTCATGGCAACTGAGGCATTTTCCTTCTCTTTACCTTTCAAATTTTCTGGCATCTCTGGTTGTAAAGCATGATTGATGGTGTGCATGTTAATCTTTCCTTCTTTGATGCCTCTTTCTAGGAAGTCCCCGACTCTAATCAAGTCTGAGAAATTACGCACGCTCGCAGTAGCCAGCTTTTCATAATATATACTATTTTGAATGTCAATATATATTGAGATCAACTCTCTCTCGGATAGCGGGGGGTGCACCTTTGAAGCTTCAACTCTCCACCGGATTGCATAATCGTGAAAAGATTCATGTGGTATTTTCTCTATTTTGTACAGGCTATGCATGTCTGGATCGACTCCAAGGTTGAACTCATATTGCCTTACAAAATCATGAGCCATATCATCCCACGTGTGCCATTTACTAAAATCTTGTTTTGTGTACCAAACAAGTGCAGGCCCCGATAAGCTTTGGATAAATAACTTCATTCGAATGGCCTCATTGTGCCCAATATCAAGTAATCTGCTACAGTAGTCCCTTAAATGAGCAATGGGATTTCCCTTTCCATCGAAAGTATTAAGCTTTGGCACTTGGTATCCTAGTGGGAGTTCTACATCTGGCTGCAGGCATAAGACTTCATATCTTAGACTTTGATGATTTCTTGATTGCAATTCTTTTCCAATGGCTTTCTTCAAATCACAGAGTTCTTTTTCCAAATTTTCACGGCCAATATGTTGGGTTGATTTTTCAAGTCTCTTATACGAACATACAGCTAGTTGGTTTTGCTTGTCCTTCTCAAATGGAGTTGTGACTATAGAAAGTTCGTTATTAGGATTCATCATGACTCGATTGGGATTGCGGGTTATTGGCATTTGTGGAGAGATTGCATAAGTAGGAGTTGGGCAAGGAGACATGGTTAAGCAAATATTTCGGTTTGAGCTAGAAGTGGAGGTTGTATTTGGAAGAAGGTTAAAAGTGCTTCCGAGATTGACCATCATGTTCCTTTGCACCACATTTGCCTTGGTTCCATCATTCTGTGCTTGCAATAGTCCCATACTGGTATTGAATTCTTCAAAATGGTCTGCCATTATAGCCCGTCCTTTATGCAGATTCGCAGCCAAAACAGTGTTTAATGCTAGACAACCTTTAAAGGAAAAATAAAACTCTTCAAAATAAAAGTAAAGTGTTAGCATATTTATCATAATCAAATAAATGCATAAAGTAATAGAGTGCGTAATTAGATTGATTAATCCATTATATGGTTAAGTAGGAGCCCTAAACTAGAAATGATGGCCCATGTTGCAAAATGGATGGACGAGAATGAATTGTTATCTAGAGGGCTCTAACGCTCGAGTCTTGTTGACATGGAAGCGAAATAATTTTAAGTTTTGCAAAGGGGTAACTTATGTTGAACATCAAAGCTTTAGCTCTAGCACAAGTTTTTTTTCCTTGCATAACTCTAATGTTTTTCAAAAATTGCCCCAATCTTTAGGAAGTTTTTGATTATTACTTCATGAGATGATATTCTGCGTGCCAAAAATTTGCCCCAGTTTCTTTCATGAAGGAAAAAAATAAAAATAAAAAATTTTGTTATAATAAGACTGCGTCTTATATAGAGTGGTTTTCAAAGGGGCCACAAACGAATAATTTTGACGTTGAAGATAATATTTGGCTGTTTGAATATCGACAAGCTCAAAATCAAGATATGTAATTAGGATATAAGAGTTAATTGGACATGAAATGACTCTATTATTATTTAGCGTTGGCAAGTCACAAAGCTATCGAGGCCCGGAATACGGTATCAGCCGTTTTGAAACTTATGGGATAGTACCTCGACTCACATGCCAAGACGTAGAATTAACGGTTGTGTGAAGATTAATCTCGATCACCCGAAATAAGATGATGCAAACGCTTGAATTGAATATGTGAAAACATTAAAAAGAATTTGATGCTAAAAATTAACCAAATCGGCCTTCTATTGCTGGGTAGATGGTGCAAAATTGGACACCTACCTACTTGTATATGAGAATTAGTACGAATATTCAAATTCTGAGAGATATGAAGCTATGAGACAAAAATTAGAGGTGCAAGATTGTGCCAGAATTGAATAAAATTGAAAATTTATGTAAGGCACGAGTGGCGATATTTTAAAAAAATATGTAACTATATTTGTAAGAAAAGAACACGAATAAAAATCAACTCATAAAATTAGATCGGCAAAATATTCTCATATTATAAAAGATCACGCTAGTGTTTTTTTTAGAATGCTATCTTGCTTAGGGAGTCAGATGCTCATTGTTGTGTAAAGAAAATTTTAAGGCCAGTTTAAGGCACGAATATTGAGTAATTTCATGACAAACCGAGCCTATTGAAGAGCTTATGGGAAAAACGTCGTATTTTATTAAAATTAGAAGATACTGAGAGACTAAAGATATCTTAATTAGACTATAAGAATTGGAGTAGACCTAAAAGAAATTTGAGCTTAAGTAAATGCACAAATGATGCTCTAGAGTCGTTAAAGAGCGCTAAGCGCGGAATGATGGTGATTATTATTATTAATTCAGGAAAATGATATAAAAATAAGGAACAGAAAAATATATGAACAAATAAAAGATATAAGCAAGTTGAATAGTTAATACTTCTTTTTTCTAAAAAAATAACAGATAATATTAGTAAAAATAATAAAATTAAGTAAGTAACATAGCAAATAAGCAAGTAAGCAAGTAGGCAAGCAAAGCATGTGACACATTCCAAAGAGAAAATAATAGCGCGTCCTAATACGTGAGGGCCTCTTTGTGCCAGAGGTAGGCCTAACGTGTTACTTGGAAGATAAATATGCCATTATGTATCATCTCATTTCTAAAAATTAATTAAGTAATTCTATTTTTTTAAAGTAAATAAATAGCATAAACATGTTTTTTAAAAGATGGTGTATTTTCATCAAAAGAATAAAAGTACAATAGAATATATTATTATAATTAATTAAGTAATTAATTTTATTTTTCAAAAGCAAAAGAAGTACATGAATCGCTTAAGCCATTTTTTATGAAGGTACAACAAAAGATATTTTTGTCATGTGTAAATTTTTCGTTGTTCCATTTGAAAACTTTACACATGTTATAAAAAGATAGTCATGCTCCTTTAACTAGGATTTAATTAATTTAAAGGAAATGATCCACATAATTGACATGCTCACCCCTCAAATAATGTACATAAATATGATAATTGCCACTTGGGGTAGAAAACCCACTTGGACATTTAGGTAAGGTTAACTAATGGATTTAATACACCTCGGGTATTAAATCACCTAAGATTAAAATGATGCATGCTCTTAAAAGGGATTTGGTTTAGCTCTCTCCTAGGCTGACTAGAGTGGGTTTTTCTAGACTGGTCTTCTCCCAAGCAGACAACTTGAGAGTGGAGAGCCCGTGACTGTCGACTGCACCGCTGATCGACTTACTCACGAACTTTCCCCTAAAAGGTATTTTAATAGTGCACGGCCGCAAACCGCGTAACCGCTAGGTGTGTGCTTTGTGTGAATTTTTCAAAAGTGGAGGAAGTGAAATGGGAATGACAATATATAAAGCAATAATAATAGATGAACAATTCATAAAATACAATTTATCATATAATGGCAATTCAAATAAGCATCATAACAATAAAAACACACATATTAATTTTTATTATTAACCTAAGTTTGTTGTGGTTTAGAACCTAGAGTCCCCAGCAGAGTCGCCATGCTGTTATACCCCATTTTAACACGGGTCAAACTAGAGTATAACATATTGGTAATTCTGAAGGTTTAATAATAAGTAAAGAGAGTCGCCACCTAATTATTTTAATGGTGAATTAGGACACCAATTTTAGCTAAATAGTGCTTAAAGTTAACTCTATATTATGGTTTACTTAACCTTAAAGATTATGGGTAAGGGTTCTAATTAATCTTATAGGGAAGGTTGTTAAAACACCCTATATGATCCGTTAATTACGGTTAACCGATCAAACTTAGGTTAATTAATAACTAAAATTATATTAAAAAGGTTCAGACGTATATAGGATAAATATTACATTGCCTTGAAAAGGCTTTCAAAATAGTGAGTAATCCTCAAATTGTAAAGTGGCAAAAATTTAACGTTTTTAACTCTTAAAACTATTTAAAGTGGATAAAATCAAAATCAATTTGAATTCTTGAAATGTGAAAGAAAGCCATATAAAATAGTTTTCGTGGTTTAATGGTAGTGTCGACTATCATTTTTAGACTTAAAATATACTTAGCCTGAGATGCCTTTAGAAATTGATCTAAAAATGTCTAACTTGATTCCATAAGAAATTGATTTAAAAGTTATTACCTTAAAGGCTGATTTTGCAATACTACCTTCAGTGGTCTAATACATTAAGTGTTTATATATAAAGTATTGTGATAGCATTCGTTAACGAGCATATGTAAAAGATTTTATAAAAAAAAGAAGTGTTCTGTAGGTAGTATCGGTCTATCAAGACACAAAAATATTTATAATTAAAATGACTCCATTGTTAAATCTACATTAAACACAATCTCACACTTGAGATAAATTCCAAAACACAAGTTATTCAGCAATAATAACAATAAATGTAACACATAATAAAGGAAGAATAAGAACGCCATAGGCGCCCCCAAGCGTTTCGATTGTTTCTTTTTCTTGCAATCCGTTGCATTCTAAGAAAAATATGTTGTATTGACTCCATGCTCGGGTATGTTGGAGAGTCTTGAAATAGGACACTTTGGCTCCGGTGTTCATGCAAAACAAATAAAGAAAGGAAAAGGTTAAAAGAATCGAGAGAAGATAGCATGAAGTAAACATCAAATAATTTGTATATCTCATACTAAAACAGACACTATAACATGTTATATTAACTAGAAAACCGCAAAGGACCTAACTCTAACTTGACATGGCTAGATTATTAAACATTAATAAGAATTAGACCAAAGAAGATGTCATACAGTAATATAATTTTTAATAGTGTGTAGACTAACCAATAAATACAAGTTACAATGTTAACACACGCATTTAAATACCATATTCCAATCAAGACACATGTTACTAGTGGTAACAAACAAAATAGAATTCTTAAAAAAAAACAAAAAAAAAAACAAAAAAAAGCAATGGATTCTTAATATCTCTTAAAGAAAGTACTATATACAGTGGTTAGTAGTTATATTTATCATCTCTCTAGCTTCCTTTATGTATCAACACTAAACGAAGTTCTAACTTAAGATCCAACTTAGAAAAAAGTTATAAAGACTCCGGATGAAATAATTTGCACCCAGTTCATATCACGCCTGTATAAACTCAGCATGATCTTAAGATTTTACTTTAATGCTCAACCAATTTTAGTAGAGTTTCCAATGCAGTTTGTGCTTATAGCAGTAACCTTATGAATGCATGAGCATAAGGGAATAGTTTTCTAAAGTTATGTATGCTATGACATTCTTTAACACATAAAGAGAAATGGAGCAACCATATATCACATAAGATCAGCCTATCGTTTCTTTTCCCTCAAGATGGATCAACGAGCAAACAAGTTTTCAAGGTTTTAAAGAAATAGTTCTACAATGCAACTCTTATACATAAAGAGTGTGATATCCTACCTAAATACATTTGTAATATGATTTTGAGCTATTTAGAGAAAAGGTAAGGCATAACTCTATTCCATAACATGCTATATCAACAATTCCACAAAAATATTCCAAAAAAAACTTCACATAAACGATGAGTCAAGAATAACATATAGCACTGCTTCAAACGAGTTCAAACAAAAGAAAACCCCTAATACATGATTTCTAATATGTACAATAACACATTTAGGGTCATTTACATACAACTATTAAATATACTTTCTACCAAAAGAGACAAACATAAAATAACTGCTTGAATCAAACGGTTAATTAAAATATGTTGATACCTACCTTTATGACATCTAAATCACGAAACGAAACTAACAAAAATACTGAAGCATAAATTTGTTCAAATTTACAGAATCAAAAGAAAGAGAAAAGGGAGATCACTGACCTTTTTGCGGGCAGCAAACTGGGAGCGTCGTCGATCAACTATCGCACTTCGACCTCAAACTCGCTACCTCGACTGAACAAAGAAAAGCGTCTCTGGTTTGAAATTACAAATAAAATAGAGAAAGAGTTCGCCTAGCTATCTATTTGAAAATTAGCGAGTTTTAGAGAAGGAGGAGGCAGCCAAATCCTTCTTTTTCTAACTCTCCCAAATACGAGTATTTATAGGAGATGTAGAGCTAGGGATTGTGTTTTAGGCGGGATAATTTTTGTGCTTCCGATTTCAAAAGAAGTCAAATGGAGCCGTTCAAATCTAAACGTTGGAACCGCAGTAGATGCTCACGTGATTCACCCAGTTCTTGCACGAAATGGTAAAATCTTGGTTGAGGAGGAGAGATTCGACAAGTCTTGTAGCGTAAAAATAGGAGGATCACAAAATAGGATGAGAAAAAGTTTTTCTTTGCTTGAAATTGGGCGGACAAGGGCTGTCCCTAACTGTTGAAGCTTAGAATTTTAGTCAAAAATGAAGAAGAGACAAAAGAGTAGGTATGGAGAACATAGCAGAGAGAGGCGCTACTAGAAGAAAATGGAACCCTAACTAAATTAACATACTTGGGCTTATGGGAAATAAGATTTGAATAGGCCTAGAAGCTGCAAAACTTGATTTTGGGCTTGTGTTAGATAGGCTTTAAGGCCATTGGGTTGCAATTTAATGGGTTGTTCGAATCAAGTCTTTTTCCCTTCTTCCTTTTCATTTCCAGCTTCTAAATTGGACTCAAATATATTATTTCAAACACATAATAATAATAATAATAATAATAATAATAATAATAATAATAATAATAATAATAATAATAATACTAGTAATAATTAGTATATCGGCGATAATATTAATAGTGATATTAATAATAGCTATAGTAGTAATAATAATAATAATAATAATATTGCTTAAAATACTAGTAATAATTAGTATAACAATAATATTGACAGTGATATTAATAATAGCTATAGTAGTAGTAATAATAATAATAACAACAACAATAATAACGGTAAATCACTACTGAAAAATAAAGTATTTGATGTATTTATAACATAGAAGCTCAAGGAATTAATTAGAAGAAGGGGGGACAAAATTGGATGTCAACAGTCATTTAACTTGTTATACTGGGCATCTCTGAACTCTCTTGAAAATCTAACCCTTTTATCATGTTGCATCTGCTCTCTACCCCTCAAACGATAACCCTCAATCCTGCGAGCAATCTCAACCACTAGCTAATACCATGTACTCATCTCTACCTCCCGAGCCATACCAGATCGGATAAAGGGGTGTAACACCACAACAAACCTCCGTACTCTCTCTCTCCCTCCGTGGGGGAGTATCATAAGTGCATGGAGAGACAGCTTAGAGAACCTCACGTCATAATCGATCACAGACATCTGTCCCTGCTCAAAATGCTCAAACTAGTACTGCAGCTCCTCCCTCTCAAATGGCGGGATGTACCTATCCAAGAACAACTGTACGAACTACCCTAGGTGATGGGAGGAGAACCGGCTGGCCTGGCGAGAACATAGGACAACCACCATCTACAAGCCTTGTCCTCAAGCTGAAAAGTAGTGAAGTCAACACCGTGCGACTCCAATATCCTCATGTTGTGCAGTTTGTGAAGTCCTGGGCATCCTCATGACGCTCACCCCCGAAGATCGGACGATGAAGCCTGGTCCATTTGTCTAATAACTTTTGTGGATTACCCTCCACAACTGGCCTAGGTTGGGGTGACATTGCAGCAACTGGCTGAGCCCCATCTATGGGTAGTGCACTCGGAGTTCGATATACTGCAGTTGTATGACCTGGAGCCTGAGTAGTAGGGGTCTGGGCTCCTCTCCTGCCTGTGAAGTAGATGGGTGTGCTGGAAATAAACCAGCATGAGTCATAGTGTTCGTGAACCGTAGTATGCGGCTCATGACCTCTTGAAATCCCGGTGTTGTCATGAAATCTGCCAGGGTAGGCTCAACCACGGGCACCACGCTCTTCTCCTCAACAATAAGATCCTCCACAAGATCTGGTGGTGGTGCAACTAGAATGTCTCTGGGTCGCCCTCGTCCCCTACCACGGGTCGGTGCCCTCCCCCGGTCTCTACCTCGGCCTCTAGCAACAGGGGGAGCAGCTCCTCCTAGGTTCGGAACGTCAGCGATGCGAGTTCTCACCATCTGTGAGAGAATTAAAGAGGGGAATTTTATACACCAAACATTGCACGACAGGAAATGAATAAATAGTAGTCTTTCCTAACACCCTATAGCCTCTCGATGATAAATACAAACGTCTTTATACCGATCAACAAGACTCTATCAGGTTTGCCCATAACTCATGAGACCTATGTGAACCTAGTGCTCTCATACCATGTTGTCAAGACCCAATTCCACATTAGGTCATGAGGGCGCCCGACTCCATTGTCAAGCAAGACATCGCAGAAACATTACTAACATTATTATGTTGATTTTAATCAAAATGAGTGGAATGAACGCTTAACTTGGAATTAATCCAAAAGAGCGAAATACCAAAAATAACATAGTTACACAAACCTAAAATAAATGTCTACCAAAGTGTGTGCCAGAACCCGGTGTCACAAGCTACGGGCAACTAGTAGATTATACATCCAAAAGAATATCATACTATCCTATTGTCTGAATCCGAATAGATAGAAAATAGAAATACAAGGGAAAAAGTTCTTCGGCTGCGGGTCGACATGAAAGGAAATCAGCTCACCGTAGAAGTCCCAAGTCCGCTCATGGATGCTCACCAGAATGATAACCAGGTCCACATGCCTCAGATCCTGTACATTTAAGTACAGAAGTGTAGTATGAGTACATAAACAATATGTACCCAGTAAGTATCCCATCTAACCTCAAAGAAGTAGAGACGTAAGGTTGACTAGATACTTACTGAGGTCGTGTAAAATGAGGAGAATTTATAACAAGCAGAAATAACTAATTTCATAAGAATTAGCAAGTATAAAATGACAATTCTTCCTTTAGATTGTCATTATATGTGTCCGTATATATATGTAAGCAATTAAGAAATCTAACTAACAATAGAATGTCTAACCAACCGCCACTACACAAGAAAAGCCAAAAACATTAGCACCTGAGAAACGGCATGACGACGACGCAATAAACAAAAACATAGAAGGAACGGATTGGTACTTACGGTTGGCATTCCACACCTCCGGAAAGCCGGCCGCTTCCGCCACCAAGTCAGAAGTGCGGATGTAGAAGTATTTCATCCAGAATTGACGGTTGGGCTTCTCGTCCGCCTCGACGACCAAGCCCTTTGTTCCTCGATTTTTCAATTGCAGCATCTTGCCCCGCATATAGCCGGGACTAAACAGCTGCAATATGTGGTGAACAGAAACGTCCACACCAGCTCTATCAGATCTTCCACGTATACGGAGTTAATTGGGCCGGACAAATGTTAAAGAAGCGGAATAACGCCTCCACCAAGGGGTATATGGGGAGCTCACATCCCATGATGAAAGGATATTCATGGATGGCACAGAACCCCGGTCGATAAACATAGACCAGGTCATCCTCGGCCACCCTCATCTCCGCCATCTCCGGCACGTGGCAGATCACCCTGAGATTGTTTAGTTGCCTCTCAGTGAACGTAGACCTCTCCCACACATCGGCATCCGCCGGGTTAGAAAATTCCTTTCTCACATTCAGGTCGCGAGGAGGAAGGTTATTCTCCTTTAGAGGGACAAAATCCTTCTTTTTCTTCTTACAACCCCAGACTTCCGGGAAACCCAGAACCGGTCTCTGCCCTTTCCGGTTCTCTACGACGACTACCTTTAGCCATTCCTTTTGTTAAGATTGCTAGCTGGGTATCGAAAGAAATTGGTAGCAAGGATGCTGAGAGAAGAGATACGAGTTGCCAAGAATGTGAAAATGAGAGAGTATGAAGCAAAGCGTTTCTGATGATCTAAAAGAGAGGATAATATTGAAACTGCCTCCTATTTATAATAAGTTACTACACGAAATTCGAAGAGTTTTTGCACCGGAAAAGAGGCGAGAAACCGAATCGTCAAATCGACTTTATGACCAACATTGAAAACAACTATAATTATGGTGCACGTCGTCTGCAGGCGACGGTTCGAAAGAACGTGCCACGTACGCACGCATGCACAGAACCCGACGTGGGTTGGATTTATCCGCCCATCGAAGATACGCCCCGGGCATATCTCCAATAGGCTGAGGGACTATCTGTATGAGGACAAATCGGATAAATAGTACGACACGTTTGTACATACACGTGGTCGGTCCTGATGAAGCACATGATGAGGACGCCACCTTATGGGGACGACAACATTCGAGGACGTCTTCATTTATGACCGTACGCCGAGAAGGATGTGGCCCCGCCCTTAAAATACCAAGTCGGCGGACCTGTCTAGGAGGACGTCCCCTATCCCCCCGGTTCCGAATACGCTTGTAGTATCCGGGCGTCAATGTAATAGTTGGGCGAGGGGGCTTCCTTGCTATATAAGGGAGGGCCTCCCCCCATTTGTAAGGATCAATTTTTTAATAAGATATATCTCTCTCTACATTGTTCTTCTCTCTATTACTAGCATTTCCACTGCTCATTTATCCGATATTTTGCATTAAACTCTATTATCTCTATATACGAGTCATCCACACACATTAGCCTAACGATCGATCTTCGATTCATATTACCATTGATTCCAATTATCCCATTGTTTACATTAATTGATTAGTTCAAAGGTATTTAACATTTTTTGAGCAAAACATGGCTATTTTTAAATTTCTCCTATCTTATAGTATTTGGATAAAGTAAAAAAATATTTTTAGGCACTTACTATTAAGCTAAAATATACTTATAATTTTTGGCTTAAAACTGAATTACAACAAGCTCATCCGAACGGGCTCTTATGGTTATTCAAGCTATAAAATGTACTTCAAAGTTTCAGGATAGGACAATCATGGTATAAAAATCCTTATTATTTTATTGTTTGTTGGTATGGAGTACAAAGTTTCTGATTTTTTAGTTAATCTCCGCGTAACAAATGTACAACGTTTGGTTTCCAGAATGGTTGTTGATTTGTTGTATGCTTGGCTTCCATGCTTGTACATTTGTCCTTAACCCCCACTACCCCCCTCCCCCTCCCACTCTAACAAAACGCTCCCCAATTTGAGGTTGACCTCCATTGTCTTTTCCAACATTGACCTCCATCAAAGTAACCTCGATCCACCACCTCACCTACACCCCCCCTCCTTCTCCCCTGCCATTTCAGCTCTGAACATAATATTTATTTTCTTTAGAGTCGTAGGGGAAATTATGGCGGATCTTGGCACTGCAGACCCACAATCTCAGCTCATACCAAACCTCCCAGACGATGTAGCATTACAGTGCTTAGCCAGAGTCCCACGTTCCCATCACCCTATTCTCTCTCTCGTCTCCAAATCCTGGCGCTACACCCTAAGCTCCACTGCACTCTACTCCACCCGGTCAATTCTACGTACTACCGAAACTTTCCTCTACCTCAACCTCCGCATAAACTCCACTTTCCACTGGTACACTCTCTTCCAAAACCCTAACTCACAAAAATCCAGAAAGCTTTTTCCCCTTTCTTCAATACCCTATAAGCCCATTGGATCGGCTTATGCAGTTTTGGGCCCAAAGATTTATGTGATTGGTGGGTCCATTGGTGAAATCCCTTCGAACAATGTGTGGATTTTCGATTGTAGGTTTAATTGTTGGGAAATGGGGCCAAGAATGAGGATTGGTAGGGAGTTTGCTGCAGCTGGGGTTGTGAATGGGAAGATTTATGTTATGGGTGGGTGTGTTGTAGATAATTGGGCTAGGTCGATGAATTGGGCTGAAGTTTTTGATCCATTAACGGGGTTATGGGCTGCGTTGCCTAGTCCAATTGAGGTTAGAGACAAGTGGATGCATGCTAGTGCAGTGGTGGGTGATAGGGTGTATGCAATGGCAGATAGGGGAGGGGTGGTGTATGATGTTGGGGGTGGGGAAT
Organism: Nicotiana noctiflora; assembly: GCA_032618575.1. Taxonomy (NCBI): domain Eukaryota; kingdom Viridiplantae; phylum Streptophyta; class Magnoliopsida; order Solanales; family Solanaceae; genus Nicotiana; species Nicotiana noctiflora. The sequence goes on along the minus strand of JASVEL010002075.1, from coordinate 29,894 downwards.
GGGGGAGTGTAACGAAAAGGCTTGATTTGGGGTGGAGGGGACGAGCTGCGGTGGTGGGAGGAGTGTTGTATTGTTATGATTATTTGGGTAAGATTAGAGGGTATGACGTGAAGGAAGATGTGTGGAAGGAATTGAAAGGGGTGGAGAAGGGGTTGCCTAGGTTCTTGTGTGGTGCGACAATGGTGAATTTTGATGAGAGGTTGTGTGTTGCATGGGAAGGCAAGAGGAACGGCAAGGAGGTTGACATTATGTGCGCAGAGGTTGAAGTGTGGAAGGACAAGGACGGAGGGTTGAGTGGGAACATCTTGTGGTCGGGTGTGATTCTTGTTGTTCCTAATGGTGCTTCAATTGTGCATTGCTTTGCAGTTGACTTGTGATGTTTACTTTAGACAAGGTGCGGCTATTCTCTAGCTTTTGTTAACCATTTGAGTGAATTGGTATTTTGTCCATGATAATCTGACTGTTTGCTGTTGTCTTTTCATTCATTGTCTTTAGTCTTTTCCGTATTTGGTGCTAGCTCAGAAGTTAATGCTTCTGATATAAAAGCTTTATTAACTTGGGCCACAATGTCATCAAAGGCGCGCTTAAAGCGCTCTTAAGCCCTGAAGTGAGGCTTAAAACATGTTGGACGCTACTCCTTGCTTAATGGGTGCTTAAGTGTTGTCATCAAGGTTCTAAGACATACTTTTCCTTGCTAATGAGTGTAATCCGGAAGATGCGACATTATTGGTTGATATTTCACTTTATCGTAAATTTTCTTCAATTTCATTGTCCATATATTGGTATACATGCTTATAGATATAATCTTGGTCTATGCATATGTATTTGTAGTTTTTCTGCACTTGCGCCTTTCTTCGTTAAAGCCCACGCTTTATTTGCGCTTTGTGCTGAAATCCCTAATAGACCTAATAGATTTTTTGCCTTTGATAACGCCAGTTGGTGACTAACACTAATAAATTCATACACTTGGTCCCATGGGTCCTCATACGGAGTCGCACACTTACTTGAGCAATGCGGGAGACTGGGGAATGGGTCGAATAAACCCCCCGGGGTAAGAAAGCAGCTGGCCCTATGTGTAAAACCTTGCCGCGGGAGAGTCTTTCTCCAATGAGAATAAAGAAAGTTTTTGGGCAAGACAAGAAAGGAACTCGCCCATTCACAGTATTGTGAATAATTTGGGTTTATTGGCTATCATATAGCATTTTTTACATGTGTGTTCTGTTTGAAAATAAGATATATTAGACCGAATGCACAATTCACTCACTAAATGTAGTTTGTCGCTACTTTGTGTGGTAGATGTGCTTATGGTGTTCGGAGCAGAAAAGGGGTTGGGGGGGGGGGGGGCTTGAATGGCTAGTGAATTAGAATTAACTTAATATGAAGAGTGGACAAGGCCTTTAAAGTCAATACTAGTTGAAGTTGGCTTTGTAGACTTCTTATTTGTCTATGACATGATCCATGCATGTTCTTTTCATCATTGTTAATTCTTTAATATTCTATGTCCATTTGTTCTGTTAGTTTTCCTGGAAAAAGTTGAAAATTGGAAAAAATTTCTTTAGGGGTCCAGGAGGTCGATTTGGGTCATAAAGTCGAATTTTGCTGAATATGAAGGAGTTGGTACTATCTCATAAATCTTAATTCATGTTAATTATCAACGCATCACAAGTAGCACAAGTGCCTTTGTGTGCTTTAGATGGAATTTGCTTTAAATCATCAAATCTTCTAGCTTGCTTTTATAAAGTTGCTCTATTAATCTATACCAATCTAAAAAGGAAGAAAGATTGCTGCAGTAATGGTTATGACTCCACAGCAAAATCCTACATAATTATTTGCAGTGATGCTAGACAATCATCTCCACATAAAGAGCCAAAAACATAACTGACAAGCAAGGTTAGAGAGCCAATAACCCTATAACATTAAACACTTAAAAGAAAGCCAAAGAGGAGCAAGATTTTTGATTACTCGTCTAAATCAACCTATCATTAACGGAAGCTAAGGTACCGTCTTCTTACCTTGTCTAGATCTCCATATTTCAATCTTCAATTTCTGTTATTTTGTTTATTTTGCTACTTTTTGAAGTGTCATCTTTTTGTTCAATTCTGGTTAAAAAGTGAACTCCTAGTGATTGTTTTTGTGGGGGGTCTCAAAGATATAAAATTTACATTGTCTCAAAGCATTATAGTGGAGAAATTTTTCTTTGTATTCATTACTAAATAACACTACCATATCTTTTGATTTCGTGGTGAATTGATAAGAGCAGGACACAAACATGTTTGCTTTTTCAAATTTATTACCAATAGCAATGTATCTTTTTTGTATGTTAAGAATTTGTCTTCAAATAAATGAGATAAAATATAGGTACAAGAACTTTCTGCGAGGAAAAGGATAAATTGAATTTTTGTTCTCAAAGAATAACCAAGATAAAATTTACATCATCGTTTTTTTGTTGTTTGCTTTCTCTCTTATGTTTAGAAAATATTTCTTTTGGGCTTTTTGTGATGCACAGTAGATTCGAGGAATTTCTGACACACGTATTCAATTAGTTCAGTTTGTTTGTTTATTTGCTTCTTGTTTTATTCACGATTTTGTGTCTTTTGAATCAATTAACAAAAGCTATGTACAACAACAAAAAGTATATTTTTAGTACTTGAACTAAGTGTTTGGTTTTCTTATACTTTTAAAGATTTTGTCTCATGTCCATAAAAGAAAAATAGTCTACTTTCAAACTCATTGAAAGAGATGGTTATGTGAAGTGTGCAATTATTTCTAAGAGATCCTTTGATATTATAAACTTTGTCACTACAAGCCATCTTTTGGAGTTGAATAAAGTAGTTTTTATTATTGTGGTTTATCTTTCTTTTAGAAAAACTTATGAATAATTCTACTGAGCTGCCTCACTCAAAATTTTTTAATAAACAATTGAAGTTTGATAAAATTGCATATTGAGGTTCTACTCAATTGTAGACTTGTAATTGACGAAGCGGGACAATGAAAAGCACCTTAACTCCCGCTTCTAAATATTAGCAATAATAGTAATTTCATGAACACAGTTAACTAAAAATTCATAAACACAGTAAGCTTACGAATTTCCCTACATATTTTTATTAAATATCCCCACATAATCAAATATATTGAATCAACCACAAAGACATTTCAAATTTCACACACTAAAATTTATCAATAACATAATCACATTACATCTACAACACTGAAACAACATATAATGCTTATTTTTAAAATTTAACACAGCATTGAACCAACTTACACAAAGAAAAACGAAAATACATCAAAAAAAAAAAAAAATATTACCAGTTCTGATTCAAAATAGATGACGGAGAAGATGAAGGAGCAGAAATTTAACTGAAGATTTCACTTTGCATGTGAGGAAGATGAAGAAGAAGAGAAGATTTGAAAGTTGAAACCGCTCTCAAAATAATCAAGGGAATGAAAATAAGGGTTTTGGGAGATTTTAGGTATTATGAGCGAAATAAGAAAGGGCAAATATATCTTTTCCCCATTAACAGTGGCTATTTATGATGAGCATTGTAATTAGTGGATAAAAATTAAAGACACCCCTAATTAGTGGCTACTACACGCAATTTTTACGTCAAATACAGAGGTGGGTTGTTCACTTCATTGATTTGACTTCACTTTACTTAAAATAAAAGAAAGGGGCCGGGCGGGCAGTGAAGGCTCATGAGCGAGCTGCAAGCACCTACTCCTATCAAAATGAGAAGCAGCAAAAGTTGTTTTCGGAGCAGAAAAAAGAAGTATTTTTTCGCACAGGACTCTACGGTGTTTCCCATATAATGACAATTTACAAGACTAACAGAAATTACATTTTCCAGTTATATAATGTATTTATCCTCAGTTTGATGCGCTCCATCTTCTGTGGCCACATAAATCTTGAGACGAGACACACCTTGAATTACAACTTCTAATGATGGATCATCAACTGATGGAAATGAGGCACCAATTGCATCTCCCGCCTAGGCAAAAAATTAGAATGTCAAATATAAGACAATACCCAAATCTGAAAATTAGAATGTCAAATATAATGGATTTTTTTTATCCAGTAAAATATCATTAATATTAACAAGGCCGAGATGGCCATACACAAAAGATACACCCAAAAAGGAGAAACCTACAAAATATGGTTCTCTCATACACCCAATCCTCTATACAATTGGGAAATACATGGGTGTACCACAAAAAGAAATAATGGAACTTCAGTTCCTCACGTGAATAAATTAAACTACAGGTTACTTCCTCTTAAAATGTGCAAATTTCTCTAAACACAATAATCGGAATTGGCATAATAAAAAGGCTAACCTCATTCAACTTTGTGCTGGTCCACTTGGTATGACTGGCCTTTTTCAACTGATGAAGAGCAGGCACCACTCACATTACCAACCTAGGCAGAAGAAAGGATTAAGAAGAGACTACCAAGTCGGAAAAGTAGAATGTCAAATATAGGAGCTTCAGTACCACAAGTGAATAAATCAAAGTGCACGTTGCTTGCCCTCAAAATGTGCAAATTTCTCCAAACGGACTAATTTGATTTAGCATAACAAAAAGGCTAACCTCGTTCATATTTGTGTTGGTCCACGTGAAATGACTAGCACGTACACGATGTGCACATCCCTTCAACTCATGATACAATAAAAAGAAGTTATTAGCACAAGCAATATAGACAATTATGACAACAAGTAGAAAAAATAATGGTAATTGTACTCACAATACATTCGTAGTAGTTTAGCCCAACTGTTCCCATTCTTTTGTCATCACCCACGACGAGCTTCATATTCTTTCCACAACAAGGACAAGAGTCGACCAAAGTCTGCAAAAATGCACTCTGAAAAAAGAAGCTATTGGCTGTAAACCATACGTGAAAACAGACAAGATAGGAGACAGTAAGGCAGAAGTGATGAGGTTCCCAACTCTACGTAATCTGTTTTCTTCTTCGCAAAATTTAGCATACGCAGCGAACGCCTCATCTCGCCTCTTATAGCTGCGATGAACACAACCAGGAAATCTAATAACATTATCACGGCAGTCATCCCAGTTTGAATACGCTCCAGGTTTTCTGCCAACAAAGACGACATACGTTTTCTCCTAATACAAATGAAGAACAAAAACAGATTAATTCCAGAAGTAGTACAAACCAACGTAACAGGATAAATAAATCAATTAAGATAAGAACAAAACAAAAAATTATTATAATCACACAGAGACAACCGGAAGTAGGAATGGGTGGGATTGGTGGAGGCTGTCAGAAATAGGGCACTGAAAGTAGGAAGTAAAATACAACCACCATCAAGTTGAATCCACAAGTGGGATCTGGGGAGGTAGTGCGTACGCAGACCTTACCTCTACCTTGGGAAGGTAGAGAGGCTACTAGGAGATACTCGATTTCTATTTCGTTTTGCAAATGACTATCGGTGACGGATTCATGGCGGATTGGCAAGTTATTGGGCTGGGTTGGATTTGAACCAGGCCAACGAATTTACAGTTTGTCCCCAAACAAAGTTTTGCAAGTGAGATGGCTAGAGTAAAAGCTTAAACCTAAAAACTATTGTAAACTAACTTACATGATGGTTAGACTGCCACAAAATTGCTGCCACAAATTGCTGCAATTTTGTGGCAGTCTAACCATCATGTAAGTTAGTTTACAATAGTTTTTAGGTTTAAGCTTTTACTCTAGCCATCTCACTTGCAAAACTTTGTTTGGGGACAAACTGTAAATTCGTTGGCCTGGTTCAAATCCAACCCGGCCCAATAACTTGCCAATCCGCCATGAATCCGTCACCGATAGTCATTTGCAAAACGAAATAGAAATCGAGTATCTCCTAGTAGCCTCTCTACTTTCCCAAGGTAGAGGTAAGGTCTGCGTACGCACTACCTCCCCAGATCCCACTTGTGGATTCAACTTGATGGTGGTTGTATTTTACTTCCTACTTTCAGTGCCCTATTTCTGACAGCCTCCACCAATCCCACCCATTCCTACTTCCTGTTGTCTCTGTGTGATTATAATGATTTTTTGTTTTGTTCTTATCTTAATTTATTTATCCTGTTACGTTGGTTTGTACTGCTTCTGGAATTAATCTGTTTTTGTTCTTCATTTGTATTAGGAGAAAACGTATGTCGTCTTTGTTGGCAGAAAACCTGGAGCGTATTCAAACTGGGATGACTACCGCGATAATGTTATTAGATTTCCTGGTTGTGTTCATCGCAGCTATAAGAGGCGAGATGAGGCGTTCGCTGCGTATGCTAAATTTTGCGAAGAAGAAAACAGGTTACGTAGAGTTGGAAACCTTATCACTTCTGCCTTAGTGTCTCCTATCTTGTCTGTTTTCACGTATGGTTTATAGCCAATAACTTCTTTTTTCAGAGTGCATTTTTGCAGACTTTGGTCGACTCTTGTTGTGGAAAGAATATGAAGCTCGTCGTGGGTGATGACAAAAGAATGGGAACAGTTGGGCTAAACTACTACGAATGTATTGTGAGTACAATTACCATTATTTTTTCTATATTGCTTGTGCTAATAACTTTTTTTTATTGTATCATGAGTTGAATGGATGTGCACATCGTGTACGTGCTAGTCATTTCACGTGGACCAACACAAATATGAACGAGGTTAGCCTTTTTGTTATGCTAAATCAAATTAGTGCGTTTGGAGAAATTTGCACATTTTGAGGGCAAGCAACGTGCACTTTGATTTATTCACTTGTGGTACTGAAGCTCCTATATTTGACATTCTACTTTTCCGATTTGGTAGTCTCTTCTTAATCCTTTCTTCTGCCTAGGTTGGTGATGCGAGTGGTGCCTGCTCTTCATCAGTTGAAAAGGTAAGTCATACCAAGTGGACCAGCACAAAGTTGAATGAGGTTAGCCTTTTTATTATGCCAATTCCGATTATTGTGTTTAGAGAAATTTGCACATTTTAAGATCAAGTAACCTGTAGTTTAATTTATTCACGTGAGGAATTGAAGTTCCATTATTTCTTTTTGTGGTGCACCCATGTAGTTCCCAGTTGTATACAGGATTGTGTGTCTGAGAGAACCATATTGTGTAGGTTTCTCCTTTTTGGGTGTATCTTTTGTGTATGGCCATCTCGGCCTTGTTAATATTAATGATATTTTACTGGATAAAAAAAATCCATTATATTTGACATTCTAATTTTCAGATTTGGGTATTGTCCGTTATATTTGATATTCTAATTTTCTGCCTAGGCTGGAGATGCAATTGGTGCCTCCTTTCCATCAGTTGATGATCCAGCATTAGAAGTTGTAATTCAAGGTGTGTCTCGTCTCAAGATTTATGTGGCCACAGAAGATGGAGCGCATCAAACTGAGGATAAACACATTATATAACTGGAAAATGTAATTTCTGTTAGTCTTGTAAATTGTCATTATATGGGAAACACTGTAGAGTCCTGTGCGAAAAAATACTTCTTTTTTCTGCTCCGAAAACAACTTTTGCTGCTTCTCATTTTGATAGGAGTAGGTGCTTGCAGCTCGCTCATGAGCCTTCACTGCCCGCCCGGCCCCTTTCTTTAATCTTAAGTAAAGTGAAGTCAAATCAATGAAGTGAACAACCCACCTCTGTATTTGACGTAAAAATTGTGTGTAGTAGCCACTAATTAGGGGTGTCTTTAATTTTTATCCACTAATTACAATGCTCATCATAAATAGCCACTGTTAATGGGGAAAAGATATATTTGCCCTTTCTTATTTCGCTCATAATACCTAAAATCTCCCAAAACCCTTATTTTCATTCCCTTGATTATTTTGAGAGCGGTTTCAACTTTCAAATCTTCTCTTCATCTTCCTCACATGCAAAGTGAAATCTTCAGTTAAATTTCTGCTCCTTCATCTTCTCCGTCATCTATTTTGAATTAGAACTGGTAATAATTTTTTTTGATGTATTTTCGTTTTTCTTTGTGTAAGTTGGTTCAATGCTGTGTTAAATTTTAAAAATAAGCATTATATGTTGTTGACTTGTTTCAGTGTTGTAGATGTAATGTGATTATGTTATTGATAAATTTTAGTGTGTGAAATTTGAAATGTCTTTGTGGTTGATTCAATATATTTGATTATGTGGGGATATTTAATAAAAATATGTAGGGAAATTCGTAAGCTTACTGTGTTTATGAATTTTTAGTTAACTGTGTTCATGAAATTACTATTATTACTACTATTTATAAGCGGGAGTTAAGGTGCTTTTCATCGTCCCGCTTCGTCAATTACAACTAGGGGTGGCAATTTAAGCCCAAACCCATCTAACCTGCCCAACTAGTCCAGAGATTAATAGGTTGGGCTACAACCATTTTAGCTTACGGGTCAATTTGGGTTGAGCCCAAGTTAACCCATTTAACAGCCCAAATATAACCCATGAAACTCACCCAAAACAAAGTATCTCAACCTAACTTATTTAGAAATTTACTTAGTTGCTCCAATTTTTTTATTTTTTGTATTTTTAATTTTCTGTTCCTTCTCTAAGCCGAGGGTTGATTGGAAACAGCCTCTCTACCCTTTTGGGTAAGGCTTGTCTACATATTACCCTCCCCAGACCCCACCTTGTGGGACTATACTGGGTAGTTGTTGTATTTTTAATTTTCTGTTCTGTTGTTTTTCTATGCTACTCACTCACCCAACCCCCTACACCCCCACCCCGCGCAAAACCCCTATAAAAGATAATTTTCTATTATGTTGTTTTTCTGCCATCCCACCATAACCCCCCTCTCCGGCGCGAACCCCCTAAAAAAATTTTATTTTTTATTTTATTTTTAAATTTCTATTTTTTATTTTTCTGTCACCCTACCCCATCCTATCAATACCCCCTCCCACACATTTTACCCCACGGTGCCAAACCCCTAAAAAAAATTATTTTTTATTTTTATTTTTTGTTTTTTAATTTTTCTACCACCCTACCATAGCCCCTACCCCTACCCCTCCCCCGCCACGCAAAATCCCTAAAAAATTCATTCTTTTGTTGTTTTTTTAATTTTCTATTATTTTATTTTTCTACACCTTCTACCCCTACCCCTCCCATGCCCCCCTCACCCCCACCCCGGGCGCAAACCCCTTTAAAAAAAATTGTATGCAAGATGAGCATGATTTTAAAATATGGGTCATGTTGGGCGGGTTGGGTTATGACCCATTGTTTAGCCCATCTTGACCCAGCCCATCTTAATCCAAATTCACTTTGGGCTGGGTTGGGCAATGACCCATTTATTGACTAACCCATCTTGACCCGTCCAAACTCAGCCCAACCCGCCCATTTGCCACCCTAATTATAGGCACCCCATAAAAATAATTGATGCATACATCTACTATTTGAACAAAAGGAGTCGTGACTTAGAGTTCATGGTGGGTGTGATTGGTATTTTAAAGGTTCTTTGGATGAAATATGTGATGAGGTTCAAGAAGAAAGGCAAATTGAGTCTGGGGTATATTAGCCAATGAGATATTACAACTGGTGGGTATTGTGGCCTATAGGCTTGCCCTACCACCAAAGTTAGCAAAGGTCCATCCGGTGTTTTATGTGTCTTTGCTTCCAAGCACGTGCATGACCTGACATGTGTCATTAAGGTCAAGTTGTGCAAGTGGATGTGGAGTTGTCGTATGAGGAGATTTCGGTAACTCTTATAGACAAACAAGTGTGCTACTTTAGATCGAAGAAGATTTTTTCGGTCAAAGTATTGTGACAGAACCATCAGGTTGAGAAGGCTACTTGGGAGTCTGAGTAAGACATGCATTGCAAGTATCTGCAACTATTCAATACTCAAAGTATGTTAGACTCATATGAGGACGAACGTCATTTTAAGTGTGGGAGAATGTAATACCCCATAAGGAAAAAGAAGAAGTTATATTTAAGAGATTAGAAAAGTAGAATAAAATGAAAAGAGCTTCATAATAAAATGGACCCAGGTCCAGGGATTAACAGGATTAAGGACAGTCATTACTTGAATATTTTACCACTATATGAATGTAAATGAAGTCTTCTTTTGGTCATTTTCTTCATGAAAGAAACGCATAAAGTATTTACTACTTTAAGCTTTTTCACTTGCGGTGTGAAATAGAGATTTAAAAAGGAAAGAGGAAACTAGATTAAACATAGGTATTTAAAGGGAGAGCGTAAGGCTTAAAGCAAGTATATACAAATCAAGAAGAGTGCAACAATCTCAAAACCTCAAGAGACTAATAAGATTTATTCAACGTAATCTATGTTTTTTTTTTCCTTTTTGCAATTCTTTTACTGCTTGAGACATTGATATCGGTATTGGAGATTTTAAATGGTACTATACCGTTTGTTGGATTTGATTTAAAGGTTTTGAACTTGGAAATTTAAGGAATTGAGCCCTAACCCTCAATTTGGTAATGAGGTTAAATGACTTTTTGAACTCCGATAGGGAAATTAAGTAAATATTTGGACTCATGAGGTTACGGATAATTAGGAAACGTATTAGGTCCGAATCAAATTAGTGAGTTTATAGATCAACTTCAGTAATGAGAAGTTCAAGTTAAATTGTTTTCGGTATCATTCTATTTTTAGCGGACTAATAAGAAACTAGTATTGTTCTTCCTGGAACGTAGGGAGTAACTATTATAGTCACCCCATAAAGATATTTAATGCATATACATCTACTATGTGGACAAGAGGAGTCTCGACTTGGAGTTCACTATGAGTGATTCATTGTTTCTGAAGGTTTTCCCATGAAAGCTGCGATGAGGTTTGAGAAGAAAGGCAAATTGAGTTGGAATATATTGGTTGTATGAGATATTGCAAGGGGCGTGCGTGGTGGCCTATAGGCTTGGCAGGCCACCAAAGTTCATCTGGTGTTTCATGTTTTTATGCTTCATTGCACGTGCATGACCCGACACATGTAATTTATGAATATGCTTTTTTTATGAAGTGTAATTTATGAATATGCTAGTACAACACAGATAGTATAAAAGCACTTATTGCATATCACGGCACAGTATCAGTATCAGTTGACACTTGACTGTGGATAGTTCAATATCCTCCTAGTCCAGTTAAATCTATATCTGATAAATAGGATGGCATGCATATTTGTCCATCCAGTTCAATTAATTAGTACAGTTCAACTGTTGACCCAGATAATATTCAGTAGCAGTTGGCCAGGTTGATCTATGAACTCACTTATCTTATACAGACCTGATACAATTTGGATCACCCCTAATCCAGTGAGTCCAAATATATACTTAATTTCTGTGATCGAAATTTATAAAGTTATCCAATTCCTTAGTTTATTTATTTGGGGGGTCATATTTCAATTTCATAGATTTCTTAGTTCAATTCAAATCCAACTCATCATGTAATTTCATTTAAGCTGAAATACTTCATTTGACATCTCAAATATTCATACCATATCTCAAAGAACTGGTAAAAATTTCAAAAAGGGCACATGGGTTACCTTGAGTAGAGCTTACATGTTGCTTGAGGTTTTGGGAATTTTGAACACTTCTTGATTTGTACGAACTTGCTTTAAGCCTTCTGGTCTCCCTTTAAATTCTCATTTCACGCAAAAATGGAAGAGCTTGAAGCAACAAATAGCTGCTGCATTTCTTTCCCGAACATAATGGCAGAAGACTTGGTTTATATATGTTGTACAGTTGTGAACCACTCAAGTGGCGGTTGGTATTGATCTTTAATCCCTTCCCATATGTTGTTTACGCAGTGTGGGTTTAGGCCTATTTATTAATGCCCTTCATCTTACTTCTTTTTCTACGTTGTCAATCTGTTAAATACATCAACTCCTTTTCTTTTCTTTTCTTATGGCGTATTACACAAATGCTCTGCCAAAGCTCCTCCAAAATACATGTGTATCTGTATTCGTGTCGAAAATAGATGGGTTGATTTGAACCCATCATGTGTGTGGTGCATACTATGAGCTGGAGGGTTATCCAATAAGTCTTAGTGCGTCTAATTAGGCCCTAAATCATTTCAGAAACCATGTTATGTTAATCCAATATAGTTCAAGCAGAAAAATGCCGATTCCTACATTTTTTTTGCAATTCGTTTTCGGATTTGTACATTTTGATGTATTTTTCACAATCTGTTGTTTGTAGTTTGTGCTCAATTTATTAATTTATAAACGATTTTACAAAATTCACGGGCTTATGTCCTATCTTCTCTCACACATTTATGACACTGGATAAGGAGTGTTATTCTTGGATTTACTGTTGTGGATGTGAGTTTGTTGTTCTATATTGTATTGGACCCATATATTATGCTGAAACTCTCTTTGAATTAGAAGCTGATAAATTTCGATGCAGATTGAAGGTGCCGGTCATGCATGAGATGAGCTTTTCACATGTTACTTATTTGGGTTGCATCATAATGCTGCGGTTTAATCTCTGAGAATTCAATATATGACTGCAGAAATTCAGATAGCGGTAGAGAACCTCGAGTCTGAACCCTCGAGAATCACTGTTTCCAAGTTGTTGAATGTTGCATAGGCCAATTATTTTCGAGACTGGGGCACATGTAGAATGTGAGTTTGCGTTTCAAACACATATCTGGAAAGCTTCTGCGTGATTTGGAACAAATTATAGTGTAACTAAGTTATGAGCTCAATTTGTAATTGTCAGCGATGTAGAAAGTCTGTTTTGTAGTTTGTACACAGCTAGCTAATTACCTACTTGTTCATGAACCAATGAGTTCTAACTTGGAAGAAACAAAAATTTGAGTAATTTATCTTTCAGTAATTTTCAATAATAATTTTTTAGTTGAATCGGAAAACAGACAATTTATCATCTATGGTCCGAACAATTACTTATGAGACCACCCTCTTGTTTATTGAATTATAGTCTGTAGTGATTGATGAATTGAATTTCTTTTCATAGGAGCTCTTGAGAGGAACTGATATTGCAGCAATATTATGTAGTATTTTTGTTTCGTGAAATTACCAAACCAAACTGATCCTATTTGAACCAAAGCCTGGATCAATTATAGTGTAATACAAAGCAGTAAAAATTGCATGGGCCGCTCTATTTGGTCGTTCCCATTTAGTCTATACTTATTTTTTAAGAGAATTTTTCACAAAAGGCATTCATTAAGATTTAATTAGCAATAAATAGAAACCATTTCCTATATTACATGATATAGATATGTTTTACGTTATTTTATGATGTATATAGTGTATTAAACGAATTGTATTCAATAATACAATATGAAATGACGCCGCACAAACAGGGATTCCTGTAAATCATGATCTGTATTTAGGTGTACTAAGCGGGAAAAAAGTAACGCTTCAGCGCAGATCATGTGAATGTGAATCTGTATTTAGGTGTATTAAGCTGTATTAAGCGGCGTCATTTCACAAAAAACGGGAGTTATACCATAAATTGGTGAGAAAAAAATATTTTGTACCATCTAATAAGGCTTAAATATAGGAAAGTATTACATTTAAATTTTTTGCTACAAAATAAAAAAGGTTATTATATTATATAAAATCTTAAAAAGGTATTTATATGTTATATATAGGGTACTAACCTATTCTATGGGTGGTAAAATTTCCTTTTTTTAAACTTTTAATTTGTACCCACTTTTTAAATAATTTCAGCTCCCTTTCTCCTCCTCCTTCTACTCCTCTAAGTTTTATCTTTTCTTTTTCCAGAAGTAAAGTTCATCCCTATCTGCTACTTCTTATTTCTACGGTGAGTTTTATAAATGTTCACTCCAACTTATACATCTGAAACAACCAATTTGCTTTCTTCGTCACTTCCTATCACGTGACATGCATATATATACAACTGACTTGGTGATTTGTTTGATTAATTACTACTGTTGGACCATATTCAAGGAAGCTAACTTACTATGGCCATTCCAACTTAAGGCACCTTTTGGTGGACTCAAGAAGAAGAGAAATCACTATGTTGAAGGTGGTGACGCTAGAAACCGCGAGAATTACATCAATGAGCTCATCAGGAGGATGAACTAAAAGAATCTCGGTAAGAAGCAAATTTTGTTTCTTTAGAAGTGTTTGTTTTTTGTGTTTGAACTGTTTGTAATATAGAACTAGTCAGGATTCAGGTCTTGTTCGCAAGGTTAAATTCAGTTTGGTCAAGATGGTATGGCAAATGAAATTATAAACAAACAAAAACTTCAGCTCTAGAGCTGAAGTTCCCCGGTTACAAAGACAAAAATTTCAGCTTTAGAGCTGAAATTTCCCAGTTACAAACACAAAGACTTTAGCTCTAGAGCTGAACTTCATGTCCGGCTACTAGAATACTGAAGTTTTGGGTGATTGCCTTTGCTACTTCAACACCGTATGCTGAAGTTATGCGAAAAAGATGGTACGTTTGCAATTTTTGCAAAGCAGGCACAAGTTAAAACGTAGCATAAAAACGGGTATAAATGCAAATGCCCTAGCAAAAATTGCACGGGGGGCCCTATTTGGTCACCCCTATTTTGCCTATACCCATTTTTTTTAAAACTTTCAACTTGTACCCACTTTTTAAATAATTTTAGCTCTTTTTCTCCTCCTCCTTCTCCTCCTCAAAGTTTTATCTTTTCTTTTTTCAGAAGTAAGGTTCATCCCTATCTGCTTCTTCTTATTTCTCGAGTGAGTTCTATAAATTTTCATGCCAACTTATACATCTGAAACAACCAACTTTCTTTCTTCGTCACTTCCTATCACATGACATGCATATATATACAACTCACTTGGTGATTCATTTGATTAATTACTTCTGTTGGACCACATTTCAAGGAAGCTAACTTCCTATGGCCGTTCCAGCTTAAGGCACCTCTTGGTGGACTCAAGAAGAAGAGAAACCACTATATTGAAGGTGATGATGCTAGAAACCGCGAGAGTTACATCAATAAGCTCATCAGGAGGATGAACTAAAAGAATCTCACTAAGCAGCAAATTTTGTTTCTTTAGAAGTGTTTATTTTTTTTGTGTTTGAACTGCTTGTAATATGGAACCAGTCAGGATTCAGGTCTTGTTCGCAAGGTTAAATTCTGTTTGGTCAAGATGGTGTGGCAAATGAAATTATAAACAAACAAAAACTTCAGCTCTAGAGCTGAAGTTCCCCAGTTACAAACACAAAAATTTCAGCTCTAGAGCTGAAATTTCCCAGTTACAAACACAAAAACTTCAGCTCTAGAGCTGAACTTCATGCCCGACTACTAGAATGCTGAAGTTTTGGGTGATTGTCTTTGCTACTTTAGCACCGTATGTTGAAATTATGCGAAAAAACGGGTACGCTTGCAATTTTATTTGCAAAGCGGGCACAAGTTAAAACATGTCACAAAAAACGGATATAAATGCAAATGCCCCAGCAAAAATTGTACGGGGCGCCCTATTTGGTCGCCCCCATTTTGCCTATATCTATTTTCTAAAATTTTTAACTTGTTCCCACTTTTTAAACAATTTCAGCTCCCTTTCTCCTCCTCCTTCTCCTCCTCAAAGTTTTATCTTTTCTTTTTTCAGAAGTAAGGTTCATCCCTATCTACTTCTTGTTATTTCTCCGGTGAGTTCTATAAATTTTCACGCCAACTTATACATTTGAAACAACCAATTTGCTTTCTTCGTCACTTCATATCACGTGACATGCATATATATACAACTGACTTGGTGATTTGTTTGATTAATTACTACTGTTGGACCACATTTCAAGGAAGCTAACTTCTTATGGCCATTCCAGCTTAAGGCACCTCTTGGTGGACTCAAAAAGAAGAGAAACCACTATGTTGAAGGCGGTGACGGTGGAAACCGCGAGAATTACATCAATGAGCTCATCAGGAGGATGAACTAAAAGAATCTCACTAAGCAGCAAATTTTGTTTCTTTAGAAGTGATTGTTTTTTGTGTTTGAACTTTTTGTAATATGGAACTAGTCAAGATTCAGGTCTTGTTCGCAAGGTTAAATTCAGTTTGGTCAAGATGGTGTGGCAAATAAAATTACAAACAAAAAAAAATTCAGCTCTAGACCTGAAGTTCCGCAGTTACAAAGACAAAAACTTCAGCTTTAGAGATGAAGTTCCTAGTTACAAACACACAAACTTCAGCTCTAGAGCTGAACTTCAGGTCCGGCTACTAGAATGCTAAAGTTTTGGGTGATTACCTTTGCTACATCAGCACCGTATGCTGAAGTTATGCGAAAAAGCGGGTACGCTTGCAATTGTTTTTGTAAAGCTGGCGCAAGTTAAAACGTGGCACAAAAAATGGGTATAAATACAAATTCCCCTACAAAGCACACCCAAGTGTTTCTTAGAAATGTATTCACCCCTTAACTTTATCTAGTTAAACCGGTATCTTGCAGATTATGCTAAGTTTAAAGCAATAAACGAACAAATACATATAACTAGAAGGCCATTGGTTTCATAGATAGCTAGAGAGTCATCAATGTATATCTATCTATATCTATATCTATATCTATATCTATATCTATATAAAATCACGAATAATTTATGCTAAATGTTGAACGACTAAAATATTCCTAAGGCATTGATCGACTTATATGCCCTTAAATATTTGTATAATTTTAGGATCTAATAGTAAATTACCTAATAATGAAATTCTATTTCGATTTAAACTACACATATTATCGATCCTACAATATCGATCCTACTTGAATAAGAAAAGGACGCCCATAATTTTCTATAAAAAATTGTTGTTCCTAATTACAATTCTCTATTAATAAACACGGTACGTACTAAAAGAAAATTTTCGTAATTTTCTCTAAAAACATTTATAAAATTTTAAACAAATTGAAAAATTCTTCCAATCCTTTAAAGTTAATTTTTTTTTTGGCAATTAAAGCTTTCATTAATAACCAAAAGTATTTACAAATCGATCAGACTTTATACTCAGTGTAATTTTCTCTATACATTTATCTCTCCATAACCTCCTACTTATACATCTTACTATTAGTTCTGACTACCTAGAAAATTTACAGTATTGCAATATCCTCTTAGTAGTACTACTAATTCGAACATGACAAATATATGCAATCTCTCTAGCATTTGTATCCTCTGTAGTTTCCTTTTGCTCAAAAATCCTTTTGTTTCTTTCTATCCATATTGCATATATATATTCTGTGTATATCAACTTAATTATTCTTTATCTGGCAGATTTCTCTTTGGTGTTCTGTTCTATCCAGTATTGCATTTGATTCCATGTGTTCAAATTTTTCCAAGCAATATGTATCCATTGCATAATCTTCTGCCATATATGTCTTCCTACTGGGCACTCAGCAAATAGATGATCTTGTGTTTCTGCTACTGTTTTGCACATGACACAACAACTGTCCACTTGAATTCCCCATGCTTCTAATCTTGTAGTTGTTAATAGTTTGTGTTACTGCTGCAACCAAGTGATAAACATTGCCTTTGGCCTTGCTTCATTGTTACACATGATATTTTTTCATGTTACTTTAGGCAGCTCCCCAACCATTTTCAAATACATGTTTCTGATCATACTTTTGTTCTTCATATCTTATGGTTGTACATATCCTAAATTCTCTCTTGTCTTGAGTATCTTCTTGACCATCCAACTAGCTTGTGAGGGAATGATCATATTCTCCAGTGTCTGAGCTTTTATGTAATATTCATGAATTCACTTAATCCATTGAATTTCTTTTTTGTTCTTCAAATCCCAGCAAGTTTTAATTATGGCAGCTTTGTTCCACAATCTGAGGTTAGTGAGATTCAGACCTCCTGTTGCTTTGGCAAACACATCTTGCTCCAGGCTACCAATGCTTTCTTGGTAATTTCATTGGATACTGACCAGATGTAACTTCTACAATACCCTTCAATTGCTTTCATCACCTTAGCAGGAATAATGAATAATTGTGCCCAATATGATTGAATATCAAACAGTACTGATTTCACCAATTGTACTCTCCCTGTGTATGATAATTTCTTTGCAGTCCATGATGATATTCTTGTTGTGATTTTATTGATTAGAGGTTGTCATTCCACCAGTTTTAATTTTCTATGGCTAATGGAATCCCTAAATATTTGACTGGCAGTTCTCCTTCTTTGTAACCTAGGGCCTGTAGAATTTCCTGCTTGTGCATCTCTGAAACTCATTCATAATATATTGCACTCTTGGATTGATTAGCAGTTAGTCCTGAAGCTTTTGTACAGATCTTAAATTTTCCCTGCAACAGTTAAACTGAGATTGTAATAATTTTTATTAGTGCATATAAAGCTAAAACTAAATTATATGATATATTATATGTTCCTAAATATGAGGAGTTATAACATAATAAATTAAGTTAATTTTTAAAATAATAATAAAAATATAATTAAATGATTATATTTTAAAATATAAAAATCTACTTTTAAATAATAATAAAAAAAATATAGGGGCAAGTTTATATATTTTTCTTTTACATGATAATAAGGTTGTTCTAGTAATACAAATGAGATTGTTCTCTTTAATTTATTTATTTTTACTTCAGTATGAGTAATTGATTCCATTACAAATTTCTCAAAGAATATCGATGGATATATGTTAGATTAGGTTTCCTAGAACAAGTTCGTTCAAGTCTTCTATATATTGAATTCTAACTAATTTTTTCTTTGGTTGGTTTATTTTCATTACTAGGTGGTGCTAGCCCGTGCCAGCACGGGCCCAATAACTTAAGACAATCAACTATAACAGTTATGATAGTAACAATATGTATATGCAAGCTTAATGTAAGTCATAATAAACAAGCAACATTTATATGAATGATTGCTCCTATTTTCTTGGCAACAACACATGTAAAATATGGTCATTACATACATGCTGCTACAACGAAACTTAACAGCATGTAAAATATGGTCATTACATAAATGCTGCTGCAACGAAACTTAACAACATCATTGGCAATTATACCAAAGTTTTTGTCCACAAGCTATAAGACTTGAGTAATACTTGAGTAAAGAATATTGCATTCAGATTCTTACTTACAATATCTATTTTACACATATCCATTCGTATTTTGAATGCCGGACTTTTTATGACACCTCCTCCAGTTCTATTAGATCGAATGTTTGTCGATTGACATTAGCCTGCCAACTCTTTCTTGAATTGACTTTGAAATTGACATAGAATCATCTGACCAGGATGTGTCTAGAAATCTTATACAAAAATAACAAGAAAGTAAAATGAGACAAAAATTATGCAACGGAACAATTTCTTTATATAGGAACATTATTATGCGCTTAAAAAATATCTTGCTACATCTGTTCTTCTCTCAGTATACACAATACTTTCAAAACCAGAAAGGAAAAAAATTGTAAAATAAGACATCCAACTTTGTTAATACGGCCCCATAATAATAAATACCACAATATTTCATCTACAATTTCTTTCTATATATTAGAAGAAAGAAATTTTTTATACGGCAATTTTTCCACAAAATTGTAAAATAAGACATCCAACTTTGTTAATACGGCCCCATAATAATGAATGCAATATTGTGGTATTTATTATTATGGGGCCGTATTAACAAAGTTGGATGTCTTATTTTACAATTTTTTTCCTTTCTGGTTTTGAAAGTATTGTGTATACTGAGAGAAGAACAGATGTAGCAAGATATTTTTTAAGCGCATAATAATGTTCCTATATAAAGAAATTGTTCCGTTGCATAATTTTTGTCTCATTTTACTTTCTTGTTATTTTTGTATAAGATTTCTAGACACATCCTGGTCAGATGATTCTATGTCAATTTCAAAGTCAATTCAAGAAAGAGTTGGCAGGCTAATGTCAATCGACAAACATTCGATCTAATAGAACTGGAGGAGGTGTCATAAAAAGTCCGGCATTCAAAATACGAATGGATATGTGTAAAATAGATATTGTAAGTAAGAATCTGAATGCAATATTCTTTACTCAAGTATTACTCAAGTCTTATAGCTTGTGGACAAAAACTTTGGTATAATTGCCAATGATGTTGTTAAGTTTCGTTGCAGCAGCATTTATGTAATGACCATATTTTACATGCTGTTAAGTTTCGTTGTAGCAGCATGTATGTAATGACCATATTTTACATGTGTTGTTGCCAAGAAAATAGGAGCAATCATTCATATAAATGTTGCTTGTTTATTATGACTTACATTAAGCTTGCATATACATATTGTTACTATCATAACTGTTATAGTTGATTGTCTTAAGTTATTGGGCCCGTGCTGGCACGGGCTAGCACCACCTAGTCTAATATATAGAAAGATGCTCATGTACCATGAATTGTCTCCAATTCAATGTTACACTTATTTATATTCAAATAAAAAGCAAAATATTTAGAACATTATTATTAATGTATTATGCGTGATGATTGGGCAAAAACAGTTGAAAGTAAGTGAAACATTATGATTGGACCGGCTTTGTTACAAAAGTAAAAATAGATTACGATGTTCATATAGAAAATGAAAATCAACTCGAACTTTCCAAACAAATAGGAAGCTTGTATAATATAAGATATAGATTTTATCTTTGTTTATTGTTCCGAAGATATTGAATTTTTTGTTTTTCAAATTATCTATCTTTTTCATATTTACCTTATTCTAGATAATAAATATTTATTTGTTTTGTAAAATAAATGTATGTACGGTACTGGTTTATTAAGGGATACATATATTATTTTAGAGTATTAAAGTAATATAATTCTTTTAAATGTATCTATTCTTCATGTCCACGTAATTCTTGATTATTCTCGATAGTACATACTTAAATAGTGGAGATTTATCCAAAAGTTTTAAAATTTATTTTAACCCAAACGATTGAAATGAATTTCAAAATTATCCTATATTCTTCGTAATTTTTGATAATATTTTCAAGCAAAAAAGTATGAACTCGAACAATTATGTGATTCATATGATTAATCATGTATTTTATTACTCTTACATATGTTCAAAAAATTGTGAAAAAACTTCTCAACAATGTTACGTTATATGTTAAAAATTCATCTTAATAGGTGTCGCGTGTAGTTGTTTTTCTTGCATAATTATGACTCTTATTTTATTATATTTTGAGGAGCGGGGTAATCATTTTGAGTGAAAATATATAAAAATCGTAATTTATTATATAACCACGGAGTATACAATGCTTAAATCCAGCACAAAATACAAAATTGTTCGCTTCGTCGAAAATAATTGTATTAGCTAGCCAAAAAAGTGCATAAAATTTTATATATATATATATATATATATATATATATATATATATATATATATATATATATATATATATATATATATATATATATATATATATATATATATATATAAAATCTTTAATCATGGACTTGATTTATCAGGACATTTGTATAATTAATATTTTATTGCTTTGAATAAGATAAATAACAATGATTATTTCATGTTATAAATAATTTGTTACTAAATTTAGTTAGTTATTATTTTATATCAATATTACGTGTAACACACGTACATAATAACTAGTTATTGTAAAAATACGAATATTCTATGCTAAATGTTAAATGACTAATGCATCCCTGTAACATTGATCGACCTAAATGCCCTTAAATATTCATATAATTTAAAGATGTAATTATAAATCACCTAAACGGTGAACCAACAAAGTTAATATTGGGTGTAATTCCTTGCTGATTAATGTTTTTGGACTTACTAATCACCCCTCATCAAACTAACCCATGTCTCTCACGGCTGACCAAGACCATTGGTAAGGGTATTCATGAAAATCCGAAAAATCGAATCAAAACGAAAACAAAACCAAACCAACCAAAAAAATTGGTACTTTTTGGTTTGGTTTGGTTTTGGTTTTGGTTTTGAATTTTAAAAACCGATCAAATTTGATCTGATTTTGACCTTTTAAACCAAACCAAACTTATCAGCAGGAGTAAATATATATATATATATATATATATATATATATATATATAATATATATATATATATATATAAGTTTCAAAAAAATTATGGTAAATGTCAATAGTTTGCACTTTTGATATAGTTCTTTACCTTTACATTATAGTTTGATAGGTAGTTTTCTTTTGTTTAGTGTAAGAATCCATTTCGTGTTAAAAATAATTTAATTGAGTACTTAAATTATTCATCATATATAATTCAATTATCATCAATATATCTTGGTAAATAATAGATTTCTCAAAGGGCAATTGATTTGATAGTGTTACATTGAAAATGTGATCGCCGAAATATGTGTTTGATAGTGTATGTCTTACATTTAAGAAAAAAACCGACAAATAACCGAAAAAACTGAAAAACCGACATAAACCAAATCGAGAAAAACCGATTTAATTGGTTTGGTTTTGTTCTAATATCTAAAAAATTGACTTACCTGGTTTGGTTTCTTTTTGGGAAAAAACCGATCCAAACCGAACCATGAACACCCCTAACCATTGGTGATAGAAGTTGTGTATTAGCAGAATTTGAGAACGGTAAGGAAATAATGTGTTAAGAATTTAATGAGAAATTTTTATAAAATACTATCTCTTAGTAGTAATTAGTTATCTATAGATATATTTTACTATATTACAGATTATAGATACATTTTCTGTGGTTATAAGATGTATTTGATGTATTTAAGTTATTGTATTCATGAATATAGTAGCAAAAATAGGTGTGAATCAGGGAAGTCCAGCTAATCAGTTATTGTAATAATTTTTTTAAATGATATTTATTTAAAATAAATAAGGTGTTTACCTTTGATATATGAGGTAAAAATTCCTTAATTATATGACTAAACGCTAAAAAAAATAGGTTATGCATTTTTATCTGAATCATTGCAAAATAAAAAATTGATATTCAATACACTGTCATTCCTAGTATTGAATTGAATGTCTTTTGTTAGCATTAGTGTTGATATGGTTTATGTTTGGGCTTTTGTTAGCATTTGAGTTACTAATATTAGTGGCTATAAAACTTACTGGAACATTCAAAAGTTCTAAATCCAACCTTGAAATAATATCTTAAAAGATAAAATTATGAAAAAGTCTAAAAAAATATTTATAAATTACATCACAATAAGCATATTTATATATTAAATATATCTAAAATTGCTATATATATAATGTCGGTTTGGTTGGTTTCGGTTTCATTTTTTTTAGTTAAAACCAAACCAAATCAATTATGGTCGAGTGTTTTTTTCCAACACCAAACCAATCATAGTTGAATTTTTTTTCTCGGTTTGACTCGAATTATCGAGTTGGTGTGATTTATCGGTTTCCTTTGTATACCCCTAGACCTGACCAGTAGTAACTCGAGGGGTAGTTATCTTTTACAGCAAGCCCAAGGTTCAGTAGTAATCTTTTACCACATAACAAATCATTTTTACCAGTGTGGTCATCTTCAGGAGACATATACTTAACTGGTTGCTTTGATAAATTGATTATATTACTTCAAATGAACCCTGGGCTAGCCATAAAATGTTGCATAACTAGAGCATATAAGCCTTAATTAATATACAAAAAGTCGAAATAGCGATGGATTACTGAAACCGTGAAAAGGAAAACAGACGAAGAAAAGAAAAACATTTTTACAGGGAAAAAATAAAAAAAGAAACTAACATTTCCTTCTCGAAGCCATTGTGTAAGCTGCAAATGTAATAAAAATTAGTTCATTCAGCATTACGTCCTTCAAAATACACTTAAATAATGTGTTCATTCTCCCTATATATCGTGAATTATGGATACTTAATTCTGTTAAAATAACAAATAAATTACAGCGTTCTCGTTCTTAGCATACAATAATCGAAGGTTTAAGATACACAACACTTCCAACTTTCCAACAACAGGTTTTTGATTATGTACAATTAGATATCCAGTGCACAATAGAAAAACGTTACTAATTCCTCAAGTGTTTCAAACACCAAAAATCGCGGCCTTGCCTCCTCATCAAGAAAGCAGAGCATAACCGCCTAGCTCGCCCTCAATTGGGAAGTAAAAAATCTTATAGCACAACTACGCTCTCTTGTTTCTTTAAGAAGTTCTCAATTTGTATAAGAACCTGCACACGTAGTTTAGCAAGATGAATATCGAGTTTGGTCTGATATTTAGGTCTATCAGCAGTGTACATGAAGCAGCGAGCACAGAATATCACTGGAAGAGGGAGGAAAATGCAAGTAGACAAGTATTGGAAAATCACTTTAAGGATGTCACGAAATACGTATTAGCATAAACATATATGCATGCAAAGAGATGCAGAGGTGGAGAACCAACAAAGAGTAGGGACCTCTAGAGTAATTTCAGTAGGTGTAATATGGCAGACATCTTTTCCCCTTTTCTCTGCAATATCTGCAAAATTGAAACATCTATACTTCAATATACAAGCCACGAAAATGTGTGATCAGTGCGGTGCTTGGTCAGAAAACTGAATTCTCAAAATGTAGAAGTTATGGACAAGAAGCAGAGCACGAGGAGTTCATACTTTCTAGTGAAACCTTGGCACTTGCATTGGCATAATTTTCACCCCTTGTCTCCATTAAAGTAGTTAACCGCTTCAAAGTCTAACCAAAGTCAAAGAGGTATCAGCAGGACAAACACTACATGTCTGCGTCAAAACAGGATGATAAAACTAACTATTGGAAGGAAAACTACCTTATCATAAATGTCTCCTGATTCTTCATGTAATAGGGGGCGAGATTTAGTTCCTTCAGCAGTAATTCTCTTGGCCAAAGCATCTAAAGGAACATCTAACCAAACACTAATACCCTTGTGCATATGTCTCCTGAGAAAAGCATTAATAGCAGCCAAATAAGCATATGTCACAAGAAAACCACAGCGTAAGATCCAGGAGTTACAAAAATGTTCATTAATCTAATCTGATTCACGTACCAATTAACGGGACGAACAACTGCACCTCCACCTGTTGAAACAACAAGCCGATGCATCGCAGACAGCTTGTGCAATACCTCCGTCTAAATAGAAGATATGGAATGAAACCATTTAATATCAGGAATGAGAGGAAAGAAATTATCAGCACAATGATAACACCAATTAAAATTGTTCACCACACGGAGTAGCAGAGTGTTGGTATCAGCTAGACTTGGTAAAGTGATATAGAACTAAGATGTATTGTATCTCATGTGCCGATGAGAGTCTAGAGCTTATGTATATACTTAGGTGCATCAGATCAATAAAATCTAAACCACAGAAGTCTTGGCATATTGGTAGATCGATATGACTGGTAATTTGGCCTGTAACTTATCTTTCAATGAAGACCTGAAGTGCACTTGAAACTCGGTGCAACTAATTGTTAGGGGAACTAGATCAATAGCCTATTGAAGTTATTCTCATAGAATTTGCCTCATTTGTAATTTAAAACACAAGATCCCTTTTTTCACAAAAATAGAAGTGGCTACATTAAAATAAACACAAAACGTAATCAACAACAAGTGAGCACAATTTAGGTACAAACCAAAATAGAAAGAATTCTTCCTACTGCCAAATGGTAGTTCAGAATCCAGACGAAACATCTCCCAATATGCCCTTTGTATTTATAAAAGCTTTAGATTTATATTGGAAGATACTTTAGAATTCAATGAATTTGCCCACTCCTTCATTTTCCACAAATATGACCCAGTTCACATCCCCCACTTTCCCCATCTAACCAACACGCTCTATCAACTTCCTTCAACCCTGAAAGCTCATGTAGTTTTTCCATGTCCATTTTCCAAAAGGGAGAGAATTTCGTTTAGTCAGCAATTTGCACTTTCTCACTTAAAAAATAGAAGGTACAGCAACTTGCAATCTTACTGGATATTTCACCAATTCTTTTTGCATTTATGCAAGCATCACAAAAAAGATAAGAACACACACTTATTTGGCAAGAAAGCTAATATGAGAGTTTACATGCTCAATTTCACCTGACATGTCAAAGATGGAGGCTCACTCATCACTTAGTTCAATCTGGTCAAAGTTTCACTTCTCATTCCCCTATCCATAACACGTCATACTTAAGAGGTTAATCTAGCGATTTTCCGGCAATTCAATCTGTACTGAATGAGCATGTAACTAGACGGAAACAACGGCTACAAGAAATACTTCAAATTTTTAACACAATTGTAACACCTCCTGTCATGAATCAAGCACTTCGAGCACCTTCATTTCAATGTGTGGCAGCAAGAACAAGAAAAAACAAAAGAAGAAAGTTGCTTAGCTCCTAACCTCATTGTCCCTAAAGAAGCTCTCTCCACGAAGCTTGAAG
This sequence comes from Nicotiana noctiflora, assembly GCA_032618575.1. Lineage (NCBI taxonomy): Eukaryota > Viridiplantae > Streptophyta > Magnoliopsida > Solanales > Solanaceae > Nicotiana > Nicotiana noctiflora. The sequence goes on along the minus strand of JASVEL010002075.1, from coordinate 3,726 downwards.
ATTTCAGCTACAGTAGTTCCACCAACAGCCTGCTCTATGAGCCTATCACTGAAAGATGGACAAAAGAGAATGACTCGCCTTTATTAGACGAAACAACCACAATTGGAGTAGAGGGTGTCAAATGATAGTTAACGACAAGTTGGCAGCTGGTTATCGAGCTTCACTACTCATGCCAGTTACTTAGCCCTCAGAAACTGTTGGAATGATATTTCTCATGAATCTACAATTTCCGAAGAACAGAAATAAAGAAAAAATATGCTACTTAGGCTCACCAGTCAAAAAAGGAATATCCCAGTGTTTCTGCCAAAATCCTGCCCACAGTTGTTTTGCCAGAGCCCATCATTCCTATATTTAGGAAAAAGTATCATATTACCATATCTAACAGGATAACCAGAAATGGTTAAGGATTTAAATAAAAGGCTGGCAAACAATCAAGCTCTAACAGGATTTGCATAAGTCGTAAGTATCTATTTAAACAGAAAAGTCATAGTCAACTGACCAACGAGGTAAATACATCGTCCATCTAGATATTCTTCAACCTCTTCTGATTTATTCTGCAATCAAAATGAAAACTGATACTATTAGAAGCCAGTCTAATAATACACAATGCAACTTCTTATTTATCCTTAACAGTTTTCTTTGAAAACTGGAATGGGGGAAAAAAGAGGCGACCATACGTTAACCTTCCCTTCTTTGGTAAAGCCAAAGGGGAAAGAGAACGAGAGAGATGAAAATGCATCCCGTAACTTGTTCCTATTCTCTATAGCAACTAAACGATAGGTTTTCTCCTACTATCACTTAAAGCCTATTTGAAAGGTCATCTTGTAATTGGATTTGGGTGTAATTGTGTGTAATTACGTAGTTTGACATGTTTGCCTGGTCAGGTAATTACTTGGTCGGCCTGGAGTAGGGTGTAATTGGGGAGCAAAAAATAGGTGGTAATTACATGGTATAATTCCCAGTGACTTCTCAAATTCTTTCTTTTTCATTTTTAAGTTCTTATATACACACATAGTTGTAACGCATTAAAATCTATTGACAAGTTCATCTGAAAAATGTTTATTAATTTTTTTATACTTAGCTTTTATTTAAAATAAAGAATAACAAACTATCTAATTACACTTGTGAAACCAAACATTACACTAAGAATTACACTGTAATTACGTTATGACAAACAAACAGATCATCATAATAGCCATATTGGTGTAATTACTTGACCATAATTACTACCTTAGCAATTACACAGTGGTTTCCAAACAGGCCCTTAATCTTCTCTGTGTTTACATTCCCCTTATCTCTTTCATTTCTTTTAGTTTGCTAGTTTCCAACTAAGGTAGACTTCCTACCACAAGACTTCCATATAAAATAAAAAAGGATTTCCTACCGCAAGAGACATTGACTAGATAGGCAACAAGAAAATTCTATGAACAGACATGAGAGTCCGCTACAAAGATAATATGGATGAAATGGTAAGGAGGTGAAAGGACATATTACCGTACCTTCAATGTCTCGATTTCATCAGTTGATGCAGTAATACATTCAGACTCCAGAACTGAAGCTATCAAACAAACATCACAGTTCAATAAGAAATGGAATAACATATTATGTTTTAGTGTTAAATTTTCCTATCCTGCTCCTTATTTTTTGCACATCGCTAGTAACAAGTATACATGTGGTGGCCTTAATGTCAGTTTCCACCTATTTAGAGTGGATAAAAATCACATGCATGATTGTAGAAACAGAATCATCCTTGGTGAAAATTAATTCATATATTTGCTACCCACAGGCCACAAGGCGACTGGAACTTCATAGATGTAAAAATTATATAAAAATAAAATAACTCATATTTTACTGACCAGGAAAAAAAGGAATAACACCTATGTGAGATTAGATCCTAATTAAGGTGCTAATCAAGTCTAAAAATTTTAGCAGATGAAACTTGAAAGGTAATATAATATGATACTCCCAAAAGTCAGATTTGATACTGCCCAACGTGCCTGGCATCCTATTCGAATATGCAAACTTCGTGCACTGTTCTGCTTTCATGTGAACCAAATCCCAGGCAAAACTCCTAATCATCCATTCACGGCGCGTCGATTTCAAAAGAAGTATTTACATTTATGTCCTTGTTTCTTTGTGGACTCCAGAAGGAATGAAGAGCACACCTCACATAAACTAGTGTAGATAAACAGCGATACTAAGTGATTCAACATTCTCCGTATGAATATCGGGAGATTGACTTCTAATTTAAAGTTTTAAATTTGGGGTTTGTGAAAACCTGTTGGCAAACTTTTATTGATGATTCTGTGTCTTAATCTTCTAACAGATTAACACCTCGATATATGATAGCAGACTTAAGTGGATGTTAATTTATTCGTCTGAGTTAAGTTGGATAGAATTTGTGTTGCATAGCAACACTGCTTTCATTAAGATGTCAATAAAACTACGGTCAGGCATAAATTTTTGGAGATTTAAAAAACTTTATGTGCATTAGGATTAACGATCCAACAAAAAATTGGAAACCACCACAAATCAGAGTGTCAAGGTGGTGGCAGCACATGAGACCAAAGAAGAAAATGAACTGCACGTAGCAACTTATAGCCAGGAAAAGCTTAGTCTCAAAGCTCCTAATTCTGAGAGAATAAACTACTTGACATAAGTGAGGAGAATAGAAGAAAGTGTGCACCAATAAACCTAGCAGCACCTTTTCAAGATGCACGCACTCCACAAATCTGCTTAAGTCATGCTACATTCAGAAGTTTTCTTCCAGTTGTAGGGGGGGGGGAATCAAGTAAACTCAATTGATGTTTTTTGTGCGTATAAATACTCAACATGATCAGGAAATGGTATCGAACCCATAATTTTTTTATATCAAGGTTCACCAACGCTACCAAGCACGTAATTTTACTTTGTCACTTCTAGGCCTAATGAGTTGTGACAAGTTTAAATTATTGACTAATCCAGGCTAGTCGCCTTAAGCTACTTAGGAAGCAAAGCTTTGGTTAGGAATACTAAAAGGAACAGGAAATGGGGAGAGAAGAATTTTCATTATTACACCCTCCAAATTCTAATCAGAGGCATTTAAATTTTAAACAGAAGAGCGTATGATAGATAAGTTCCACATTTTCTAACATGAAGTCAGATTTATATTCCCCTCTTTTTCTTTGGACTAACAAATGACCAAAAGAAATAGGTTGTCCTTGTAATCCTCGCTTGTGTCTGAATTTTTCAAGCATGACGGGGCAAAAAGGAGAAATAGATATACAAATGAATTGCATGAGGACGTGGAAAGGGGAATATCATCACTAACAATGAACTAGCTGCTCAAAGGGATATTCTAATTGCAGTAAAAGGTGATCTTAGTTAGAAAATCAACCATCACCCTCATCCAAAGAACAAAAATATAAATAAAAGACAAAAGAAACAAAGGGGGGCGAGCTTAGGATTTCACCAGAAATTTTTCAGCCAAAATTCAAACCCATAGGTACAACGGGGCATAGGCTCACCAGAAAACCTTATCCCCAAAGTCTGCAACACTCAATTGCATGTTTCAAGCATAGCACACACAACTAAAAAACTACTACTACTACTAGTATCACTTAGTCCCAAGCTAGTTATGGTCGTTATATGAATCCTCCAACTCCATTTCACTCCATTCAGTCCCACTTCATTCAATTGAATATGTGTGTATGCCTTTGACATAAATACATATGTATTTTCAAAACT